>VZTE01002671.1:34482-113252 GCA_013397775.1 Eulacestoma nigropectus
GGGGGCCGCAGTGAGCAGCCACCCGATTTGTGTGGCCGCGGCCGCGCGGCTGTCCGTGTTGTCTCAGCGCGCCTCGCGTGCAGGGGTGAGCCCCGGCCGAGAAGGGCTCCGGGACTGTGGCGCAGACACAAAGGGCGTGAAAATCCCTTCAAACTGACTCGGCACTGGAGTGTTCGTAAACATCTCTGCAATGCACTGTATAAATTCTGAAGGCAGTTGACAGACATTCAAGTGTCGGAACATGAACCTGTCCCACCGTTGGAAGCGGTCTCGAGGATTGTTTCCAAACGCACCTCGGCCTCTGCCAGGCGGCAGGGCTCCGCGGCACAGAGCGGCCGGCTCCGCGCTGACACCTTCGCCGATACCTTCACTGACACTTGCGCTGCCACCTTAGCTGCCACCCTCGCTGCCACCTTCACTGCCACCTTCACTGTCATCCTCCCTGCCACCCTGGCTGCTACACCGTCCTGCAAAAGGCCCGAATCCTCAGGAGACAACGGGTGCAGACACTCAGTAGATGAGGCTACAGCTGAGGAAGAAATTGATATTAGAAGTCGATATGTAGCGATTGAATTTAATGAAGGAAAGGGAAGTAATCTGAAGTATTTGCTGAGGAAAGGGGTGCTGTGGTGAGAACAAGGGGAAATGACTGTTCAAGCGAAGGAGGAACATTGTGGTGACTTTGGTGCTCAGACTACTGCTGTCTTCCAGAGACCCGGCTCGAGGATGTGTGAACTGTCCTCCCACTGCTCCCACACCAGCTGCTGGCTGAGACCACACATACCAGAGAAGTACTGGCCAGTAGTGCTCAACCGTGTTCATAAACACAGGCCTGAGCAAATGAGACCTAACTATAGAAATGCTGAAGGTTACTAAGCAGAGGTGACCAAATTTCTCAGCATGGAGCCACCCAAGGTCTCATCAGTCTGCTGTTCAGTCATGCAAGTTGCTCCACGCTCCAGGACTGGAACAGGAAACACCAGATGCCGAGACATGCAAACCAGATATAGGAATGGTTTGATGATGTACAGGCAGCACTGCCTCTCTTCTAACAAGCCCCTAGATAGTCTGTGCAGTCTGACACATTTATCCAGAGAATCAGTCCATGGATTGTGGAGAGTGTGAGCCTGCACGTGGTTATTCAGAAGACAATAAGCATCTAGAAGCTCTCTATTTATGCAGATATTTTGTGTGTCATTGCCTGTGTCACCCTAAAGAAACACAAAACTTTTCCAGGTTCCCTTACACCAAACCATTTTAGCACCTCTATGAATCATGAGGAGGATTATACCTACCTGCTGCATATCCCCATAGCTCTGCCACTTGAGCACATGGAGTAACCTGATAGCTAGAATTAAATTTGCTCAACAAACAAGCAAATGATGTTAAATTAAATGTTATTTGCAGGTTGTGGAAGTTAATGTACTTTACTATATGATAACACCCATCTATATTACCCTTTGTCATTGCTCCATTTCTCATCTTCCAGCTGGCTTCTGTCCTAGTCTCTCTCAGTAGCTCTTCCTATCCTAGAAATACTACTTTTTTTTTTTTTCATGAGCTCTGAGAGGCCACATACTCTAGGGGTCTGGCAGTGAGAGCCCCAGGAGCATGCAAGGGACAGCTTCCTCACTCCACTTCTGCAACTTCTGGGAAGTTCTTGCTCAGCCTTTGATGAAATTGCGGAGTTGCTCTCAGCTCTAGGAACACCATCAGACACACTGAAACCTTGCAGGGACAAAACGTGTTCAGTGCAGATTCACACTCCACCAGATTTCTAATGAACTCTCTTTCCATTCTGGTTCCATTGGCTAAGTCTATAGGCATTTCATGGAAATGGCAGGACAACTATTTAGGATCATCTATACCAAAGGAAAAGTCTCTGCTTCCCAGTATATAGGGTTGACAAATTCTCAGACAAGTTTCTCTTACAGTTTTAATATGGGAAAACCAGCATGTGTTGCATGATTTTAGTGATTTTAACTTAATATGAAATTTTGCTGAAAAGCCAAAGATCCAAGGTGGGGAAATTTCAACCAAACCACAGAAATTTGTCAAAGTAGCAAGCATCTGAAAATAGGGTGTTGGGAGGAGTTTTGCAGCCTTAGCTGTAAGCTCTACTCTTACCATAATGTATAAATATGGCATTATATAAAGTGATGGCTTAGTTTGTTCCGTCAGAATTCATTTTTGTACATAAATCTCTGGAAACCAGATATGGCTAAGTAACATTCTTTTCCTTCCCTAAAGACTCTCATGTTTTTGTTAGATGACAGGAAAAGGCAGAGAACAGGAAGCTTGAACCCTTTCTTCAATCACACTGTTAATATATTTTTTTTGCTCAGAACCTAGTTGCTAAGCAAGTTATTCCAGAGGTTGGTTCTCAGAGCCGTGATCTAAATATATTTGTTTCTGGCTCTATTAAGGTCTTGACTAACCAGAGTGGGGAATGTGAGCACTCTCACTGGTGTCTAACAAAGCACCTTTAAGTATGATTAAATATTTTAAGCATGTGCTCAGATATACTGCTGATTAAGGATGCAGCTACTCAGATATGTAACTACTTTTCTCACCTGGCACTGGGGATATCGTTAACATTCCAGTTAATATTGATTTGCCGATCTTTCCCTGGCACTGCCTCCAACAATTAGTTTAGCAATTTCTACTACAAAGAGTATAAGTGATTGAAAGCCTTATTTAAATCCTGGGTCATCCTCAGATGTCTTTCAACAAATCTAGCAGAAGGCGATTCAGCAGGTCCCTTCCAAGCTCTGCTTGCTCCCACCATCTTTGCAATGGATGTGGTGGAACAGGCTGTGTGTCATCCCCTCCATGCCCGTGCTCCATCCAGCTTGCTTAAACCCACCCTCAGCAGAAACATTCACAACTTGCCTGGGCTATGAGCTAAAGCACCATTTTCTCCATTAAATTTTTTGTGGGGGCATCACTCCAGCAAAGGTAAACAGCACGGTGACCGTGTTTACCTGCTGCATGAACATGTTAGTGCCCCACGTGCTCATGCTTTATGGAGGAGGGATCTCAAATGGTTGGCAGTTGTCTGGCAAAAGCCTTCCTCTGACACAGAAGAAGGATGTGTGGTGGTAGTGCTTGGAGTCTGGACACAAGTACTTGTACTCTGGCTCGAGCTTTCTCCTCTTGGCACATCTATAAGCTTCATAATTAAGTTGCACTGCTGGAACATTGTACCAAAGTTTGACTTAATGTAATTTAAATGTTACAGATTTGCCAATTACATAGTTTGATGTTGGCTGATTCAGTTATAAGGCTCATAATGTTCTTATTATTATGCTTTTAAAACACATTCTTCATCATTTGTTGGGATTTAAAAGGACTAAATAGCCAGTAGATGGCACCAATAAATCCTGTTGTGAGACTTAGAATTGAAAAGTGTAGTTCTTGTCTTTTTCTCAAATGCATTTTGGAAACGAAAAAACTAGACAAAACACCATTATTGGCATAATTTATACTTTTTAGTTTACAGTAATAGTTTATGAACAGAATGTTTTTCCAAAGTCAAGACTCTACCATGTAATTGAACACATAAACTCATGAGGAAGAACACAAAGATGTGTTACAGTAATTTCCCAGTTATTTAGAAAATCCAGTCATTGATGAGTTAGTGCCTTCTGAGTACTTCTGCGGTCTCATGCAGCTGTGCCAGCTTAAACCTTGTTTATAATGCATTTTCTTCCGTAAAGCCTTTAAGCTGTAACTCCCCCACCTCAACTCACTGCAGCAATGAAGACTGGAGAAGGAATCATATCGAGAAAGCCAGAATGTCGATGCATTGCTGTGTATTTACTGCATTACTGGGTACTTGGAACCCGTGTCATGTTCCTCCCTGAACAAAGTATGTTATTTAGACTTTAGTCCTTCAAAATATTACAGCTGTGTGGGTTGCGGCACCCACACACAAGAAGATGTTGATTTCTTTGATGTAAGAAAGATCTCATCTTTCATTTGTCTGTAAATGACAACACTGTGCCTCCACAGCATTGCTTTAATAAAACAGTGATTATGCTAATAGTATTTCTTTCCAAACAGGTTACCTCACCTAGCCTTGAATATTAAGCATGATGCAAAGTAAACAGGAAATACGCTCATAAAGAGTTAACTGTCCTAACAGTTTAAGGCCAAGGACACTTCATTCCTTGTGGACTTTTAGCAGCTACCTTCACTCCTGATAAATCTGCAGACTGTCTACTTGGGTGACAGTAACAGTAGCAGCAACAGTGAGTGTCTTTCTTGACAGAGAACCTCTTATCTTATTGTTTCTGTGGCTGGAGTGTACTCACTTCAGGCAATGTCACAAAGCTGGGGGAAAAGGAATCTATGTTTCAGGGCATGAGTCATTTCCAATGGAAACACTGATTCAAACCAAGCACTCTGTTAGAGTGGACAGGAACGGTATAGGTGATTCCGACAGCAAAGCAGCAAGTCCTGGCTTAATGGGGTATGTCGTAGCTTTGAGTTTTGCTCCCTCCAAAACATCCGTCCATTAACTTGAGTTAAACTATCCCTTTCAATACAATGTGCAATTATCAAAGCAGGAGTGCCTTCATACACATTTCAAATGCTGTTCTCAAGGTTGGTAGTTCAAGATATTTATTGAAACATGAGGATGCTAGATATACAAGAAAACAATAGTTTTGAAAGTTTAGAGGCAACTACTACAAGGTGATTCATGTCAACCTGTTAAAGGCAAACTAATGAGTGTCCACAGCAATGTTTCAGGACATGGGTAATTATATCCATCAAATAAGCAGCTGATGCATCATCTCTCCTCATCATAACAATCCTGTGCTGCAGAGATTTCCCAGGTTCTGATAAACTACCTAACAAAGTACCTTGTACAAAAAACCCCAGATGTGCCTGAAAGTACATCCTCTCAACACCTCCTCCCAGCAGGATTTCTGGAGTGGCAGATTCACTATTTGCTAAAATGTGAAGAAAGAAGTTCTGATAAGAAGCACAAATTTTTCATTATCATTGCTTCACAATTTCTTTAATAGCATTTCTTTTAAATCCTGTGGGGTAAAGTTATTGTTAATGTGTAAAAAATTAATTAGAAAGTGTAATGATCACTGTATCCATTATCTTTACAAATAGAACAGCAAGTCATTTCCTGTCATTTTTTGGTCACTGTTTATGATAACAAAAACTTATTTTAATAGTGGTTTTAATGCTCAGACATAATGCTTTTCCTAAGCCTGTTTGCCGGTGCTCCTGAGCTATTATAAATGGAAGTATCATGCAGAATACTAAGGATATTTTCAGCTGAGACACAAAGTTTTGCCTGAGATCAATGCAGAATACAAAAAAGAGTCACACTTTAGATCTTACAGTAAATATAACCACATAAGAACTCATTTCTCAGGTTAATAAAACATGCTACACTCCAGGACTTGTGTCAGCATTACTGTTTTAAATTAGGATTTGCAAAATAGTTAAACCATGTCCTAGGAGATAGTGCTGACCACTGTTAAGACTTCCAAATTATATAAACCTAATTTTCTTAGTCTCCTTCCGTGTTGTTTCATGCTTGATGTTTAGTATCAACCATTGTATAACCAGTAAATGTCTGGAAATGAAGCCTTTCCATCCAGGGATTTGTAGTTGGATTACAGAGACAACAGTGTGAGTGTGAAAGCATCTCAAATACAAATTATGGAAGAAAAATAAAATCATAGAATTATAGAATGGTTTGGGTTGTAAGTGGATCTTAAAGATCATCTAGTTTCAACTTCCCTGCCATGGGCCGGGCCATCTTCAACTAGACCAGGTTGCCCAAAGCCTCATGCAACCTGGCCTTGAACATCTGCAGAGATGGGGCAAGCGGAACATGGAATATTGTCAGACAAAAAAATTAAAATAGACAAAGCCAATAATGAATGAAATAAGAAAGGTTTTAGCATGTGTCAGTGGTAATCTTAGTAAGTCATAAACAGAAAAAAAAGCTTCATTAGCAAGGGATTGAGTCTAACCATAAAAGTGCATTTTTTTTACTACATCTAGTTAACATTCAAATTTGTCTTCCCACTTGGCATGCCAGAGTTTCAGTAATTCACAGACATCATCAACTATGACAACAGACAACTTGAGGCACAAGGAGGCAGACAAGGGCCTAACCACTACTCACATGTATTTTTACATTATTTTTGTACAAAGTGCACTGATTTCATGTTTGTGCCTTCATTTCCCTTCTTGGACTTTCTGACACATAACTGAGTGTGTTCAACTTTAAGGTGAAAGAGGAGGCCAAAAGCCAAAAATTAAAGCTTCAGATAGAGAAGGAAGGCCAGGAGCCAATGGGGGAGGGACAGAGGGGCAGGATTCTCCAAGGCATAGGGATGAGAAGCAGAGGAGGAAGGCCAGGAGGATCTTTGCTTCTCGGAGAAGAGTGTACAGGGGGCTGAGTGAGAGTTTACGTGCTGGATTGGGATGGAAATTATAAAGCTCAGCTGTGGGCAGTTGCTAAGGATCTTACAAAGCATCCAAAATGGCAAAGCAAAGTAAAAATGTGGCATATAAGCAACAAGAAAAGGGAAGGCTGAGATACCAGGTGACATTTATGCCTCTCTGTGACATAGGAATCCTAACTCACCCTTCTCAGAGCACTGGGTCATAAAGGTCTGTGGTCTTGTTTTCCGAACAGGGAATGTGGCAGAGAAGTATCCATAAAGCATTCCCTATTACAAATAGAAAGTGAAAGGCACTCATGGCATCAGCTCCTGGATCCTAGAGACCTTCTGATTCCAAGAGATACTTAGGATTCGTGGGAAACTTCTCAGGCCTTCCTTGCCAACAGCAGCCTAATCATCATCGTTATCTTTGTCCTCAGAGGACCGAAAATGCCCTTGAATGATAAAGATGTCCATGTCTCCTTCCATGGAGACACTCTTGTGCATGATGTGATGCCCTTGTCCTGCAACAGAACACAATTCAGAGCCTCCCAGTAGCAGAAGACAATGACATAACAATGGATAACTGTTCATTGTTACATTTAATTGTTTTACAAGTCTGACTCAAGGCTTTAATTTTAGTCCTGCGCTGCAGTAAGTTGCATTTCTACCTGTGCTGGGCCATATGGGCATAAAAGACCACAGTGAGTCCCCCTGTGCCACCAATTGTTACCTCATGCACTGATGATCCTTTACTCAAACTTTCAGGCAGTTTAAGAACCATCCAAAAGGTTCCGTTTGGATCATGATCTGCTGGAAGTACACATTCTCCTGGAACATTGCTTTTCATGGTTGCATTTAGGGGTAAGTTTGGAACTACGTTCTATGTCTGGTCTAATTTCACAGTGGTATCATTCTGCAGAACCAATACTTTTGTGATGAAAAGTGAAGATAGGCAAAACAATCGCAGCGTAGTAGTAGAGGCCGTGGGTCTACTGACCAGCTAGATGGAGAGGCTGATCATGGCTGGGAGACACTCCAGACCTAAGGATACTGACAACATTTAAGGGAATAGCCAACCAATTCATGTGAAGAGGTGCAGGGACATCCAGAGATGGCAACCCTGTTTACAGAGGTCAGAAAAAGAAAGAAATTCCATACCAAAGGTATTGTAATACACCTCCTGGGACCCGTTCAAAATGTCAGTAGAGCAAAATGGATAAACCAGTAAAAAATCAGTTTAACTCACCCAATTCAATTTCCAATGGAAATGCAACTGGAATAATGTTACTAGGATTTGTCGGTCTGACCTTTGGATCCATAAATCCTTCATAAATCCAATTGTACTGTCTCTGTGCATCAGATGTCACAACAGCTAGCATAAGTACTTAGAAATTTTGTTCTTCACCACTTGAGCAGTTTATGCTCTTGAACAAGGGGACTGAAATTAAATAACAAAGACAGCATTTTTTTTCTATTCTCTTCTTTGCACTTGCATTATATTAACACATGCCTCATTATATTTTGCACCAAATTAATTCAACTTCCTTTGAAAAACTCAGGTGAAACTGTTTAAGCAAGTGTTGTGGAGTAATTTATTCTAAAAACAGATACTAACAATTTTAACAGAAGACAGAGAACAAGTTATCATATCAAAAATTTTAATGTATTCATTGATTTACACAGATATAACTATCACAAGGATTTAATCCAATGGACTGACATTTCCATAATTTCATAATTGGTATGTTTCCCTCATTCCATTCTCCTCTCTATGCCTTTTCTGGCAAGATATATATGTTTCTGCATCTCTGCCAATTGCATTGTGTCTTTTCCTCAACCGCTAGCAAATACAAGGTTTCTACACTCCTGGGAGTAAAGTGAATAATTTAGCTAAGCTTTTGTTTGAGCTCTACAAGAACTGTGTTAGTGAAACTCTTGAATGCCAGGAATGAGTTCTCAAATTTCTACCAATTTGGAAGAATCTAAATTTGCTTTATATTCAGGAGCTCTCGCTGTGTCAGTTCAAGTGCTGGTTTTAACCTGTTTTTGAATTTGAAAGCAATAAAAAGGGAAGAAAATAAAACCTGCATTACTAGAGCTTTCTACTTTCATGTTAATTTGTGGTAAGGTAACATGGTTTCTTCTAGATTGTGGGCTATTGTAGGAGAACAGCAGCAGCATAATCCATGTTAAATGAATGAAGCCAGAGGCTCACTAATGAGCACAGATAAGAAAATTTTTTGGATAAAAAAAGTTTATTAAATGTTGTCTAAAATTATAGAAATGTTATTTTTATGTTGTATAAAATTATATAAACAAAACCATAGGAAAAAATACAAACCCACTGATTTTAGCCCACAGTTAAGTCACTTTATATCACAATGCCAATATAAAGTGTATAGGGTGTGCAAGCCATACTCACTTTAAAGTTTTTATGCTAACAAAGTAGACAATGTGGTATGCAATGGTCTTAGCAGTAGTGAAAATCAGTGTCTCTTGAATGAAAACTTGCCTTTGCTAAGTGCAACCAAAATGGTCAGTGAATGGAAGGAGAAAGATGTCACATAGACCTATCCCCACTGAGTTTTAAACTGCTGTTTTAGATATGTGGAAGAAAATCATAGACTAGAAAAAATTTATACTAAATTGCACTGGTGTAACCAAGCAAAGCTTAAACTTGTCTGTCATGTGAAGACGGAAATCATTATTTCTTTTGACCACAAAGACTTCCAGCAGAGGTGGAAGGTGCTATTACTTTTCCAAGAGTACAACAGGCAGTCCGAGAGCACAGTCAAGATATATTTTATTGTACTACACATGTCAAAAAAGTGGTCACCTGGACTTGCTCAAGCAAATCTCCAACAGGTTCTTGAGAACACAGAAATATATCTAAGAATGAGTGGCACTGACTGTTCAAGTATGTGAGATAAACCCCAGATGAATTTGAAGAGAAACAGTTCAAAGAACTGAGCAGACCTAAATGAGGATATCCTGAGCTAATATGAAAAGATCATAAATTTGCAAGTGAAGAGGTCCTGGATGATCATGGTTTTATTGCAGAGGGAACTGTTTGTTTTGTTCCTGAGTGTTCACCAGGAGTGAACATGCACATGTGCCATGTGTGTAGCGCAGATGATCTGGGACTAGGATCCAGGGGCAGGTATTGGAGCTAAGGGATTTGGCAGCATAAATTCACCCTGTGATAAAAATGCATTTGTAACATGAAATACCAGCAAGAGCTTATTAGACAGAAATGAAAAATACCTCTATGGTGAAGGCATAAGAAACTATTTCTCACCATGGATGCAAGTAATTAATACGTTGTAAGAAAAGGCAGCATGCAGACAGATGAGCACCAATGATGACAACAATTTCGTGCTGGGAAAAAAAAAAAACCCAACAGTATATATTCTGGAAGTTATTCTGTTGTATTTGTTAATTATTCCTCTGAATTGTCAAAAGATATCAGGCACAGACCAGGGACAGAAAATCCTTATCAGGCAGGAAATCCCAGCTAGAGCAGGAATGAGTATTAAGTGTTGGCCTCCACAATGATTTTAAACATGTTAGTTCATCTGAAAGATGGGTTTGAATCAGAAATATGAATAACAAATATCATTTGCATAGGACGCTATACATGTACATTAATATTGAACTCCCTACATCTCAACAGTTCCCAGAGGTGATGATACTGCTTGGATGGAGTTGTGGCTGTTCAGGGAATTAATGAGGACTAGTTTTGCTCCTGTGCTTGGCAGTTGTGATCATGAACTTTAGTTTTGCCAGGCCCACATCTGAATTGGTAAAATTATGCTCTCAATAATACAACAATGTATCTAATAATGTGCTGCAAAAAATATGTCGTATTAATAGTCTGAATGAAGTGGAAAAAGTGGTCTAGGAGGGAGCTAATTTGAGGGCAAAGGAGATGCTACTGCACTGCAGACGGGCTGGTTTAGGGACATGGACAGGCCACAACATCCAACTTTTTAGGTTCAAATCAGCCCTTGAGTCTGGCAAATTGAACATTAAGCCACTTACTAAGTGTGACCTGGAAGGTTCTACCTGCCTTGCATGAACAAGCCCAATATTTAATTTCCTGGTAAAAACAGATACAGATGAACATATGTAATTTCATGCCTTCTGTATTTGACAGCTCTTCATAGCTGGTAAAGAATAGGCTGCTGCTTAGCTATGGTGCCTTTTCTTAAGCTGCTTTTTGACCATGAGCAAACTGCTGTTTCTATCCATGCAGTAATACCCCAGACATATTTCCCTGTATCCAAACATGTGGGTGTTTTGCAGAGGTTAATGGAAATTAAATTAAAGCTGAATAATACTGATTATAATGCAGGAGTGTGCAAGCAAAGCTAATTAATACAACTTGCAGCATGGCTCAGTCCTGCCCTGTGACACCACTCTCTCTCTCTTTCTCCCTCAATCCCATTTTTTTCCTAAGCAGGTACCCACAGCAACCTAAAACTTCATGTTTTATACAGTCTTGAATGGATAGATTTACAGCAGCATCCCACTTTTTGCACTCAGAACTTTAATGATATTCAATCCTCCAGAAAGAAATGAAAAACTATTATATTCTCCCTTTTTCCTTCTTGCTTACGAACATCCCAATTCTACCATTAGGATTACAATATTTCCTAGATTTTAGTGTTTGCTGAGTTTTTCTGTGCAAGGAGCTGTTGCAAATAAACTTGGATTTTATCTTGATTAAGTGACATATGTCAACAAATGTAGTTTTTGGTGGACCAGCTCACTTTTTATCTTCTATTAATGATCCAACTTTGCCATTAGTTTACCAAAGGGCAGAAGAATGGCTTTTAACTCTGGATTGCACAGGCTACCTGAAAAAAAATTTGAAAATCCGACTGAAGAATTTAAAAGCTGGAGGGTGATAGCAAGACAGAATGAGATCTTGTGTCCCTATGTCTTAGAGTACATCTTATTTCTTGTTAGCGCGTTTTCCACATGCTTCACTGAGCCAGTCTGGAAGGGAGGCACCTGAGAAGGCACTGGTGCCATGAGGGATGCTTGGCCTGAGGACAATGAAGGTTTAGTTTTGAAACACTGCAGTGTATTGGGTTCTTCAAAATATTTGCCTCACTATGAAATGAAGAGTACTGTGGACACACTGCGTACACATTACTGTAGCTCATGTAGCACCTCGTAAGCATTCATTTTAGAAATGCTATCTCAGCACATATTCCCCAGAGACACGAGAGGAATAGAGTCCATTAAATTTAAGCTTTGAGGGCTTTGCTTGCAACAAGACCCCCCCCTCAGTCGCTTCTTGCACCAGCAAAGGCTCCACTTGCAAGGCACTGTCTGATCCCAGATTTTGAAGCATCCTGTTTGTAGAGTTCCCATGGGCTGTTACACGCCTGACTGCTGGACTATGGCTTCCGTGTGTCCCTAAATCCTTTTTCTCTTTGGCACATCTGAAAGCCTTTGATACTATTCTTCCTTTTCCACAGGAAACAAACCAGTTGTTGTGTCAGCATCCTGGCCAGGAATCAAAGAGAACAAGCTACTTGTCAGGCAACACCCGGGGCACAGACAATTAGGATGGGGATGATAGCAAGAGCCTTTCTGGTACTAAGGAAAAATATGATGAAAATTTAGTACAATTTTGGAAAAAATAAAAAGTGCTATCTGTAAAACTTATGAGTTTATTTCTATGGCAGAGGTCAAACAACACTACAGCTACTTTTCCACCCCATGCTCTCCAGTTCAGGCAGGAATAAGAGCATTTTTTAAGCTATGTATTCTAGTTGCCTCATAGTTGCCCATGGCATCTTACTAGAGAAAGTGTCTCAGATTCCCACTGTCTTCCACTTTAGGCATGACAGCAACCACAAACTCCTCCATTTATAATTACAGAGATACAGCTGTATTTTGACCTCATAATCCCTCTTTGGCAAATACACTGATTTCTTATGGGGAATATATGTATTTTACCTTCTTTCCTATGACCAAACAGTGCATGAGCCACAACCTGACGACATCAGATACAGAAATATTCTGATTCCATGAATAGCAGAGGTAGGAACCATTCATTATACCTTTGCAGTCTTTGATCTCAGCTTTAAAAGCTAAACCAACCACAAACACAGGAATGTGAAATACATGGAGTAATAAACAGACACCTAAAAATTTTTCTTTATTTTCATTTTCAAGTTTAAGGTCAATCTTCATTAATTTGCAGCTAAAATGAGAGTACAAAAATGTTCCCATTAGTCTAGTTTGAATTTAGATGTATTTGCAAATAAAACTAAGCCTGCTTTTTCAAATACCATTTCTGTGCACAACTTATATAGCTCGTGCTTTTCATAAGGCATGTAAAACAGATTTCAGTTCAAACATCAAAATATTTTACATTTGGGTATCAGAATTACAAACAGAAATTAAAGGTTCTCAAAAAAATGTGCCTGAACTGCAGAAGTACACACTAAAGGCATTATAATGTACACATGCAGAGACATGCACAAATGAATATCTATGTATATGAACCTACTAGAAGGATCAAAAATACCTGTGTCCTGGTTTTTATGAAATCTCAGTCATTTAACTAATAGAATGCATGTTTAATGCAGTACTCATATATTGCTTACACAATAATTATAGTTTCCTATTTATGTCAGTACAAAATCATTTCAGTCACGCAGTAAAATTGTGTGTCTTCCAGTCAATGTCCTACAGTAATGCTGAAATGATGAAATACATTAAGAAATCATAAGGGAGAAGATGAAGGAATAGTGCAAGATAAAGCTGTACTGAGTCTTTGAGAAAAATAATTTGCCTCATGATGAATCGGTGACTGTAAATCCTCTCTCTTCGTTAGACAATATCCTCTTGCTTTTGAGTGATTCCATTTCTCACATAGTGGAAGGAGATGTATCAGAGGAAAATCCTATGTAGACATTGTGTTGGAATTATGGAAACATGACAAAGTTCCTTTCTATTTAAAACCTGAACTTAGATAAATCGTAAGAACTCACCATCTGTTGGCAAGTCATTCCAGCAGAAAGTGTGTTGTTTCGGTGTACTTGTAGAATCTTCATGTGCAGCCAAGGGACATCAAATATATTATTTGGTGATAATGTCTTCTGAGGGAAAATTAAATTTCAAAAATCCTGGCATATAAGAAGACAGAGATGCCCATAGGTCCTTTATCTGAAAGTCCATGTCTTTTAACATGGTTATTTTATTTTATGTCTTTGAACCATTTGTATTTGAAAGATGATGCTCAAAGAATAGACCCTGTAAATAAGACTCCTCATTCCTAAGAAGGCCACCTGGAGTGAAGATGTCCAGCTGATTCTTTGGGCTTGTTTCTTCCACTAAAACCAGCACAGGAATCTATTTTTAGGACTTTAAATTGTCTAGAGTGGTATAGACTAGATTCTGTCACCCTAATTATACAGAGAGGTATATTATTTTATAAACAAATTGGTTGTTTCTACTGATGGTTATCTCTAGTAGAAGGAAAGTAAACATAAGTATATCCCAATCTGTGCACAGAGGCAAGATCCACATCTCCACAACATGCTCTTAGTTTTATTAAGGTCATTGGAAGTTTGCACATCAAACACTAAGAAGCCTAGGAAATAATGTAATTTCTTTTCAGCTACTGCCTAATGAATAAGAACAGTAATGTATTATATGAGGAGTGTGTATAAAATTGCTTGTTACTCAACATGGCTTGTACCACAGAAGTTGGATCCAATCTTTGAATGTATAAAGTTAAGTTTCAGGATATAAGCAGGTTTATGGGATCTTAGAGTAGCTCAGGAACGTTATCATGAGCAGTCCAGGGCAGGCAGCATTCACCACTCTGCAGCTGCCACCCTGATGGGGGATGTGGTCAGCATGAGCAAGGTCTGTGCTCTTGCCCAGATAATTGTGTACTGAGGCCATCCCCTGCAAACCATCCTGTCACATCTCATGCTTGGAATACAAGACTCGAGGGCTGGCTCCCTAATGGCTGCTGGCATGAGCCAGGGCTGCTTCATGCCTATGTGCCATGCAGCTCATGGGCTTCCTTGTGTGGTGTGACCCAAGCCATCTGATGCATCTGGTCAGCACATCATCACTAAATAATTTCTTAGCTAATAAATAATCTCACTGCCAGGACTCCTTTTTCTTGCATCTACTCACTCTAATGTGGTATCCACCCAAGGCAACAATCTCTGAAACAGCTTCTTAGACAACAAACCTTCCCTTTTACCTTCCTTCAAAATCCTGTTTACTCTTTAACACATCAGGATCACTATTCACCTTCTGTAGCTTTCTTGTATCATACAAGTTTATACTGCACTCTCTCTGCTAGTAAATTCTTTTAGAATATACTATGGTATGCAAAAGTCTGGCTCTAACTCTGGATTCCAGTTTGCCTTTTTGTTGGAGTAACTAACAGACAATTCCTATTGCATAGACTTGTTGTACAACAAGGAAAGTAACTCACACACCTAAGCAGCAAGCTATTAGAATGATCCTAATATGGAATAAACTGGGATTCAGTTCACAATCCTATTTATACTTGCTTGCATGTCTGTAAAAAGGACTTTTTACTATTCATACATGGAATTTTTTTCCAAATGCCATCTGTTTGTTATGAACAACTTTTGAATAGTTCTTTTAAATGGCCCTCTAAGGATACTCATATATATATATATATGTGTCTGATGGGAAAGGCAAATAAATTTGCCTCTTTTATCTTCATAAACATGCAAACTCACAGAGAATATATATTATTACTTCCATATTAAGAAGTAATATGTTGAATTAATTCCTAGACTTTACTACACTGAACATTTATATTCCTTTTAGATATATATTTATGATAACCATGGAGTACTGTGATACAGAATGCTCACAATGTATTAAGTAAGTTCTGCACAGTGAATTAATTATCTCTTATCAAAGAAAGTTAATTTTTTGAACTAACATTAGAATATGGCTTTAAAAAATGTGGTTATTTTCATGTAATGTTAGTGGTAACTTTTTTCCAAGTCAGCCTAGGCTTCAACATAATTAAAGGGGCATGTATAAAATAACCAGGTAGCCATAACTCTACTTACCAGCTAAGACTAAGACCTTCAAGTAAGGCTGATCAATATGAAAATTACTGGTTTTAAGACCAAAATTATGTCAATACAAACAATAAATTAAAACTAAGTAATAGAAAATTCAATATATAAAAAGGTTACTGTATGACTTAACTATATATAACCAATAAATATATAGTTGAAAAGAGATTTAGTGGAAGACTAGACTTTAGTCTCACTTTCTTGAGATGTCTGGGTTTGAGTTTTAAAAAAATGAGTACTTTAAATGAACTCTGTGGGTTTGTGAATGTGAATTCAGTGTGAATGTGCACACTCAAAACCCTTTATGGCTAAAAATGCAGACTCATTTGTTCCTTTCCTGGTTTTAATTGCAATGAGCTGTACCCCTTATTATCCAGCCTCATCCTAATAGCAATGTGGAACAGGACATACACGGGATAGCATGGAAGTTTGTAAAAAACAAATGCCATGAATTTGTATGTCTGTGTAGTGCCACTGCTTTAGACAAATGACGTCTGAAGATCCTACAGTGTTTGCAGCTGGTTTCCACAAGACCTGCTTCTGGAGGCACTCAGCAGCAGCTGCCTGCTGTTTTCAGCCTCGAACACCTGGAGATTTTCATGTCTTCAGTGACTGACATTTAAAGTGCAGTGAAGCGTTGTTAAGTCCATCCTCACCTGCAATTTTCTTCATTAATTGGCACAATTCTTTGTTTTTCTTCTGTCACTTTGTCTGATGCCTTTTGTAACATTAATGGCAACTTCTTGTGTGGGCATTTTCTGTGTGTCCCGTTTACTCTGTGAGAGTTTTAAACAGTACAGTGAGTTCCACAATGACAACAGAAAGAGTCATTGATGATTACCCCCTAATTTACAAAACAGTTCTACTTAATAAACAGAATGTCTCCAGCATCCTTCACATGGCAGTGTGATGCAGAGCAACTTCCTCAGTCAGCATGGACACAAGTTTTTATACCTGCTACAAAAGCAGTGGATGTCAGTAGGCTTTGGATCAACCTTCTTGACTATAATTTTTAGTCCAGAAGTGAAAATCAGAGGTTGCTTTTGATGTCACTGTGAGTAGTGCATCACTAGCCTGAGACAGAATTTTCTGTACTTGATTTTGTTTCTGATGGGAAAAAATAGTTTTAAAGTAACACTTAGTTCTGCCTGCATACAAGACCCAAGCACGATGTTTGCTTTTCAAAGCTTCATCAGGTTATTTTCAATATTCAAAAAAGTCAGTCTCTCTGCATGCAAGTGCATCCCTAATTTAAATGTATACTTTTCCATCTCCCAGACTGTCTGCTTGTTGCCATAAGCAACGCACTGTAATGCACAGTAGGTCTAGCAAAGTACACCCAGATCTGGGCTGATGGAGACACACAGCTGAATTAGGTGAGTTTGATTATTGCATTGCCAGTGTTCCATGAGACTATTTCTCAGTGTAAGGAATGCCAAGTAAATTAGGCATTATTTACGTGATAAGAGTGCCAGGTAAAATATTTTCTGATAAAGTTCCATTGACATAAGTGGAAGGTACATATATATAGCAGAGCAACACCTGGAGTAAATTTGCCACTGTGTATTATTTCACATTTCTGCAGCCTGAATATACCTGCTTCTTTGCTCTCTGCTCCGCCAGTGCTACTGTTCCTGCAAGGACTTGCCAAAGACTACCATGAGAATCAAACCAGGTTATTGTCAGCCAGAGACATAATCTGGATACCACCTTTTCTTAGGGGGGTGCCTGACCATCCTGTTACCATCACTGGTATTAGCACTCCTTTCTTCATTACCATCTTCTTCATCACCATCACCATCACCATCTTTTACTTCTAGGTTGTTCTGATGTTACTGTCATGAGAGGATACTAAAGTTTCCCAGATAAAGTCTGTGTCAAACCTTTTCCCTTTTGACACCACAAGTGGTACCCTGTCACATAACCAAGCATCAAGGGATAAGGCAGATGGCTGCTTTAGAGCTTGATGCAGGAGAAAGTGAGAAATAGAGAGGTGATGTGATTTGCCCTCTGCTAGCCCACAGGCCAATGGCACAAACCAAGTCTCCTGAGAGCACCATGTGCTGCGTTGCATTGTATTCTACAGCATGTCGAGATAAAAGAAAAACTGTAGTCAATATGAATGTTCAGGTGAATAAAATGGATACCTTTTGAGTTGCAGGGGATAATCACCTTTTCAGCTCGAGGCATCTATATTTAGGGTGTTCACATTATCTGCTCATCTTGTGGTTCCCTAAACAGTCAGTGGAGAAACAGAGATGCAGAATGGCAAACCAGAGCTGGATCCTAAATTAGATACTACACTTTCTCTCTAGGAATACATATTTCTTTTTTGACTATAAGAAGTTTAGACAACTTAACTTCCTTTCTTATGCACCTGCATTAGATATGGAGAATAATGTAAATGCTTTACTTACCATCAGAAATTTTCTTTGCACTGAGCTGCAACAGCACAGATACATGTTACTGAAGGTATCTCAGCTAGAAAATGCAGGAGGATATCTTCAAAGTCATGGGGCCTCAGGGCAGGAGCCCACACTTCACTGAGTAGTACCATTACAGTCAACACTCACATTATTAATATGTTGGGGGAATTTGCCCATACTTCCTACTAAGTGCAACACGGAAGTTATTTTCCATTCAATTACAAAATTAGACAATTTTCTCAAACAGTAGGACAGGTACACACTGTAATTCTCAATTGTGGCCAAGTCTTTTTCAAATGGGATTAATAATTATGTTGTTCTGTTCAACCATATCCAACCTCACCAATTAATTTTTCTCTGTGGGCTAGTGGCTATGACAAGCATTTGGGTTTTTCACTTACAGAAAACCCACGGCTCTGGATGTCATGCTGCCATGGAATGTGTCCCTGTCCACCTGGAGGTGCAGTATCTCCTGAAAAGATACAGCAGTATCTTTTATGTCACCTAGGAATATCTTTGTACTAGAGCAATGTGGACACTGAAAAGCTTTAGTAGAGGGATTTTTCAGCTTTCTGCAGCATTCTGTGAGAACTCTGTGTCTCTCATGAAAACTATGCAAAACACTGCTATGGGTTTTTGTAAACTAACTATCTTTGCACCTGCTGTTGTTCAGTTAGTATTGTTATGGTACACTGAGGAAAATATTTTGAGATGGGTGTTGTATAGCCTCCACCAATCATTCTAGGAGGTGGTTGACCAAGGGACCAATAGTACTATGCTACTTTTACGAATCAAGTTATATAAACCGATTTATAATTAATTAAATAAGCCATTTTCTCCGGATCTTGGTTGTGTCATTTCTCACCGTCCCGGGTACAACAGCGACAGAGTGATACAGAAGATAATAATACAATGGAGGTATAAAACAAATAGGCATGTACTGATGTGTTGTGTGTTAGCAAATGCAAGGTGAAGGTCAATCCAAATTCCCTTTTTCATTTGCTCTGATCCCTTGGTTTAAGGATGTGACTCCCAAGATGGGACAACTTCTTATGGGGTGGGTGTAGCAGTTCCACCACACACTGTGCTGAGGCACTTTCTGTGGAAAATTGTCAAAAGACAAAGCTCAGCAAGGAGGAGTGCCCACATTGGCAGTAATTGAGCAGAAACAAACTGTTTGCATGCCTGAGGAGGAGGGGCACCAGGGGATCTTGTTTCATGCATGAGAGAGGCAAGAAACAAAGGATGGAATTGCACAGAGGTGTTGCAGTCATTCTCTGTTTAAAACAATGCAGCTAACAGGAATTAAGCTGAAGGAATGACCAAAAGGTGACCAAAAGCTGAAATTTGCTTTAGCTTGAAAATACATATTTCTTTTCATGTGCTAATGAAGTAAAACTTGTACATGCTTTTCATGTATATAAAGTCCTTCGAACTCTATTTAAGTGTGAAATTACGTCAACTGAAACTTTTTCCCCCATCCTCAAAGAAAACAATATAAATATGATTTAACAGGGGATGTAGGTCAGAGGAGACTCTACCTTTGTGCCCTGAGATGGTCAACAGGCTGTACTCTCTCCTCCCCCATGGGGATGCCTGTCAGGTAGGCTTTATTCCACAGTAATTCTATTGCTTATGCTTTCTGATATCACTGCATTTATCAACAGCAGTTTGTAGACCTTACTCTGCCCAACAAGCAAGAAGTTGCACTATTTGTGAATGTGGAGCCTCATTGAATTTGCCCAGACTTACAGCACAATGCATGCCAGTTTTGCATCAGGGATCGCAGTTGTGACCAGACTTACTGTGCCACCACACTGTGCCTCTGGCACCTCACCAGACCTACAGTGCCTAAATTGGTGGCTCTAAAATATTGTCTGTGAAGGTCTCCCAGGATCTTGGACAGGCAGATAATACTGAGTAAGAAAGGGAAACCCCCAGACCTGCTACATCTGCAGACAATGCGGAAAGCAAAGGAGGGGGGTGGGGTGGTCTCCCTTGACTGATTTTTTACGTGATAGAAGAGTTGGTGTAGTTGGCAGGATTGCCATGGATAAAGAGTTACAGAAGTATGAATGTGCTCCTTCCCAGGCAGGCAAGGAATGGGCCTAAAAATTCTGGAAAGATAAAGCAATTATTTGTGCAGTATTGGAGGCTCAGTTATCTTGCACACAAGAGGAAATCAAAGACTCCCTTCTCCCCTCAAATATGTCATATATAGAACATGCTGCTTTGAAATCAGAAAAAGGACTATTAAAGTCATCACTGGCTTTTGAGAAGGAAATAAAAGAAAGATCTGGAACCCAAAAACAAGCTTCTAACTGAGAAAGATAATTTAAAGATTCTACTCGCTTCAGCAGAACATAGGAAAAGACAATTATTGGAGAAATTAGTTAGGAAAAAACCATAGTAGAGTGAAACAAGATCTGAGAGAGGAAATAGAGGGCAGGAAAACAACTGAATTGTTACTATCTTTGGAAACTGAGCAGCTGCAGAAACAGTTACAGAAAGAAAAGGAGATAAAGCAAAAATTGTAAGAAAAGGTAGAAATGATGCTTAAGAGGGCTGCCAATCCAGCCAGCATTGTACAGATAAGAAAACCAATTGTATCCCCTGGAGAATGGTGAAAAAGCCGAGGGAACAGTGGCCACTTACCGTTGTCTGCAGGAGACTGAATGACAATATTGCACTTTTAACTATTGCTGTGCCAAATTTTGTGGAACTGGTAATGCAGATTCAGGGAGCATCCTATTCATGGATGGCAACCCTGGATGTAAAAGGTATGCTATTTATGATTCCACTCTAGGAACACCTCAAGGCTAAATTCATGCTCACCTGAAAGAGAGTGCAGTGTACCTTTGATAGATTCCCACAGGAATATAAACATTCACCCATGACTGCACATTATGTGATTGCCAAACTTTTATAGTCTCACTCTCCCCAGATGTGAAATTAGATGGTATTGTAATAAGAGGAGACTCCCCTGAAAAAGCAGGGGAAGCAGCAACAACAGCATGGCAAGCACTTCTCAAAGTAGAAATTGATATTCCCCCTGAGAAACGCCAAGGACCATGTAAAGGACTTTATCTGCTACATCTACAGATAACCCAGAAAACAAGGAAATCTCTCTTCCCCAAATTTTTACCTAATACCTTCTCATATGAGAAACCAAGGAAGCAGTAAACCAGCCATAGGTTTTGACTTTCTTTAATCTGCATCAGCTCAGCAGCTGCTATGCAAACAGGGCAGCAAGTGGAAACCTGTAAGAGGCAGTAGGTGGGTAGGCAGCTGTGACAGGAGAAGGCTGGTCTTTGGTATAGCCCCAAAGCCTTGTTCTTACAATGTATACAATGTACACAATGCATAAGTGAGGGGGAAAAGGAGGGGAGGATCTGATCCAAAGCCTACTGAAGTTATTGAAAAGACACCCATTGACTTTTTCAAGCTTCATGTCCAGCTTTGAATGAAGCAGGGTTCATGCAGTGCACATATTTTAAGCAGAACAGCAATTAAGGGAAAACATGTTCCCTTTTGGATAATTAAGCTAAATAGTTTGCACAATACATGCCACAGCTGGACTGACTTGGAAAGAAATGAGCATGAGGGCTTTCTTTACTGTAGCAAGCGTGCATGTGTTACTCTGATCGACAAATAAAACATCAATTCTGTGGCCATTCAGGCATGAAGCGTTGTTAGACCTGCTCAGCTCCATCATGCCATGTCTGTAAGTGCAGCCTGGCACCATTTTCTCGTATCTCAAGACATTAAATACAGTTTAACTGCAAAAAAAAGGCTGTCACAAAAGTAACTTAGCCCTTGTTGAAGCTAGTGCTGGGCATTAGGGAACATAATTATACACATACCTCTGTGGTCCTGAAGCCATTTTGTCTCTGTGTTGTAGCTCCCGTGCCGTAGACCGTGGGATTTGCACACTGAGAGCCACAGTTGTTCCTCTTCTCGGCGTTCAGCATTCCAGCTGTGGCTGATGCTGTAGATACACCTGTGTGAGCCAATTTCCCATCCTCCAGAGGACCTAGTAGGGACACATGGAATTGGGCAATTAATTCTGAGGAGCGATTTGCAGCTGCCTCTGGCGTCCCTCTATTTTGCCACGTTTTGTGATCGTATCCATGATGCAAGGTGTGGCACTGTTGCACAGTGAGAGCACTCTACCTCCCTGTGTCATCTTGATCCTCACACTTGACAGCATTTGGCCTTTTTCCTATGGTCCACTGGTCTGTGAAACACTGGCTCAGAAATCTTGGAAAAACAGTCAATGAGTGCAGCATATCACTAGATTTTTGTCACCTGCAGGTCTCCATTGGCTTCTCTACACACACAGCTGCTTGCATGACCGACAGTTGAACTTAAGACCCAGAGAAGGCTTCCTTAGATCTGTTCCAGTTCTGGGAAATGAAGGGGTTAGATGTGAGGATGACAGATGAGACCAATATGGATAGAAAGGTTGCTCTCTTCATGCCCTTGCCTTGAATATTTTTTTTCATTTGAAGCTGAGAAATTTAGAAAAAAATTATTTCATGCTGTTTTGTCTATCAGCAATCAAATAAGTGAGTAATTTGCTTTCTGCTCTAGTTGTGTCAATACACATGCAGCGTACAACATGATATTGGACAGCATAAATGAATTTTCTCATCTTACTGCATTAACAAAAATCAGTTTTCATTTATGGTGAGTGCAGAACACTCAGTATCTGGTTGCAACACTGGGTCAAAAATCCAAATACAAAGAGTAAGTGGGATGCATGACTGGTGCTCTCAGTTTAGTTTTTGTCAAAGCTTATTTATGAAGAGCTTTATGTTAAAAGAGAAACAAAGAAAGCAAATTTACTAACCAGTAATGCAGGTATCAAATCTAGAAAAATTAAGGAGTCACAGACACTAAGTGAGAAAAAAGTATGTGGAAAACCAATGACAAACCATGGTTATTTGAAGTGACATTGTGTCATCAAAACCTTCTGCCATTAATCAGATAGGAATTCAAGTCCTGTGCTAAGGTATTAAAAAGGAAGCAAAGTCCTGAATTATTTTTCAGAACTCTGTAAGAAAAGATGATTTGTCAGTAGAAGGCAACATTGTCAGTATTAATTAGCAAAGGCAATGACTGAATTCAATAAAGCTTCAACCAAATATTCAAAGCCTTGGTCTTGAAAATATATAAAGCTTTGTGAAATAAAAGGTCTCTAAGATCTCTTGTGACTCAAGCCATTATATGATTCTGTGAGTTAAGAAGTCTAAATACAAACTAGTCACTGCATTTCCCTCAGCCGTCCAAAGATGGAGGCAGAGTTTTCCAAAGACACTTTAACTTGTAGTGGTGGTAACTAATAATGCTGTCATGTAGTTTTTGATAGAAAAAATTGAGCTGAAGCTTGAAAATACTCTATTATAATTTATTTTTTAAAAAACACTTGTCTTTGGAAACTGCCTTTTCTGCTAGATAGAAAAAGTAATGTTCTTCTAAGTTTAGATGCAACTTCAGTAACACAATAGTAAACTTCACCTCTCCTGCATCTTCCAAAATTCCACACCTACTTATGTTTTAGATCTTACCTCTTCCTATCACTCCACAGTGCCAGAGGAGAGGCAAAAAAAATGACTTTGTGCAGAGCAGAAGGTGGCACAGACTGATGTCGTAGACAAAGCCATTTGTCAGGAAGGGAGATAGAGAGGCAATGAGCCATGTGTGAGTCAGAGCTCTCAGCCAGGACTCCGTTGCTTCACCTTACAGTGGAGCTCTGAGAGCAAGCTTGAGCACAGCTTTCAACAGGCAAACTGCACTAGGAATTGCACACTAATTCCATTAACTGAGTCTTTGACATTTCAAACATACAAATTACAAGTTTTTCCTTCAGTGGAGTCATCCTATGAAATTACTTTCCACCATGTGTCTCTTTGGCCATCTGGCCTCTGACTAAATTGTCTGGTGAAACAGCTGTCAGCTAAAAAGCCATTTTGTTATTAGGCATAATTGTTCGTTTATCAGATTGTGTTGCATCTTTTGGTCTTGCATAGAACAGTTTTTCTTTCATGAATCCATTTCTGGAAGCTGATGGAAAATCTCTCATCCTGAAAATAGTGTATCTGCTTCCCTTTTTGTCTCTGTTAGTTTGCAGCCTGAGCATACTTGCTGCATCCTGCATTGCAGGGGTGTGACTTTTTTTGCAATACTTGTCAGAAATAAACCAGGTATCAGTATTTGAGCCTTCCACTATCACTACTGTATTTTTATATGGATGACCTGGTGGTCACCAATGCCAGGCAAAAAGATTTTTTATTTTATTCTGTAGTATGTTTGCTATTGTGAAGTTAAGAAACTATTTTAGAATTCATTTTCATTGGCAAATAGACGACCTAGAGAGTGGGAAACAGTTTAAAGATTTCAGTGACTTGCTCTTTATGTATGAGCACCAAGCAGAAATTACAGTGAGAATGCATAAGCAGTAGAGTTAAGAGCATGAGATTTGTTTTGGCAATTCATAAAGCAACACCTATTTTATAGACTAGATACATAACACAAAATGATGGTTGCAAAACAGAGATGATGTTAAAAAACGATTGGGAACACATGGTTGTTTTTAAAATAGCAAATATTTTTGCATTGGTATTTAGGATTTGCCACATTACACAAAAAGGAAGGGTTAACTCTCGTATATACTATCTGGAATTTACAAGCCAGCAGGATGGCTGTACTAAGAGTCTTGCCTCAGTGTGGTTTAAAACAAGCAAACTGTTGAGATATTTATGCCATCCTCACAGCAGGGGTTTGGTAAATATTCTCCTTGGTCTTTCACTCTAGAGCTTCAATTTACATCAGTGTTGTTAGATCACTGTAGACACTTAAATGAATGGGTTCAGTAATGTTGTTTTCATTCTCATCTTCTCTTTCATGGCACGCCTGCTAAAAGGCTGTGGGCCTCTTTAGGCCAGGAAAAACAGCAGATCCCATCTCAGTGCTCTGTCAAATACATGTATTTTACTTTCAAATGAAATGGCAAGGCTACAATATTCTCATGGCTCCGTTCCCAAAACCTGGGTTTCTGGGTGATTACTAAATGCCCACGAATGTGGTGTGAGCCTTCCCTCAGGAATGGCTGGTCAGTGTTTGGGGAACTGACGCAAGCAGTCAGACTGGCACAACTTGGGAGGTAGCACAGGAATCAGAACAAGCAGCTGAAAGCAGCTTAGGTTGATGTGTTCTCCAAGAAAACAAAAGAAACTCAATAACTTTTAAATTTTGAATTAGTTTTCATAAATTGTCAGACAGCATCATCCCAATTTTTTCGTTTAAGAGATAGATATTTAAAATTGCATTCTGAAAAATTGCTCACAGACTTGCAAGCTTATGTGCTTGCAAACACTTAAATCACGTAGCTCCAACCACCCCCCCATTTACATGGGGAGGGAGCTGTCTAAGAAAGCTTTGAAAAGAATCATTTTAGTAAATAGAGTGCTCATCACAGAGAAGTCGATGAAAATGTAAAATATGGAATGAAAAATTAAGACATTAGGCTGGTATTTCTTATTTTTTCTGGTTTATTTTATTATAATGACAACACAAATGATAACAAAATCAAGGATAAACATTGCATACATGCTGCTCTAGTTCTTCATACAGCCTGGTTACACCTAAGAATTCAAATAATTCTTAATGACATTATCTCACAAAGAAGAGAGGAAATTTTTACTCTTAACTCTTTCTAACCAGATTTTTGTATGAAGGTTTTTGTATCACCTTTGTATAAAGATGATGTAAAAAGTGGGGAAATCACATAATTAATTCAGTTTGTGAAAGTAAAACTGGTCTAAAAAGCAAAGTAGTGTCATGGATTGACAGCTGGCACAGAGAGACAGAAAAGAGATCTAGGGGGGACAATTTTGTAGTCCTTAAATATCAGGACCACAGGAAACTTCTCAAACCACAAATAACATATATGTAAGTCTGCCTGGATCTCCTGCACAGAGTTCATCAAAAAAGTAAATCTTAGTAACGTTCAAGATGACCTGAAAATTTCTGTGACTAAGAAAATCAGCAATGCTGCAGTAGCTAATGCTGTCAAGAAGTTTGGGCAGGGTATGAAGCCTTGTAGTAAGGAGACAAAGTTAATCTTATCCAAAAGAATCAACTGTTTGTGGACAAAATTATTTCATATATGTTTGCCACAGTATTCTCCCACTTCATTTTAAAGCAACCAAGTAACGACTAAAACAGGACATGAATTCTGACCCAAATATGCTCTAGATCTGACCCAGTACACGTGAGGCCCTGTGCTGTCACGTGTTCTGTTATGGAATAACAAGCGTACATTTGTTTAAAGCAGGTGGCTGTTGATTAGTGTGCTAAATTTATGCCCTTGGAACTGACTATAAACAAACAAGTAGGGTTCAATTTTCTGGTTCAGCAACACCCTTTTTTATTTATCCATGACTGTAATCTCATGCATAATGCATAAGGTGCTGGTTTAGAAGATGCCTGCCTAAAAAGATGCTGCACTGTAAAGATGGACTCTGAAAAAACTCACAGTGAAGAAAAATGAGAAGTGTCATCACCATACACAGGTGCTTCCAGAGTAAATATGTGTTTGAAACCATCACTGAGTTTCTTGCATTTAATGCTACAGAGTGATAAGTATAGAAAATACTGAAATATCTGTTTTCTCCATCTGTTTTTCTGATTTGAAACGATACATTTTTGGGAAAGCCATGTGTCTGCAGGCCTGAGGGCTGGTACAAGCTTCTGTCACAAAAACAAGACATAGCATGGATCTGATAAAAAATGAATGGAGTGGAGGGTGTGACAAAAGTCAGGTTTAAGTCATTTCCTCCAAAGCAGTAGCCTCAGGGATGAGGCCAGATGCTTGGGAAATATGCAATAGCTCTTCTACCTAACAAGAAAGAATTTAGAAACTTTCAGGCATAGCAGAGGGTTTGTGAGCTAGGATGAAGGATCCAGATTTACAGAGAGATGACCTGCTGCAGCAGGAAAATATTGTTAGAAACAATGTTTTGTATCAGCAAATACGATAATGCAATAAATTTGCTGCCCAGACATTCAGAGAATCCAAAATGATTTCTCTGAACTCTAACATGATATGAATTTTAGACAGTGATGCAAAATACAACAAACATATTTGAACTTTCCACACATTTTGGAGGTCTCTCCAAAGCTGTCTCCAGGCAGGCAGGGCTGAGCCATGCCCAGGCACACCTCAGGTGTGGGGAGGCAGCCAGGAGCTCTGTGCCTTCCTCCTTACGTACAGGGGGATGCTTATTTGAAGTGAGCTCACCCTAAAGCACAAGCAACCTCTCAAGCTGCAAACCTTGGTATCACTTGCATGGTCTAACTTCACAAGTACATGCAGATGCTAAATCTTTGCATATTGGTATATTTCAATTTCAAATTGTGATACAGAATCACAGTATAGCTATTTTGTAAACAAGTTTAACAGTGTTGCAACCATGTCTGTGAAATAAAGGTGAATATAAAATTTATACTTATTCCAAATAGGAAAAGTGTGCTGCAACACCCTTTAACAAATGTGTGATCCTTTCAAAGCTCCAGACAAAGCATTCTGCATGGCAAATAGACTCCAGAAGATGAATTAAAGGGAATTGGCCTGACCATCAAGGGAAAATACAAAAGGTAAACTTGAGAGAATTGTAATCATGGTGCTAGGCAAGGACTTAACAGCAGAAAGACAACAGAGTTTAATGCACGATGGTACAAGTTTTGATAAGTGCAACAAGATAGAAGAACTGAATTTTCACTATATTGTGGAATAAGCATCAGCAACATTTTGGAAGACCTTGAAAGTTGAGTACATCTTTTCCCTGGGAAGATAATGACACAGAATGGATTAAGCAACTAACCAGTGCCACATGATGTGCCAGAAACAGATCACTCCTTCCTCCAAACTGAAAAACTAACACATGAATAGCAAAGCTCTGAAGTGCTTTTCATAGTACTGGATTTTAGAAGGATAGAGTGGGGGTATTTCTTTTCCACATGCAAATATACGAGCTGTGTTTCAGTAAAGCCCATGAAAAATACACTTAAAAATTGTATGCTCTGTGCACAATACCTTGTATCATGGATCCAAATTTTGGCAAATCAGCCTGTTTTCCAAAACTGCTGGCTTTTGGCTCGGTTCCTGTCTGACCCTTTCCTTAAAATGCCAAGACAGAAGTTCCCCTTACAGGAGAGCACTGTGTGAGATGGAAAACAAGCAGCAGGCTGCTGGCTCTCTCTCAGTCTTCCTTCCCACAGCAGTACCCACTTGTTCTGATCAGGGGCTTAGAGCTGTAGGTGTTCACATGTTCTTTTCCTCTCCTTTGCCTAGGCTTCCCTTCTCCTTTGGAGTGTGGTAATAAAACATCTCTCATTATGATTTAGACTAATTTCCAACAGAGACATGGAAAGCATTACTATCATTCTTATTACCTAGCTAATCACACATGGAATTTTAAGATGAGCAAATTGCATCATTTCAATTAATCACACTGAGGAGCAACAAAAATATTTAGGCAGACTGAAAAAAAATCCTTATGAAAAGCATTAAAAGGTATGTGAAACTTGAGCTGAAATGACTTTTCAGTTTTGCTCACCAAGTTTTCCAGCTCAACAGCTGGAAATTGAAGCTAAATATTCCAGGTAGTACATTGCACATTTATTTTAACAGTGATTAACTACTGGGATAATTTACAAAGGCTTAGGCAAAATGTCAGCCACTGGAAAGCTGAAAATTCAGTCTCAATGTCCCAAAGGTATGCTCCTTGTGGGAATTAACTCAGGAAAGTCCCGTGGGCTGTATGGCCAGGTGACATTCCCAGCCTTACAGTCCATGAATACATAGAAGGATACTGCTGACTTAATTGGTTCACGGTGTGACTATGATCATAAAGTGCTTTGGCTGTAAGGTCTCTGTATGCATGTGAAGAAGTCATCACTCACATTTGGTCTTCACCCTAAAATGAAGGCAGTAACTACATTAAAACTTAATCCCATCAGCCATCAACCATCTTCTAGATAAATCCATTGCATTTTTTCCATCTTTTCCACACACAGTGTAAGCATCCAGAAAGCACTCAGGCATGAGCATTGTGCAAATGTCAGATATTCATGCTTTTAGTACCGCAAGTGCTTGAAACAATTCTGATGGCCCACTTGGGAAATGCTAGCAGTTTACAAAAATGAAAATTGCAACATGAGAACAATATCCAGCAAAATGTACAAAGACAGAAACACATCTATATACATTGTTAGGAAACTGGTAAAAAAACCTGCAATCAAAATATTTCAGTCAGTCAATAAAGAATGGGCTGGTTATTTTTCTCTTCAGTAGCTAGCATGTATCTGAACCAGCTAGTCTGAATCCCTGATCTCCCAGGAGGAATGAGGCTCAACATTGCTTCATTTTAATCAGCTGCTTAAAATGTTAGGCTCAGTTAAGCAAACAGCAATGCAGAGGGGCTCGGTGGACTCAGGAAAATCTTAAGATGTAAAGTCCTGCCTCACAGCCTCCAGTTGCCCATGCTAATTGGTAAAACACCACTCCTTCATCTACCTCTTTCACTTACTTTTAACCTGTATTTTTCCTAAACAGAACAGAAAAGGCATTGTGACAGTCTAGGGAAGCAGACTGGTACTTTATTTTCCGATGTATTCATCGGAAAATAAAATTGCATTATTGCATTATTTCTTTGTGTACAGAAAAGGACCAAGCCTGTTTTTTCATGTGAGACAACTGCTGAAAAATGTACACACTCACCACACAGCCAGAGAAATCTGGTTGTATTCTCCAGAAAAGAGGGCTCCTTGGTGCAGGTCAAAGAGAAAGCCTTACAATAAACTGCTGGCTTTGATAATTCAGTTTCTGAGTCTTAACTATTACAGCTTCAATTTAAGATAAAACCCAACTTTCCATCCCAGATCTCTTTTAACTGCAATCTGTTTTAAACTGCAGGAACACCTGAGGAAAAAAAGGTGGAACTAGCAATATCATTTCTGTTTCTATGAAGAGATATATTTCTAGAACTGACTACAGTTAAAGAAAAGAGAGATTTATGTCACTTCAATGCTGGATTACTGCAATATGTGCTTAATGTGGAAATTTTGGAAATTTTAATCAATGGACAATGAGGTAAACTGCACTCTGAACTGTGTTTCCTGTATGCAATACATTGCACTTCTGCTTTGAGATTGACATGAATCTTCGCTTAAAGCTAATTCAATTTTTAACTGTTTGCTGTGAATTCTACATTCCTAAACTGGAAAATACAGAATTAGAAGTGCTGGAAAGTGTAAATACATTCCCAAGGAAAAGAAAGAACAATTTTAAAATGTCCTGAATCAGGATATAAAGGCTGGGGTGAGGGAGAGGGTGCTATTTCCACAAGAAGAGTAATTTTGCAGAGCAATTTCCTTCTCAGCATCTTGCAGGCAGGATTTGCCATTGACAAAACCACCATTCAAGTTTCCTGCTCAAACCCTTTCAGACACTCACCCTCTCTCACCATCCCTCCTCCCCACCACCTGCTGCGGAGTGTAAAACCTCTTCCTTTAGTTAATGACAGACCTTTGGCTCTCATTAACTAAGAATATTTTTGCCTTTAAAGATTTTAATGCTCCAAAAGAGTTTTTTCCACAGGGAAATCATTTGGAGAGATGGTTCCACTTCATCTCTCCTGCAAATCATCTGGTACTGTGACAGCTGGGAAAGCCTTTCATGTAATTCGAGTGTTCCTGTACATGACATTTTTTGTGAGTTTACTTCATCAGTTGGTAAATTATTATACTGGGGTAAACTGTGGGTGATCACTCCTAGTAGGTCTCCTTTAGACTGTAGGAGGGGTTGATCAAGACTGTTGGCCACTAACTAAATGGACGCTAATCAAAGTCTGAGAGGTTTTGTGGAGAGGTTATCGTTTCGGTTGGCTGACATTACAACTTTTGCAGTGTTTTGAGAAAGTTCCAGAGGCAGAGAGTACAATGAAGAGGCTGCTGGGGAAGGGGGAGGCATCTGGAGAGCTGTATCCAGCCCCTGCCCCCCCCTCCTGTCACAGGGGTGAGAGGTGGCTGCTCTCACTTGAGTCACGAGGACTGGTCAGGAGGCTCCATGCAGTACCTGAACCACCTACTCTCAAACAAGACTGAAGTTTTTCCAGCAATTAAGTCTGATACATCTCACAGAATAACAAGCTGAAGGGTCATCATAGAAGAAAATTTCTCATCTCTCAATTATCTTAGACACTTTTACTTAAGTTCTGCTAGTTATGAATGCATCCTTTTTTAAGGGCAGTGGATATTTATTAAAAACCATTTTATTTAAAAATACTTCCAGAGGTGGTGGGGTAGATTGCTTAGTATGATCTGATGGGCCAAATAAGTATCGGTGCCATTTTTTAACTGAAATGTGAAATTAAACCAATATTTCACTATCAAATGACAGCAAAGGTGAAAATGTATGGAATGGAAGAATTAGGATCTTCTAGATTTGGGCTGAAAAACATGGTCATTACAAAAAGTTGTATTTATCATCTGAGTCTAATTTTTCCAATAATTTCAATACTCTCTTGTGGTGCAATAACTACTGGTTTAGGCCAAAAGTGTAATCCTTGATCAGCTTCTAAGCTGAGCAAACCCCAGGTATATGATGTACTGAGTTTGCATGGCCTGGTTTTTGGTAGCTTCACAGAGGTGGTTTCTGTGAGAAGCAGCTGGAAGCTTCCTCCATGTTTGGCAGAGCCAATCCCTGATGGCTCTGAAGATGGACGTGCTGCTGGCCAAGGCTGGGGCAATTAGAAATGCTGCTAATGCCTCTGTGATAACAGATTTTAAAATAAATCAGTTGTAGCTGAGTTGTAATTTTCCTGCCAGAGAAGAGCAGAGTGAGAATATGTGAGAGGAACAACTGTGCAGACACCAAGGTCAGTGGAGAAGGAGGGAAAGGAGGTGCTCCAGGCAGCGGAGCCGAGATTCCTCTGCAGGCTGTGGTGAGGCAACTGTGCCCCCGCAGCCCGTGGAGGACCATGGGGATGCAGAGATCCACCTGCACCTGTGGATGAGACCCACGCACAGGTGGATGCCTGAGAGGAGGCTGTGACCCCATGGGAGGTCCATGGCGAGAGGGGCCCTGCTCCCAGACTGGAGCAGCCTGTCCTTTAAGGACTGCACACCATGGAAGAGTGACCCACACTGCAGCAGTTTTGGGAGGCCTTTGCCCATGGGATGGACTCACATTGTAGCAGTTCACAGGGAGCTGTTGCTCATGAGCAGGACTCACATTGGAGAACTCCATGGAGAACTGTCTCCTGTGGGAGAGACCCCATGGTGCAGCAGGGGAACGACTCCTCTCCCTGAGCAGCGGGAGAAGCCTCGGGTGATGAACTGGCCATAACCACCATTCCCAGCCTCCTTGCACCACTGAGGGAGGAGGTAGAGCTGGGAAGGAGGGAGAGGTGTGGAGAAGGTGTTTTTAAGGGCTTATTTTACTTCTCATTTTCCTGCTCTGATTTTGTTAGTGTAGTAAATTCTCTTCATATTGCAAAGTTGAGCCTGTTTTGCTGGTGACAGTATTAAATGAGTGATCTCTCCCCCAGTTCTTTTCTCAACCTGTGAACCCTTTGTTAAATTTTCTCTCCCCTGTCCAGCTGTGGAGAGGAGTGAGTGAGCAGCTTTGGTAGGTGCCCGGCATCTGGCCCAGGTCAACCCACAACAATGTGTCGAATGGGAAATGGCAATGTTGAGTGGTTTTAGGTCAGCAGATTGACAACCATCGTTTATTAAGAGATTACTTATTTAATTCTATAATTTTCCTCTGTTGCTACCTAGGGTTCTTTATAATTCCCTGATCCATTGACTGATGCAGAAATATAATTTTTTGATGGCAAAATTAACTCTATTTCCATTTCTAAGGGAGACATACAGCTGGGTGGTACATCAGTGTTAATTCCCTTCTGTCCTGCAACACTTTCCACCCCTCTCCTCCAGATATGCTGTGAAAAGTTTGACTAGAAGTTCCTAAAGCATATAGGAACAGTTAATTCCTCTGAAGCAGCTTCTCACAGAAACCAGCCCTGTACCCTGCTCCCTGCTACAAAACATCCCCACGCAAACACGATACATTATTACACCCAAGGTCGGGACTAAGATGGAAAGGGAATTGCTGCAATATGTCTACAGTCCAGGAAGAGCTGCATTTATTCGCTTCTGCTGTAATTCTGAACTGTAATAAGACTATCTCCTGAAAATATCACATCAGAATCACTGTTCTAGTTGTTTATTAAACATACAAGATTTTGGAACAACCCATTAATAAAAGAGCATAAGAGCATAAAGAGATCCTGATATACCAATGTAATGCACTGGTCCCTCTTTTCCTCTTGACCTAAAACAGATGGTTTATTAAATATTTCTCTGCAGTCCAATTCACGAAAAACGCTCTGCTGCACCGGGTTCTTCATTTACAACCTGATGCTTGCTTATTTGTTTCTGTGAAGCTCTTAACTTTGCGTGCACCTGGTAAACGAGGGAGCGGATGACGGCAGAGCGGTCCGAGCCAGCACCAGTCCCTGTTGTCATGGCAACTGGTGCTCGCACAGCCCGGCCCTCGGCTGCGGCTGCTCGCAGTCCTCTGCCGCAAACGATGCAGAACTGACTGTCCAGAACTTCTCCATGAAAGGTTACCTCTGAAACGCCACGTTTTGCATACTGAGTCTTGACCAGAGCCTAGCTGCAAATAGGAGCCTGGTCCATAAAACTTCCCGGAGCTATCAGCAACCAGAAAACAGTGCAGCAGCAGGATGAGCCAGGCATTTAGCCCCAGAGAGCAGAGCAAGAATCATTCATAAACACACAAGTATATTGCGGCAATTGTGCAAGACAAACTGTTAGCCAGCGAGATTGATAGGCAGTGATAAAATTTCTCTTGTATTCCTCTGATTTTCTCTATTTATTTTACAAGGGACTTGATTGTCCTCCCATTTCATAGCTATTTTGCAAATGTCTTCACTAGGGCTTGAACTGATCCTAAACTGCAGGTTTCATTCCTGGCAGACCACTTACTGCAGTTATGTTTGCTGATGCCATGTACAAGTTTTCCTCCCAAGTACGTCAGTCAAGTCTGTGTGGAATACGGATAATGATTTCTTTAACATGCTTCAGGAAAAAATTACTTCACTAAAGAAAAAGTGTAAAGTACAGAGAATAAAAAGCATTTTTTTTAGCTGATACTGTGAGTCACATAATGATAAAAAAATCAACAAATATTCTACTAGTTGAGGAACTGAACAAGTCAGTCCTGAGGCAATCAGTATTCAACTTTTCAGTTCTGATACAAGAGAATTATTTTTTACTTGGTTGCTACATCATTTAAAAATGAATTACTTTTATTTGCATTGCAGTAACAATCCCCATTAAAGACTGGGGTCTTACTGGGCTGGTTGCTGTGGAAAAACAGTAAGGAGAAATTCTGTCCTAAGGCACTTGCAGCCCCTGGGGTAAATTGATTGTAAAGTCCCTCTGACCACAAGGCAGCATGCCATATCCACTCTGAGGCACTTTCAGGTACAATAAAGAAAAAATAATAGAATACAGCGGCTAACTTAGTCAGTGAAAATAGAAAGAACTAGAAATAAGATGGCTTTAAACCTGCTTTAAAACAAACAAAATTCATTTCTGTTAGAGTTGATATTCAATGTATTTGTAGAGTATTTTTACAGTCCTGGTTCTGGTAGTAAATTGTACATCTTAAATTGTTAGGCTATGCATATACATATACATATGCATATACATATACATATACATTTCAGCAAGTTATCCCAATATAAAATAACAGTTTGTGCAAACGTGTTCCAAAATACTTGACAGTTTTTGTGTGTTTTTTGTAAATTCAACCTTTTCCCCATGGTTTGCTTGTAACCCATGGTGACTGCCCTGGGGACTCATCTGTACCCACAGATTATTACTTCCTCAGAAAGTCATTACTTTGCTAACACTTCCACTTAGCTGAATCAGACTCTCTAAAGAGAAAGCAATTTGTGCAAAGAGTTGCAAGGATCAAGGAACGGTTACCAAGCAGAAATGTAGCCTATTATTTTCCCCAGCTATAGCCTACGTAGTAGCTCAGTCCTGTGAAAAGTTCTTTGCTCACATAGCAATGGATGTTCTTCCAAAGAAATTGCTTTATTGTAGGGGCTCGCTGTGACTCTTTCCTTTTTTTCTCCCTCACAGAAGCCACTCGCCCTATGAACAGTACGTACACTTATCTTCCAGAAAATGTCTTTCAACCTCACCACCTGCAGTGCTTCATGAAGTTCTTTATTACTTTTCTGTTCCTCTTCATCCATGTCAGGTTGCCCTGTTCCTCATTGCCAAAGCCTCAGCAGTGTACTGCAACAAGTTACAATCACCTATACTTGTGGCTGTTGGTGACTTCTCATCACCTAAGTCACTTCTCATGAACCTAAGACCGTTTCTCTTACTTTAGCTGTGTTATAGCAACTAATACTGTCCTGTATGTCTTCCTGTAAAAAATAGGGAGATTACAATACACTTTATAAAAATGGATGTAAAAAATCAAATAGGGAAATTTACAAAGTCTAAGAAGGGATCAACTGAAATTGGAAAAATAGAAAAGCAAATGAGAAAATGAAAAAACCTCAATACTTCCCTTTTAATTTAATAATATTTTAGCTTCCAAAATGCTTTGGTAAAGGTACAAACATTTGGCTACAGAAATATATATAGTTCCAATGAGAGCAGGCATAGAAGGCTAAATGTACTGACTAAAAAAGAGAAGGATATGATGAAATTTGTGGTGGTATGAGATTACTAAGATTAATATATGGTAGTTACTAACCCTTTTCTCATTGATACACTCTCTGATCCTGTATACACGACATTCTTGCATCCCTGAGTGATTTACTCCTCTACCTTTTGATGTCCGGTTCTGTTGTTTTTTCTACTTAACTGAGACGTTGACAATCACAACCACTTCTTACTGCTTTTATCTTTTCCCAAAATATTTCTTTCATTCTATCTCTGCTTCCCTCTCTTCACAGAATTTCACCAATTTATCCCAAGTGAAAAATGACAAAGAACAACTTCATCCTCTTTCCCCATCCTCACTTGGCTGGTGCTCCCTCCCTGGCTGCCTCCTCCTCCTTTCTGCGTCCCAGTTACAGAGTCTTCCTACCTTGACATACATCAATGTCATCTCCCATTTCCCCATCTCTCCCATCCTGCTCTTGTCCCTCTCTCACTCTTCCTTTTTGTCTCTCACTCTTAGGTAGTTTTCAGTTCTCACAATAAAGGCATGTTTTCCTCTTCATGTCTTAAACCCATACTTGACCTCATTTGACCCTCCAGTTGCTCCTTCCTCTCCCTTTAATCTGTAAATTCACTTAAAGTGCTGTTTCTAGTCCTTGGAGTACCTCTCTTTATCCCTATTCCTTCCCTACCTCAAACCTTACCCTACAACAGCTCTCCACAAAGTACTTTATGACTTTTGAGGCACTAATTGGGAGAAGTATGTGTTCCTCAGGTTCCTTAAACTGCTGCCACCCCAACTCTGTTGAAGAGTGAATCTTGCCCTAACTGAAGTCCTACTCATCCCTTTTTGCTCCTACTCTGTCCTTTCCTCATCACCTTTCTTCTAATCTGTTCTGCAAGGTTTTCTCATAAAGCTTTTCATGCCCTAATCAGCCTCTATTGGTCTTGAGTGTTGTTCTCCTCTCATTGTCTCTGGTATTCTCATCTCCAAACACAAATTCAATTGTCACATGTTTCTAGGAAGAATATTTACTGATCTATCTCTTTGTTACCTCTTATTCAGTGTCAGATCTTGGACTGTCTGGCTTCTGTTTATGATGTTTAGGCACTAACTCAAAGTAGATATAGGTAAGATAACACTAAGTGTGGGTAAAAAAGTAATACTCTGTTAAGCTTTCACTGCTGGAGACAACACTGCTACCTGTCATTCAAACTTACTGGTCAGCATCATCTTGAACCTCTTTAAATTCCTTATCTAGTCTTCTTTAATATGATATTTCATAGACACACCCATTCACCTTCAAATTATCATAATTTCCCATGTGACTTCCAGAGTCTTTCTTTAGCCTTCAGGAGTACAACACGGACCCTTTGTGACTTCTCCCTCCTTGTCGTATTTTAGTCAGCAGAGACTCTCCCTATCTCCCTATTCCAGCTGGCCTGTGATGCCCACCTTTGTGAATTTTCACTCCCGCTCTTCCACAATTTCTTTCTGGTGCTTTGTTACTTTCTACAAAAGTCTGTAAAGCTACTTCTTTTCATCTGAAGCTGCCTATAGGCATTTACTGCTTTATATGAAAATTATAATCTATTCTGGGCAGCAACCAGTTGTACGATATCTAGCACAATGAATTTCTGGACCTAGGCTGAGATTTCTAGATACTGCTGCAATACATAATAATTCTTAAACCATTTTAAACTGCACATCAGATCAGAGCTCCTCAACCCTTTTCCCATATCTGTCACTTCTGTAACACCTCAGGCACACAACTAAGGATGTAGCATACTGACAAGAACCGGGAAATTCAAACTTGCAGGTCTACTCTTGTGCAGCCCACCCTCTGCTCAGCTTTCTGTATATCAGAAGGCATCAGAGGTAGTGTGGAAGAAAGCTGCCTCTTCCCTAATTTCAACCTATTTCGTAATTTACTTGTCTTGCAAAAGAAAAAGCCATGTATTCCACAGGAAGAGCCTCAAGGACCGAGTTCTCGTCCCCTCTGGTAACATTGTGCCACAGCTGACGAGGTCTATGTGCTCTCGCTCATAGCCGAGCACGGCCGTGAGCGGGTCTCTAGAGCCCGAACCAGCTCCGGTAGCCCAGAGCCCGGAGCGCGGCGGGGCCGCTCTCGGCGGGGCTGCTCTCCGCGCTCTCCGGTCCCGGCTCTGCCCGGTCCCCGGGGCCGCTCCTGGCGCTGCCCGGTCCCGGGGGCCCGCTCTCGGCGGGGCTGGCCGGCCAGGGCAGACGCTCCGAGCGCTCCGAGCCGCCGCGGCTTCAGCGCAGACTTGGGCGCCTGCATTTCTAGGGGGGGCCGGAGTGGCGGAATACGTTCTCCTCACAGCAGGAAAACGGGTGGATCGGAGCATACCCCTCTCCGTGCACGCACACCGTGTGTGTAGGTGTCTGTAAGTGTGTGTAGGTGCCCGTATAGCGTGTGTAGGGGCACATACAGCGTGTGTAGGGGCACATTCAGTGTGTGTAGGTGCCCGTACAGCGTGTGTAGGGGCACATACAGCGTGTGTAGGGGCACATTCAGTGTGTGTAGGTGCCCGTACAGCGTGTGTAGGGGCACATTCAGCGTGTGTAGGGGCACATTCAGTGTGTGTCGCAGCCGTTCCCCTCCCCGCGCTGCCCGCTCGCGTCTCCTGCACTCACCGGGGCACGGGCCGCCCTGCTCCCGGCCGGGGCCCTCGGCGCTGCCGCCCTCCTGCGGCGGGCTCTCGGAGTCCGTGTTGGTCAGCCAGGTGGACTCGGTCTCCCGCGTCCAGCTCTCGTAGTAGCGGGGCTCGATAGCGTCGGCCCGGCTCCCCCCGCAGCCCATGGCGACGCCCCGCTCACAGCCGCCGCCGCCGCCCGGGCACCATCGCCCCGCCGGGCACGGCCGCCCCGCCGGCCCCGCTCACGCCCTCAGCCCCGTCCCCGCTCGTCCAGCTCTCCCCAGCTCCGCTCGCCCTTCGACTCCTTCTCCCCGCCTTTATTATCTCCGCTGTCGCCCCCCCTCCTGGCTGTCCCCTCCCATTCTCCTCCCGCAACCCTCTTCCCTCCCCTCCCGCTTCTGTCCGCTCTCCCATCCCACCGCCTCCTGGCTCGTCCCCGATCTTGCCCCATCCGCGGGTGTCTCCCAGAAGCGGGGACTGCTGCCTCCGCCGCTGCGCTGGCTCTGCCCTGCCGAGCCCCTCCGGCTGCCCGCGGCCGGGGGCGGGCAGGAGCTCTCTCCTCCCGGGTTAGGGTCTGGACGGACAGGATTTACACGTACATACCAGCGTGCCACAGCTAGCACGGCACAGCAGTCCCCCCGGCCTGGTCTTGCACCCAGCTCGTGTGCCCTGACTGGGTCTTGTGCTCCGTTTCCCTAAGCCGTCTGTACCTTCCCTGTTTTAGCCGGGAGAGCCTTGCTCCCGCTTTGGCATTGCAGTTCGCTGCTGTATAATTGGGAACTGAAGGTGCAGTACTGAGTGCTCAACTCCAGAGACACTCGCACTCTTTCCTCTTGAATACTCACTTTGGGAAACAACCAAGAACATGAGACTCCTGCAAAAAGGAATATAATTTAAGTTTATGCTCGGGTAATCTAAGTGACAGAGATTCTGCACTGAGTCATATTGATGGTGGTTGCAGTTTGTATTGCAATAGCCGTTTCACAAGGTCCCTGCAGGGCTGGAGCCAGCCCCACAACACTAGGCACTGTGGGATCATATAATGAGAGGGAGACTTTATCCCAGATAACTATTTCTTTCCTGGAATCATTTTGCAGTATAGCAGCAGGAATGACTCTTTCCCCTATGAGAACTTACAGAGCAACACAGAAGTCGTGTTCTGCACTTCATGCCATTACACAGTATGGCTGTTGGCTAAAAAGGATACATCCATTGAAATCCAAAATCAAGTTGTCCAGTGTTATGGGAGCTGCAAGTAGGAACACAAAGTCTCTAGAGTAAAAACTCTTGTCCCTAAAGGCTGGCTCAAGATCTTTACGAGGATCCCATAGGCCTTAGCTTTGCATCCCAGGTGGTAGGTCCTGTGTTCTCGTTCCAAAGGGATTCAGATCAGACTGCTGTCTGAGCTGTCAAATCACCCACTGTGCTTCCCGAAACAGAGGACCACTGAGGTGTTTCTAAGCAGCTTTCCAGCCAAATACTGACTTACAACAATCTTACTTTCTGACTGAGATCTGCGGAGATCCCTTACCCATGCGGGTGCTGCTGACAGCTCTTGTCCCTGTACTTCTGCTACCAAGGTCTCAGGGTGAGTGGGGCAGTGATCTGAGCTACTTTTTCATCACTGTGGCAATGTTTTGGCAGATTAAAAATACTTTACTTTTATAAAAGGAGAGTTTCAAAAGATAGCGTATTTCAATCCTACTGCCCCCAGCAAATAGTCCCCAGGGCAAGGGGATATAGTGGTGTCTGAAGCCAACAAAGAAGCCTAACACACGTTCCTCTTCCCACGAGTTGTGTGTGCCCTGGGTGGGCAGAGGGCATGGAAAAACTGCCAGACATCCCTGAGTCCTCAAATGAAAACATGAACAACACAGTCAGTGTCTCACACTCTTAATTGTGCAAAACAACTTGCTAGACCAAGAGCTCTAAACAAAGCACACTCTGGAGCAGAACCTTGGGGGAGCCTTTTTATTTTATTTCATTTTAACTTAAAAGTTTGAGGGGCTCTGGCAGGTTGCTGCCTGCTGGCATGTGTGCTTTCACATCACTTTGATTTCATTTCTAGCTGTACTTGCAGGAAGTTTGTCTTCTGACACTTATTTTTCCTAGCAGTTTTCAAACCTTTGAAAAACCAATGGCAAGAGAGCAACAAAAGGCTTCTCTTTGTTTTCTGCTATTACTACCACCACTAGAGAGGAATTAGACCATAAAGCGGGGTCTTAAAACATTATATTGAACCATGTTCATTTTCCTTGAGCCCTACAGAGGTACCTACTTTGCACTAGTATTTCACACCACCTTTCAAATTTCTACTTTTGGTGGAATATGGAAAAAATTACTGCAGAAAAATAATAATGTAATTATTACTGTTTTCATATTTAAGCTTCTGGTGTCATTTTGATTTTGAATTTATAAACATACTTTCAAATAAGATTTTTTGTATGACTAAAATAAAATGTTTGTTAGCTCTAGTAAGCAAATAGTTTAGTTTTATTTTCATCAGTTCCTAGTGGAACTGAGAACTACTTTTTGAAACTGGAAATTTTTTCCACAGCTAAGGGAAGTTTTATTCTTTCATGTGTTTAAAATAAATTTAAGAGATTAGGAGAAACAAAGAGGTTTGCATTGTTTTGTCAAAAGAGCCAAATGCAATTGTGGATATCCTTTTATCATCATTCATTCTGAATTATTGAAAATTACTCCTCACTGCCAAGTGTGCAGGGCACAATGCTGATGGATCTGCACCATTCTGATTCCCTCCTGAGCTAAGGAGCAAACTCTGAGGCACAGAGGCACACAGCCATTGTGTAGACAGCGTTTGCTGTTGCTATAAAGTACCACAGCTTATGGCAGGGAAATGCATGTTGGCTGGCACGAAACTGGTGATGGCATCTTTAATACAGCAAGATAACAGTACAAGGATATGAATTTGATATTAGTTTTGCACTGAGAATCACATTGGGAAAGAAAGTGGACAGAAAAGGAAATCTGCCTCCAGAAACAGAAAATACCCAGGATCAGATGAATCCTTGGCCTGGCTCCATCTCTTCCAGGAGAGTAACCAGACGGGAACTACTCAGCCTGTGAAGCCGGGTGGAGAGCAACTGATGTGGGGCAGGAAGAGGTTGATGGCAATGTGCAAGTGAAGAATTAAAATCTGAAGAACTCTTGAGGGGAAAAACTTCACAGTTTGTTTTTCTTCCTTTACTTCAGCACCTGAGGTGGTGTAGCCTAGCAGGAGAGGGATTAAAAATGCAATTTTTTGGATCAAATTTAATTTGTCGTGCTGCTACCCTCATGCTGGGAGATGATTAAGGCATTAAAATCTGACCTCTCTCCATTAATTTCTAAAAAAGGGTGGTCTCCCACAGATCCTATTAGTGGAGCTTGGACTGTGTTTTAGCTGCTCTGGTTTTGTGCTGCCTGGTGCATACAGCAGTGATGCTTTTCCTCCTCATGCTGTCAGTGATGTCTGCTCTGTGTATGCTGTTTTCAAAATATGCTACTTCAAATAATGGGAGTAGGAAGTAAAAGGACAGGATGGGCAGGGGATGAACAAGTGAAGGGGATCTGGGGAATTTACATTTACTTCTAAAATAGGTTTAAAATAATGAAAAGACACTCTTCCTCATAAAATCCATATGTAATTGTTGTAGCACCCATTATTAATTTTCCCCTTGGTTACACTGGGTCAAATTAATTCTTTTATATCCCAATGACCATTTCAGTGTTAGGTACAGAAGAAGCAATAGGAGGTTTTGAAGATGTCTTGCCTCTCTTCAGTTTTTTGTGTGGCATCTCTGCTTGTTTTATTAGATGGTGTTAAATCTGGTTTCAGGTCCCAGCTTTTCTTGCAAATCTGTTCTCTTCACCCCAGAAAGTAGACAGGAGATCAGTTTACTGACCTACCCAGGATCCCTGTGGTTCAAGGACAGAGAGAAGAATTTGTATTTACAACTTCTTCTTTCTAGTAATGTATTCTGTGTATCTGAGGAGAAATAGAATTACTTAGCTGTGTTATACCCATTTGACATCATCACTCCAAGCTTGCAATATGCCTGGAAGCAAGATTGCCTCTGAAGCTTTCACACTGTTTATATGAGTAAATGATCAAGCATTCCTCTTTACTGTTGTGAACACTTGAAAAATATAATTTGCTTGCCTTGATTTCTCAAATAATTCTCTTAAAAATTTTTTAAATTTATACCATATAATTTTCACATTGCTCTGCATTAATTATGCATTTCTTTCAACAAGGAAATGGTAGCATTCATTTATCTGATATGGCCATTCAAATCAAGAAAGTTTTGATTTTAGTATTCAGTTTAGTATTCACAGCTTCCTGGACATGTGTGGGTGATACTCAATACTAGCTACATCTGAAGGTTTGGTAAGATGTCTCCAAACAGCTCATAAATAGAGAGAAGTAAATTAACTCACTCTTCCACTGCATCTTTTTTGTGTCTGAAAAAGACTCTGAAACAGAACCTCAAATTCCAATATCCACAGAATCAGAGAGCAAGGCCTTGAATTCCTCCATCTGAACCTTCCAATTTAGTTTCAAGCGAATGATTTACCAGATTCTTAATTGTGCATAACTGAAGCCTGGCAGCACAGAAGTTTCCTGTGATGGAGTACTATCAAGGAATTTTCAGCTTTCTCAGCCTTTGAAACATAGCTGGACTTTAATGCTGACCTGAACTTGTCAGGGTCCAGTCTCCTTCCCTTGTGAATAGTGAATGTTTCCCAGTGAACAAACTGTAAGCTTTGCATAAGTGGGAAGCTTAGAATGACTATAATCATATTCACTTTCCCAGCAAGTAGTGAAAAACTAATACATAACAGGCATCAAAGTGTCCTCACTGTGTGGCATCTTACTGATACCTTATGACTGAAAATTGGGGCAGATGTGCATGTTTGTACTGTGTCCATCGTGCTTTTTCTGTGTGCTGTGTGAACAGAAATCTTCAAAATCAGTACGTGGAAAGACAAAACATTAGGTTTGCCTCCATCTAACTTCTGATACATTGGAAGTTCGAACATTCCGAAGCTGCATGAGAATATTTGCTTCATTTGTGAATTGAGCAGCAGGGTTACCCCATTTGCAGCCAAGGATGGAAAGTAGATTGCAACCACTCTACAGAAGCAGAGACTGGGTGATGGTGGACACTGGGTTTTCAGGAAAGAGGGATGCTCTGGGGATAGCATGCTTGCTAATGGCTAAGTGTATTTGTCCCCATGGAAAACATCTCCTACTTTCCTGTGAGTTCAAATAGTTCAAAGGGATTGAAAGAAAAAGAGGTATGAAAAAGGTCATAATAAAGAAGCTTTGGCTGAATTACTTTGTCACATCGAGAGCTGCTGGTTGCTCTAAACAGCCATTCCCTTCACCAGATTGTTTGGAGGGTGCAATAACCACCCATGGAAACACATCCTCCAAAGTATTGCAACAGCCCAGCTGAGATCTCCTTCTTAAAGAAGATAGAAGGTCTTCCTCCAGTCCCTTTGGGTGTCCCAGACTTGTCGAAATAAACTGGCAGCTAGTGAAATAAAATTATTTTCTGGGAAAAAAATTGTCTGTGCACCAGGCCTCATTTGAGAGTGGTTGAATATCTATTGGTTAAGGAGCCTGAATAAAGAACATCAAGTGTAATATCCAGCAAGGATATTAAGTGTAAGTAAGAAAGGATAATGTAGAGAGAAGCTCAAAATACCTGGGTGGTACTCCCCGGCAGAAAGAGCCATTGAGTTTGTCCCTACAAGGGCGCAAATCAGTCGCTGCCGCCTTGCAGAAGACGACATTGGTACCAACTGTAATGTCCCTGGAAAACTCTGACTGCAAACAGAGCAGTAGCACAGAGCAGTGATGGATTTATTCTCATTTACCCAAGTCTCTGCAGAGCTCCTCCACATAAAATCTGTTTACCTTGTACTCTGTTCCAAGACTATACTTTGTTCCTAATTAAGAAGGTAAATCATAAAACCTAGTTATGAAACCAGTATTTTATGTAACTAAGAATCATACTGGGTAAACATTTATCACTTCAGTTGTTCCTGGCAGAGTGAGTCTGAAATTTTACGGCCCTAATACCCAAGTCTTAATTAAAATATCTTTGACTTTTTCCTTCGGGATGCATTCTTCTCTCTGTGGGTATTACAAGATTAAGCAGGTACTGCCACATTTCAGTTCTTTATAGGTAATTCATTTGTTTTCCTTTAGACTAGATGCTCTATCAGCCTAAAGCAACAGTGCAGGAAAATCTAAATGCAATTAAAAAGGAAGTAGTCAGACACTCCATTAGTGGTGTACTACATTAGGAAAGCTCTGTAACTTGAGGAGTTTCTAACTCTACATATACAGGGTCTGGTCAGTCAACTATAAACCTGAAAAATACAACATTTTGCTGTCTTCTTCTCCTAGGCTTTTTTTCTATTCCCTACAGTGTCAAGAGGATGGGAAAAAGGAGATGGAAACAGGCAGGACTTAATTACATTTGTGTTATCAGTGTGTAAGAGCCCAATTAAGAGCAATCCTGCTGAATTTTAAAGCATGTTTTGTCATCTAAAAAATAAAATGTTCAAAAAAAGGAGAAAAAATAATCTCCACTTAATAAGTACTTGTGAATATTCCTAAGCTTCAGCACAACCTTTTGAGTGTCTTCCTTTGAGCTCCAGTGCTTCTGCTGAGCTTATTCGAAAGTGACACTGAAAATTTACCTCAGTACAATTATTCTGAATTCAGCCTCATTCTTTATAAATGATAATTCTGTCCTCGTGTTCATGTTTGTCCTCTTTCATTCTGTCTAAACACTGTGGAGCCTAGAGCAGCATCTTCCTAAGACTCCTCCAAAGTTTTGACTCCTGGGTTGGATGTGGTCAGTCCAGGGGAAACCAGAATAGCTGTAGACCACCCGTACCCACTCCCCACACCTTTTTGCACTGAGATGTGAAATGCAACTGTAAATATTTTGGGGTTTCACCCCTTTTAGGTTGGTACACAGCATATGACTCACTGGCCGCTGCACAGAGCCTGTGTTTGCTGTTGCAGAAAGCAGATGATACTGTTACTATGCAAAATCACTTCCACCCACCCTCGTGACTCACCAGCACGTCACCAAACAGGATTTACATCAGTTTCAAAATATATCTCTATTACCATTCCCATCTCAGCAGACTACTTATTTCTTCCTTCCACTCCTTCTCTGAATGACAACAACACAGCTGTGTTTTCCTCTCGGAAGAAAAAGTGAGGCCAGAGGCTGCTCCCGGCTGGTTGAGCTCAGTTTGCCAGAAGCCTTTCACTTACAGATGGAGCAGAAATGCCATGTTCCAAGGGCTGCATCGTCCCTCTCCATTGAATGACCAAGCCCTTTTCCTATGATGAATGTTTCTCTCTTCAGCTAAGATCTTTCTTGCCTCTCTTAAGATCAGTTCCATTAATTTGTATCTTAAAGAGTTGATTCATCTGTGAATTAACACAAGGTAGCACTGATCTCATCTTGCTGTGATGTGACAGCCTGTAAATGGTGTCTGTAAATGGCGACGACTCAAGAGATGCTTGACTTAAGACAGATGCATTTGCTTCAGTTTAAAATTGTTACACTTTTTAGCACCATAATCAAACCAATTGCAGTGGGAAGTCTGTTGATTTGGGAAAGGAAAACGAAGATAATCTTCTTTTAGAAAAGTTAGTTATTCTCCTGTGGTAACATGCTACCTCAGTCTTGTGGAAGCACCTAGCAATGACAGTAAATAACTAAATACCTTCTTATTTATTTGAGTAATTCTATTAAATTCTGAATTTCATGGTTCTCTGCTCTGGCATACTTTGTGTCTAAATGTGAGTAGATAACATTTAAGTGTCTTTGAATAATTTGGCTTAAATTGAAATGGATTGGATTTGCAAATCTGAACATGTCTGGAAATTTAGCTCTCTGCCTCATTTACAAACTTGCAAAAAGAGAATAGTCCAACCTTTGTGTTGCTGGCAAAATAAACACACACATTGTATGGGATACCATGCCAGCACACCAACTAGGACATATGTATAAAAGCTAGGATATGTATAAAAGCAAGGAGGTCTATCAGGAAGATCTATCCTGAGAATTATCCCAGCTGCTTTTGAGGAGGCATGGGCTCACTCAGGCTGAGAACATTCTCTAAATCTTTTATTCACCCAGCTGCTCTTTTCAGAAGGAGCTGTGCTGTGGACCAGAACACTGCTGGAGGGTTTTGTCTCTTTGTCCATTAGGTCTATCCATGACATCCTTTCAGTGCAGGTGTTCAGCTTCACTCTGCCCCTGCTGTGTGCTGTGGGTGTATTGTGCTACACCTGTGCAAGCAGAGAAGCCTGAGTCAGCTGGCCCCAGAGGAGAGACCAGCTGGTGGGGGGCAACAATTGTTTGCTCTTTTGCACACCTGATGGTTGAGACAAAGCCATGAGCCTGGACCTGCTGTGTCTGACCACAGCTGGATCACTGATACAATCCCAGTGCACTCAGTGCTTGGCTGGGTTCACACTCAGCAGCACCTTTGCTTCATGTTCTGTGTGCAATTCACCATAAGGATAGGGAAAAACCCCACAAATTTAAGTAGGTTCAGGAAAGGTTAAAAAGCAACAGCAAAAAAAAGAAAGCAGCTTTGCAAAACCGTGATTTGCAGAGAGCTCCAAGTAAGAACTGCAGCTTGAGGAGGTTGGAGACATCACAGTGTGGAAATGAATCCCTTGGGATTCCGTTACAGATGAAGACATGTAATCCTATCTATTGCCCACTACAGTCCACGGGGATCTAAGGAATAGGGAAGTTCAGCTGCTCAGCCAGAGGGGATTCACGTAGATAAGCAAAGCACTTAGTAATCCAGGTAGGATCCAGATGGATATGAGCCTCCCATTGCCCCCATGTCTTACCTATCATCCTATATTTGATGACCTTAAAGGTGTTTTCCGAACTAAACCATTCCATGATTCTACCAGCAGATCTCAGCTGCCTTACGGTGTTTGAAATGGCATTGGACACCCCTGTTCACACAGCACTAACAAATTGCTCCTCAGGTTGTCTATGGTGAGAGCTGAGACAGCCAGCTTACATGCAGACAACACCATTTTTGCTGTTGGGAGCTGAATTTCACACTTTGGTTAAGCTGCCTTCCATTTGCTAACTCTGCTACTCCCGTTCTTTTGCAGGAAATGCTCACATCCTGATTCCTTTGCCATGTTACGCAAAAAGGTTGGCTACTTCAAAATTAATTCCTTTGAGATATTGTCCTTTGCCAATATTTGCTTAGGTAAGACAAGATGTTAGTAATTACAAAAATACAGTTCTGTAAAGAAAAAAAAAAATAGTTCTGTAAAGCAGCTGATCCACTTCCAGAGGTTGTGAAATTCACAACTACCTTCTGAAACTCGAATTTCATTGTTGTGGAGGTCTTGTTGTGGGTTTGTTGGTTTTGTTTTGGTTTTTTGTTGTTGTTGTTGTTTGTTTGTGAGGTTTGGGTTTTTTTGTGGGGGGAGTTTTTGTGGGTTTGATTTTTGGTTGGTTTTTTTTTAATTTTAATTACGAAATAGTTCAAGAGAAAAAATGTACCCACATAGTTATTTTAGCAAAAATGGGTTTTGTATTATTATTCTGGTTTGACTATTACATTCCTTGGGATCAGCTGTGGGAGAGCCAACGAGAGATACAAAAGCCTGAATTAGGAGCCTGAACTGTCCTCCAGCAAAGCAGAACAAAAGGAAAATTATAGGTTTGATTTAGCATACTGAGTGCAATCCAAGTCTGACAGAAACAAGTGGAAAGAGATCATTAACTGAAATGGGGATGGCATTTCACCTGCTCATTTTAGCTTCAAGTTTTGAAGCTCTGAAATTTGAAGTGCTTGAATGAGAAACATACTTTTTTATTACAACAGCTTTTTTCACAGAAACAAAAGAGAATTCTTTTCTATCTGTCTTAAGTAATACCTTTAATAAGGCCAGCTGAAATATTTAATAAATCTAAAACTGATTTTTAAGAATTAGAAGTGGGGTCTTTTTTAAAAGAATGTAAAGTTATTTTTACCTAATTATAGTCTTAATGTATTTTCCATTAGAAAATATTCTAAAATAATTTGAAACCATTACTTTACAGCACTAACCACAATAATTTTTAGAAAAATACCAAGATGCAGGTACCATAATCCATTCTGGTATCAGCTGGGCTAATTCTTCCTAAACAGTTTATTTATCAATTTTCCACAGAGTTTGGTCCCACTCAAAACCACTCAGACTACTGGGTTTGAAACTGTTCTTTGTATTACTAGTGACTGCCACAGCAGTCACAGTGTTGGACACGGTGGCAGTAAATGCCTACTCAGCATCTCCAAAAGATACACCCAAGCGCATGAGCTATTTTGGTGTTTCAAGATGGCTTTAGTGCTGTCCCCTCAGAGACACAATTCCAAAAGGTTTGGTTCATTCATCCATCTTCATTTATCTACAGTGCCATTGGACCACCTCATATCTTCAGAGGAGGAAAAAGTCCTTTGCAAAAAGAGTCAGCCAAAGGTCTCTCTGTTAAAACCGAGCAAAGATGTTTTTCTAAACCACAGCATTTCCACAAGGTGAGATGCCCAAGATGTCAAGACCAGAGGGAAATTGTATTAAAAGCACCTCTAGCTGGTAACAAAGATGCTCATAGATATGCACTTACAAGCATTTTTCTAAATTCTTATGAAAATTTAGCCACTACAGGTGTGTCACACATTTTTAGAAACTAACCATTTTGGACAATTTAAGTGAAGCATTCATATTACACCAGTTTGGTATTCAGGAAGAAACTTGCTATTTCTATTTCATTCTGATGAAGTAAAATTGATACAAGCTTTATTCTTCAAAGTTATGTACCCCAGTTAAAAATGTCACTGGTTTATTATTTAGCACAAAATTGTTCATCACTATTAATTTCAGATTTTGTTGCCACCAGGAATTAAAATCTGATGTTTTACAGTTTCTCTGTAAGTGCAGACACACGGACCCTTACAATACCCTGCTGACATAATAGTTTCATTGGTGTAGAGCCAGGATACATCAGTACAGCAATGGTGTCAGAACTAATCCTTTTCCTTTCAGGAAATACACTCAGCAAGTGTTACAACAGCATGTTAAGGCAGACCCTGCCACTTCACACCAGGCTGTGTGCAGATAACAGCAGTGGCAGAGTAACTGCATCCCACTGGTTCAACACTATTTTAAAAGGAAAATTATCTGCTGGAGGAAGAAAGAAGCCAAAAATACTTATTAGTTTAGAGCAAATGACAGTAAGGAATTCCTACAGGCTGGGGCTCTGCATCACAGACATTTCTCTCTGTGCACAGATTACTCATCATGGTCTGAAAAAGTAAATTTAAATTTGGCCTTACAGTGTCTCTAAAGGTGCTGAGCACTTCTAAGCCATCTGAATGCCCAGTGTGTCAGTGACAGGCCAATAAAACCTCTGTGGTGCCATATTGGCACTAACACCTCTCCCACAACCGTCCCAGAAGCAGTACAGGCCTGTCTCTTGGGGATGAACTTCTCTCTGGCCGCATCTGCTGTGCATTTCCTATTGCATTCATCTAAGCTCATGATGCTTGTTCTCATGTTTTTTCTGACACCTATTTAACCTTGGATTAAGCCGAAAGAACACTGACATAGGTAATTCTGATCCACAGTTTCACAAAGGGTAACTGGAATTTTTATGGATAGTTTGACTTCAATAGCTGGTGAAAACTGTGTCTTTTCATCTTGACTATTTGCTGTACCATTAGTAACTGAAAATCCATATGTAATTCAATATTTCCAGCCCCTTAATCAGTGGAGCATAATGAGAAGACTGGCCAAATAATTGGTCAGCCTGTCCTTTGCCTCACAATACTTTGGGGCATTGATGATGCAGCATGATGGGCCTCAAGTCACATGCTCCAGAGCCTGGTCCAGGTTGAATAAGCTCTTATGAGCCGATTTCAAGTCTCTTGTAACAACACAGTCAACAAATACATTGTGAAACATAACCAATTCTGAAACAATATTATCCAAGAAATAGTTTTAGTAATGACTACAAGCTTTCACTAGGGTGAATGTGGCAAGTTAAGCTCTTGTTTAGCTATGGGAGATAAAGACAAGAATGCATCTGAATCTAGGGCAACCAAGTGGGGAGTGCAGGTACTAAAAACTTCTAAGAAAACCAGGCTCTTGAGAAGAGAGGAAAAATATCACTTAGCAACATGAAAGCGTTCAAAACTGCAGCCTCTGGTATAGTGGCAGTTTATAAATCCAAGAGGAACAAGGAAAGGGAAGAATAGAAGAGTGTAAAGAAGTGGGAACAGGGGAAAATGGGAAAGTTGGAGTTGCAGAAGGACAGAGAACTAAGAGATTCAGTAAGGAACATGCAATGACCTGCGACAGAGTAATGTGACCAAGGTGATGCGTCAGAGCAGAACAGGACTGGGAAGCAAGCAGGGCTAAGGCACTGCCCCTGGCTGCCCTGCTGTGGGAAAGCAGGGCCTTACCAAGCGAGATTGTCCCATGTAACTCAGAGTGACACTTCTTACAGTTACTTTCTCCATCATGTTTACACATTGGTTGAAAACAGCTTTTCTGTTTTCTCTTACTCAAAGGAGGTAATCAGAACATGGGCAACAGGTGGAGTTCAGCTGGACCAGCTGGCAGATCTGCTTTGGACTGACACTATTGCTCACACAAGGTAGAGAATGGCAAAACAAACGTGCAAAATAAAGTAACTGTGTCCTGATTCCCACAGTGCCTCTGTCCCCAGAGATCAGGAATTCCTCCCGAAGAGTCTGAAAGGAAAAGGCAACCTTCTGCCAGGCTCTACTAGAAATTATCAAAGCCCTACATTTTGAACATTTGACTTAAAAATCCAAGTTTTTTGTGGAAAGAAAACTTAGTAGCTCAGAAACTACAAGAATATTTTCACACATCAAAAAACTCACAAATCTATTTCAAAAGAGAAAAAGATTAAAAGGCCTGCATTAAAGTTCTACAGCCTTCAGCTGCAGGATCACTCTGTCTTTTCCCTTTGTTGCCATGTGTGTGAAGCAGGGTTGAACACTGCAAAAGGAGATGGTACAGAAGGTTGGAAGCTGAAGACTTTCGCTTTGATGGAAAATGCATGTGTTCCCTCAAATTCCTTCATTTAATACTTGGTAAAAGAAACAGTAATAGTAAACAGTGTAGTCAAAGAATCTACTTTTAGAATATTGAAATCCTATAATGTACCTTAAATTAGACATACACCATTTGAAGTAGCAATTCTGAGTCCACTAGAATTCTCTTCCACCGTTGGGACATGCCAATCACTTCAGGCTCTTTGGGGAGAAGTTGCATACGTGCTTGGCACCACACAAATTTCTAGGGAGTACAGAGAAGCAAAGCATAGTAATTATGGAAAACATAAAAAGCTTCCTTGGTGCTATGAGACCACGAGACCATTCAAAGACCAAACACTTCAGTTCAAACTCAAATCATTCTGCAAAGGCTACATGAGAGCTTTATCCCAGCAGTTATTCGCGAGCAGCTCGAGGTCGCTCTCTAGAGGTGAAAAATACAGATTTCATTTCTGCAGATAGTGCAACCAAAGCAATTCATCAGGGAGACGTGAGGGCACACACCCGGACAGAGTTAGACAGGAGAGATCCTTGAAGAGCCTACAGAAAACAAAAGCGAAACCCACTACATTTTCAGAAAAGTGATACTTAGGCCAAAAACGAGCAATCAGCCCTACAACGATGTCCACACTCACACTGCTCTTTGTAACTTTTTAGTGTGAAAGTGCGGTCGTCTGTTCAAAGCTGGCTCTCCAGCATCTCCTTTTGCCTAACGTAGTTTTCCCTGTAGTTTTCTCATTGGCTCTGTCCAATGCAGGATGTCCAAAAGTATCCACACAGCCACAGCTTCCCAGGCCCCACCACCAGCACCACCATCTCGCCCAGTGTCTCAGGGAAATAAAACATTGCAACAACCTGCTTACAGTCTCAAAAGAACCTTGGGAAAACCACATTCAACTCAGTGTAAGTTTCAGGAATACAAATATTACACTTGTATTTCCCTAGAGCCTACAAAACGTGAGCTTCTTGGTGAAACACAAACCCCAGACCTCTGCAAGAGGAAACAGTCATGATTCTTGCTGTTAATGCCACAGTACAGAGAGTGACTGTTTCGGTTTGTTTATACCGAAGCAACATTAAACGATCCCAGGCAGGGATCCTATCCCCACGAAGTGAAGCGTGATACCATTTGCTTCTGACTCATCTCACCAATTGTACTCTTAGAGATATTTAAGTCAGCATAAGATAAACTACACACTGTCTGCCTGGAAACAAATACTAAGCTGCTGGCAAATATTAGTCTTTCACTCTAAGAATGCAGCCCTGGTTGGGCGGAAGACAAACACTGCAATTGTTGATATAAGTGATGGAGCACACTTCAAACATCCCTTCTGCAGTGGGAATTCTGCCAGAAAACCACAACTAAAGTACAAAGATATCTGGGAAGAAGTTACTTTCTAAACACTTCTCAGAAACCAGTCACTGCCTGCAACATCTTTCTATATCTAATAGTTCAGCAGATCATAGATACATTTATCTTTCAGAAGGCTTTTAAAATCATCAATATCTTTATGAAAACTGAATTAATATAGAGGTGTAAATGTTAAGCATTTCAAAATACTATGTATTAAGAAAGAAACCAAAACAAAGATCCCACATCTGCTGGTCCCTGTGCATTGCCATATCCTTACAACAAAAATAGCCCCAGAAAACAAGTGCTTGAATACTGCAGAGGCTCTCACCACCCTCTGCTCAAGAAAATAATTAGTCTCAAGAGCACTTCATCAATGTTTATGAATAACTGACGGGAGGATGTAAAGAAGGAGCCTGACTTCTCAGTGGTGCCCAGTGGGCACAAACGGAGACACATCTTGTCCTGTCTAAATATAAGGAGTTTTACTACTTGGGTGTTTGAACACCAGAGAAGATTGCAGAGAGAGGGTTGTGGAGTATCCAGTCTTGGAGATTTTCAACTCTTTACCAGACACAGTTTTGAGCAATCTGTTCTTCCTGACCTTGCTTGAGCAGGGAGGACTATATGATGGTCTTCAGTGGTGCCTGCTAACCTCAACCACTGCCAAGCTGTGGTGTGTCTCCTTAGTGCTGAGGTGAAGGGTCTAATCACCCTCCTCAACCCATTGGCAATGCTCTTCCTATGGTGTGCTGCTGGCCTTCTCCACTACAGGGGCAAACTGCTGCCTCATGCTCAACTTTTCCAAAAAGGAGTCTTGGGTCCTTTTTCTGCAAAAATGCCTCCCAGCCAGTTGGCCACCAGTGTGTACTGGTATGTGGCCAATCTGGTATCCTTCCCCAGATGTGGGACTTGACATTTCCCTCTGTTGGAACTTCATGAAGTTCCCATGTTCCTACTTCTGTAGTGTATTGAGGACCTCTGAACAGGGACCATCTGGCAAATGAGCCTCTCCTTCCAGTTTTGTGTCACCAGCAAACGTGGTGAAGGTGCACTGTCCCATCATTCAGGTCATAAATAAAAATGGTAAAAAATACTGGCCCCAGTACTGAACCCTGGGATACTCCAGTAGTAACTAGCAGCTTCTGCATGGACTTTGTGCCACTGATTACAAGCCTTTGATCCCATAAATCCACCTGCTTTTCAGTCAACCTCACCATGCATTTACCTAGTCCTGTACTCCATCAGTTTGCCAATGATGCTACAGGAGACAGCATCAAGGGCCTCATTGGAGCCAAGATAAACAAATATCTACTGCTCTCCTCTCATCCACTGATCTAATCATCTCACTGAGCAGAAGTCTATCAGGTTGGTAAGGCACAAATCCACACTGAGTACCCTTAATCACCTTCCTGTCCTTGGCACAGTTTGCTCTTTCGTCCTTCCCAGAGATCAAGGTCAGGCTGCCCAGACAGTAGTTCCCCAGATCCTCTTCTTGCCCTTCTTCAAGATAGTGATGCTTGTTTTCTTCCAAGTTTGTGGTGGTTCACGTCCCTTAAAGTTCACTGAAATTCTCTCCTGCTCTGACCTCAGCTATGGTAATGCTCCCTTGTACCCCTTCCTGTTCAGTAATGAGTTCCTAGGTCTGCTCAACTGCCTCTTCTACAAGCTCCTGGCTACCACATTCCCTCCGCCTCTCCCCCGTTCTCTGCTCATTGTTCTTCCCAGTCCTGGTGATCCTGGAGCTCACTGCAGGTATTGCTTTCTCACACAATTTCATTACTAAGTTTTATTTGTCAGCTTTCAAATGGCATCCATCAGCATTTCAAGATCTATCTTAAAGTTACTAAAAGACTAGTACATTGCTATTTTAGATACTTGTGCTGTGCAGCGGCTGTCTCCCCTTCTCAGACTTTGATTACAGACATGTAAATTGTGACAATCCAGTTATGTCTGCTTTTCCTATTAGGACATAAATCATCTGTTTTTACTTAATTATAAGAAAAATAAAATCCCATACTCCTCACATTCCAGAGTATACTACGTTTTTCTTTTCTTCCACAAATTACTCTCTAAAATGATCACTTGGCATGCTTCTTGGAAACAAAATGAAAAACTTCCATTTTTACACAGTTTTAACCTTGTTTCATTTGCCAGAAATATTTGAAGAACCATAGAAAGACAATAAACTGTAAAATGATGTGGGTTTGGTTCTAGCCTTTCCCTATAAATCAAATCTAACAATAACTCCCAGCCCCTGCATCCAAAGCATCTCTCTTCACCACTAAAAAGGCCCAGTGATATCCAGACACCAGCTATTCCATGGCAGGTCACTAACATTTAATACTCTGCAATTTTCCCTTCTTTTAAACAGCAATTCTGAGTCTACTCAGCCACAGGTAATGTCAGACTAGATACACCATTGAGAGGAAATGCACTGCAGGTATTTATTTTCCTGTAGCCCACAGAGGGGACCACAGCGGAGCAGGAACTGTCCTGCAGCCTAATTAGAGGTCTGTGCCAGAGCACATATCCACACTGTAGCCTCTGGAGGATCCAAATCAGAGCAAGTGGACAAGCCCTGAAAAAAATGTGACTCACAGAGGATCTGTGCTAGACTAGGTTTACTCTGAAGGACTGCAGCCTGTGGAAGGAGCCACACTGGAGCAGGGGAAACGTGTGAGGAGGAAGGTAAAGCAGAGAGGAATATTACGAACATATGATCATAACCCCTATTCCCCATCCCTCTATGCTGCTGAACAGAAAGACAGAGGTTAGCAGTAAAGGAGTTAAGCTGAGCCTCAGGAAAAAAAAAAGGGATAAGGTGTTTCACTTTTTGTCTGCTTCTCTGAAACCAAATCTTCTTGCACTGGCAGTAAACTTCTGCAACTCCAACTTTCCCAAGTCTAGGCTGCTTTGCCTGTGACAGTAACTGGTAAGCAATCTCTACATCTTTATCTCAACTCAGGAGCTTTTTCACCTTGTCTCCCCCATCCCATTTAACAGAAGCAGTAAGAGAGCAGCTGATGAATAACTGGCCACCAGCCAAGGTCAATCCACCACAGCCTCAGTGAGTATTTCCCATATTCAAACTTGCATCCTTTGCCTCTCCTTACTGGCATGTACCTCTGAGAAGCGCTCAGGCACATAAGAAGGTTCTATCTTCTCTGTTTCCTCTGTTCAGGAAGTTGTAAATATCAGTAAAATCTGCTCTTTGCTTTCCCATCTCTTCCCCAGAGCAGAGAGACAGGATTCTCCCAGTCACAGTGTCACATGCTCCACCTCCCTGACAAGCTTGGGTAGCTTACACTGGACTTTCTCCATTGTGGTACTAAATTTGTCATATTATAGAGCCCAGACATGACTTTACAAGTGCCAAATACTGGAGAAGGATAGCTACTCTCTTACTAACAGCCATCCAGGAGATGGCTGGCCACAAGCACAACTAATTTCCCACAAGCAATCCCACCTCCTTCTTTGCAGTGTTGCTTCCTGGCTAGTCCACCCCCAGCCCATACTGGGGCATAAGGGTTATTCCTCCCTCAGCACTGGACTTGGCAATTCTCTTTGCTGAAGTCGCTGCAGTGCCTGTCAGCCCATTTCTGCAGCATTTCCATACCTCCGTTTTTCAGCATATCGACTGCTTCCCTCACTTTGGATGGTGGTGTCATTCTGTTGTCCACCTGCCCTTTGCTTCCCTTCATTTCAGAAGGATCTAAGGCTGATTGAGCAGGCACCAGCATCTTGGACAGGGCCAAGTACACAGTAAAGCAGTTCCTACAGTACTTACTGGAAACCTAAGCCTTTATCCGCACTTGCTTGTAGAAAGGCTTTGAAAACAAAATCAAAAGAGAACTAAGGTGAGGAACAGAGACCACAGTTTAGCCTGATTTCTCCTGTGATTACAGGGGCAGGACAAAAAACCCTCTTCACCTTTAAGCAGTGTATGTGTTATAGTGGGCTCAGAACCAAGATGACGACCTTTGTGTGCAGCAGTAACAGAAGCCAGTGGAAGAGGCAGAGCTGGCTGATAAAAGGGAAAACCCCTTCCACTTGGGCACACACTTTAACAACCTGGACACAGTAAACAGCTGTTATCTTCTGTAAGGAATTGAGAAGTGGGAGAAGTGGGAGTGTGAGCACAACAGAACACCTGATCTCACTCTTTCCCTTTTTGTCTATAAAAATAGGAAGAAAAGCAATTATAAATTTAAATAGCAAATATTTTCATAGATGTCAAACCTTTTCAAAATCAGTAGCTAGATGCAACACTTGCACTCAAAAGCTAGACTTCTCTTTTAATAATTAGAGATCTCAATGTAGGCTTACAAAGTTAGCCAATTCCTCAAAGGTGCTGCTGGGTTGTGATTAGAGATCCCACAGCTGAAAGCTCTATACTGCTTGGAGCCACAGCACTGATATTTTCAGTTAGGGACTAAATGAGAAAAGAATACAGTGGTTACAGTACTTCAAATACTAACTGACAAATCAGCACTCCTCCAGTCTCACTCTTGATTCAAGTCAGTTTTAAACAGTACTGCAGCTTGTACTGCATATTTAGCTACTCACACAGATAGAATACTTGTAATAGCTGCTACTGAAATAAACAACTCCTCTCTATAGACATTAAAAGGAAGCTGTCATACTCCCTGTGTGGTAGAACAGATGTCGCCAAAAAAAGTGAGCACAGTATTCAAAGCCATAAAATAGTCTCAAGCTTCAACTGATTGAAAAGAACAAAGAATTATTAAAAAATCCCAGCTCAGCCTAGCTTGCTAGCATCCCAGCTTGCCACCATCTTCCCAATAATTGTCTCACATCTTTTCTTTAGAGTCACAAAGATATAAACATGAAAAACGTTCATACATATTTGTTGTGGCCAAACAACATACTTGAGCATTTCTGCACAATGCAAAATTAATTCCTGCATCTCTTAAAAGCTCTTGCGCTGAAGCCAATTGCATTTCTGTACCAGCGCATGCAGGACGCAGCACTGTTAAAGACTTAATACACTGCTTCAATTTAGACATAGGTATCTGCAATTTCATGTGGTACAAGAAAGTGACACATTTGCACAGGTATGTTTATTTTTCCCTGTGTTTACAGTGCATCAATTGTAATTTTAAACCATTCAGAAAGCACAATTTCATACCAATTTTACATACTTTACATCACAGTTCAACAACATTAACACAGTCGTATCTACTAAATCAAATTAACAAAATGGCCATGAACATTTACACTAGTCTTCTGTAAACAAGTTTTTTTTATAAACAACGGTAAATGGAATTAACACAGACCACCATATGAAAGAGGGATAAGCTTTTCCTTAAATAAATCACTCTGTTTATAAATACTTCAATTCTCTCAATATACATTTACAGACATAGTCGATTAAAAGCTGGTTACCTACACTGTTCTTTAAAAAGAAAATGTATAGAGATGGACCACAGTGTGTTCAATTCACCTAATATAAGAAGCAAGCATATGATTAGTAGAATGTTAAAAGTATTACTGTACTTCAACCTCACTTCTGTTTGTTTACATCAACACTGAGAAGATTGTCATGTTAGGGAACTTTTACTTGAATTCCAACAAATTACAATCGATCTTGTAGTACACATATGGGTAGTACTCCTGTTGGCTGAGGTTTAAACCTGGAATATCCATAGTTGCCTGCAAAAAAAGTTTTGAAACCAGTTATACTCTTACAATTCAGACTCTTATTAAGAAGAAGATGAAATATTCATATGTTTTAGAAGCAAATAGGCCAGGTAAGACCTCAAGCTTAAATTTTCACGTTCAAGTGACTGTTTAAATAACAGATAAAGTTAGAACTTTGATGAATGACTAACAGTATTTTTCGAAATTAAATACAAAGTGCTTTTTCAAAATCTCAGTAGTTCTGTATCAATAATTCACATCCACTGCTATAGTGAACACATCATCACTACTACATCTAAACACTGTCAGTTTCTGATAAGAATGTTATAGGGTGCTGAATGATCCAGGAAGTTACATGCACTGCAGCATCTTTAATTTTCACCTAAATTGTCTCACATCCTCTTTCCACGAAAAGGCCTGGAAATACATTACATTCAATATAATGTTAAGAATCTTTCTTAATTCAGCTAAACTCATGGTATCTTTAGCTAACCTTTAACTGTGAAAATCGCTGCTTTTCAATACAAAGCTAATTAGTAGAATAAGTCTCCCAACCAGTTTTAAACATGAAAATGAGACCTCTACAGATGGAAAGGCTGATTTCATTTTGACAATGATTCAGCTTTCTTCAGCAGAGGACTACTATGTTAACTTGCAGTCTGTATCTTTCCATCAGTAGTATTAAAGAATGCAGTAAGAAGAAATCACATGTGACTTTTAAACCAGACAGCTCTTCAGCTGTATTAGTTGCAACTTTAAATACCATCTGCCTTGCAAAAGTGTAAAATAGAAGAGGCATTTTTTAAGGAGACAAAATTCTCTGTACTGTGAGAAAATGAAGAATATGGAGAGGTACAGTTTTTGAATGATGCCAATAGACTTTTTGCTTTGTTTAAACCTACTAGTAGCAGTTAAAAAATACTTACATCAATGATAGCTGCTGCACTGCTGTCAAGATGTTTGTATAATTCATACAGAACCTCCCTCAGTTTCTTCATTGTTTTCTTATTAGGCTGAAGGAGCATTGCCTGGAAGTTAACTGGCAAACCGTACCTGAGGAAGTCAAGTAAAAAAACATGGAAATGCTGAAATAAACCTTCTTTCATAATTCAAAGCAGAATTTTATTTTGGGAAAGAATCCTATTGCTGAAGAGGAAATTCTGCTCATTTCCATTTTTGCAAAAACATTCTGTGTCTACAATTCATAAGGCATCAAAAAAGTAAAACTTCAAGTTTAAAATAACGAAACAGAAGCCTAAATATTTTTTAAATAATTTTAAAATCCTTGAGTATTTAGCATAATTCTCAATGTTACCTGAATTCTCAGACTATATTTTGAACACTCTGTTAGTTTACTTTGCTTACAACACCTGGTGGACAATGTAGTCTCTACTTAATCCTACTTTCTAGGAGTGTGGAAACAGCTGCCAACATTCCAGTCAAGTTCAGCTTTCTTCTTTACTCAAGTTTTGTCTTCACAGTAAGCCCATAGCAGCACGAATGCAAGCTAATGTGATTTTTCTTTTTCTCCTCTGTTTTTCTCCTTTATGACAACTAATCAAAAAGGCTAAAACCACCTTTCCCTTTGCTGACCACAGCAGGAACGTCTTCAACTATAAAAAATAAAGGTCCTTCCTCTGCAGAACAACTACAGGTGTTCTTGACTAGTAACTACACTTGTGGATAGGTATGAAGAAAAAAAGCAGAGAAATTTTCTAGTTAGAATATTGAGTGGTTTAATACTGAAAAGTTTAGACTACGAAAGTCTTAGAAAGGTATGTCTTAAAGAAAAAGCATACATTTCACGATGCCAAACTGTTACTAAAAGCCCAAATACTTTTTATTCTGAACTATTCAAGTTTCCCACCTAAATAGAAGATCTAGTTAGTTCTTGTTACAAGCAGCCCATAAAGTAAGCTAAAAGTCACCAAGTATGTCTTCCTGCTACTTACAGAGTATCTGTAACTCCTAAAGCACTAATGAAAAGACTATCCAAGGGGAAGATACACAATTATCTACCTCAAATATTTCACAACTGGCAAACAAGAGCTATTGCCACCAGCTAGTCTTACTGCCCTACTTTTTGCTTCCTCCTTCCCAGAAGAGCAGCATTCACATGCCTCAGCTTGGTAAACCCAAGCTAGATGTAAATTCTTACCAAGCCTAGGAAGAAAATCACTATTCAAATCTGCCTCATTACCTTAAAACAGATTCAACAAAAACACGTAATGCTTTCACATGAATCCACGCAATGAAAGCTTCACTGAAATTAACTTTCAGCCACCGAACCAGAGGCCCCTGTGAAAGAGAAGAGGGAAAAAAATAATTAGGCTAAAAAATAATTAGGCTATTCAAACATCAGAGAAAGACTCAGTCCATTATGCACATTTGAGCAGCTACTCAATATCTGTATCATGACAATAAAGAAAAGACAGAGTTCACTATGGACATAATGGCTCAAGAGTGTTTTGACACTAAGTAAAGAGAAATTTAATGAGACTTCCCATTGTCTCTTCAGTTTCCCATCTCAGTTGTCATGAGCTAACTATATTAAAGATCATTTTAGTAGTATCTGATTATGTAATTCAAACACTTGTCCATTTTCAAACTTCAAACACTACCAGCTGCAATACCAGCCCTTGGTTCAATGCAGTGAGGAGCACTTGTGCCACAGGAAATTCAATCATCGCGGAGCAGATTAGCTGGGTAGCAGGCTGGCTACATCATATCATCCTTACAATGCTTTCTGAAGTTGAATCACAACTTCATGAAATTTTTATGTAGCAATAACAAGTCTTAGATGTCTCACATTTCTATAATGACCAGTTTATTAAGACTTACAAACTGTTTTTTCTTGTCAGTTGACAGTCTATTCATTTCTTCTTTATCGGCTTTCATCTCTTCTTCATTGTACTGGAAGTCACGGACCATAAATCTGCATTTGGAAGTGAATAAAATCAAAAGTGCCTATCTAGAGATCCTTCAAAGCATGAGAGACAGAACACACACAAAATAAACCTTACTTATATTCTCTGGCTTTGTGCTTGAAGTCATCCACTGCCTTCCTGAACAAGGTGACATTACAAAGGTAACTGTCTTGGTCCTCAAAGAGTACACTACACAGAAAGAAAACAAACCAAGTGTCAGAATTAATAAGGTTCAAGTCAGCACAGATCAGTCACACAGTACCACAACTTGTACTTTATTGCTACAAGGCAAGGACATAAATGTAGATAATTATACAGGATTTAGTTCCCAAATTAAACACCTCATACAGAATGTAACTGACTGCTCTTAATTACTCCCTTCATAAATTATGGCAGTTTGCAGTTCACATTCAGAGACTTCATCACTCAAAACCACTTCATATGGTATTTGTTCAAATTAAAAATTATTTAACAAAAAAGGGAACTGAAGCTGGTTTAGTACTGAAAAGTTTGGACTACAAATTTATTAGAAATGTGTGTTTTAAAGAAAAATGAAATGGATTTAAAATAGAAAAGTACACAAATTAAAACAATACAAGTTGATACAGATAGAGGAAAGAAAATGTTTCTTAGGCTGTAAAGATGACCCTAAATCTACTATTTTATAATTAAAAATAATATTGCTTATTTTGAGGCTTGACCTTAAGAAAAAAAGCTTTAACCGATTCAGACCGTTCCTCAATGTCATACTGTCTTTAACACAAGCATTATGCAACAGTTTAACAAGTCACCTTTTCTTAAGCTAGCCCTAGGTCACGGTTTCCCAATAATTAAATAAGAACCACTAGCAGATCTTCCTCTAGGCTCAAGCTGATACAACTCAAATGTGAAGCTACCCAGAGCAAGTTCAGATTTTTTAACTGGCACACAACTGGCAGCATCAGATTTGCCTGATCAAAACCTCAGTCTGTCAGTTAAAATTAACCACAAACCAACGCTTTGTGCTACATGTGGACTTCATCTTCAGTGTGGTTACAAGATTGCTAAAGTGGTTTAAAGCCCTCAGTCTTGCCCATCACAGGACCTAGCAGCAGCTTGATACCAGCTTGATACCAGGAACCCAAGGAGACAAATTACCTTTCTTCGTACACAACAAAACCATTTACACTTCCAGTTCTCCATTCTTTAGAAGTCTTCAAAGAGTACATACAACTTGTTTCAAGTCCTCTGAATACAGACCTAAAGCTTACAGGCCAGCAGCCAGTATTTGTTGCTGATCTCCACCACACCCCAGTTTGGAGCTGAATATACCTGACCAGAACTAGATTAATTTTTCAATTCTCTTACTCTTCTTACATAAGTTAAGCTTGATAACTGTGTTAACCCTAGAGTTCATTTGAATCTTTCCTCAATTATCTGATCAGATTTGATCAGATAAAGCTATAAAGCTAGACATTTTGACAGGTTTTTGACCAATCTTTAAAATTCAAAGTCACTCTAGATAAAGAACACTCCTAAAACACTGCACATGCAAATATGAGATTTAGCATTTAATAACTTACTTGCTGGAACGTGGTACAACCATCTCTGCTAGTGTTTCATACTGCTTAACCCAGTCATTATAATTTAACCTAGAGAATACACAGGTTATGGTTAGACTTTTAATTTGACATTAACGGATCAAGATTTTTTTAAAAAAGGTAAAAATACTTTATCACATCTTCCAACTCAGCTGTAGGTTGTCAGAAATACTCAAGACTCAAGAAATGCTCAGTTCTTCTCATGCTCTTTTTATAATTATTGATAAATAAACTAGGACAATAGCAAAGGTAACATATATTCAGTCTTCATGTCAGTTTACAAGTACAACATTTTTTAAATCAAATAACTATGAAATTAAATCATTCATCATTAAGCATAGATCTCAGGGAACCAAATGGAATTAACTGTCAAGGTTGATCAGAAACTCCTCATGCAACTCTGCTCTTTTGAGTTACTAATAGGAATACTTTTTCCACAATTATAAACAGGTTCCCTAGAGTCCTGCACTTGCCTGAAGGACAGGGAATTTTGGAAGCCCTGCCTTTCCGTAGTTGGTTGTGAAGAGGTTCCATCCTTTCAACAGCAAAAACAAGTCAAAGGAAAAGAAAAATAACAGCTAAGATATACTAACGACCTGCTTTCTGCTAAAGCCACTGCAACGCTGTTTTTCCTTCACCACAGTTGGACATGTGGCAGACTCTAATGGTTCCTGTGGTAAAGAGAGCCAGTGGGCTTTTCATGAGTCAAAAAACTCTCTTTGCTCACAGCCCCAAACAGAGAGTCTAGGGCCATTTTCTCATTTTACAAGGGTTTTTAGGGCACCTGTATCACCACTTTCCTTGGCCAGGGGAAAAGATGGGGTTTCTGTTGTTTAAACATTTCAAATAAGAATAGCCTGTTCCCCCAGCAAGCCTTTGACATGACATAAGCAGGGTTCCAATGGCAGAGACTTAGGTAAGTAAAAAAAAAACCTCAGTGTTCAGGCAATCTAAAAATGTGCAGAGCAAAGCAGTAAAGAGTTCACTTCACTCACTAAGTGGTGTAAGTTGGCATAGTCCTAACCAGGAAAACTTAATCATTAAGCCTTCTAATGTAAAACAAGTCATGTTTTTACTCAGCACTCATTTTCATAAGGATACCATATGGAATATGGCTAGTCATAGCGAACACTGGATAAGAGACATAAATCTAACCTCCAGTTTTTTCAAGAAATTCATGAGCAGTCCTTATGATGAGTTTTTGTGAACAAAGGAAGAGAGGCACAGAGGCTCACTTGTCTCTACTGAGCTTCTTAACAGTTCTGTTTGCTCATCCAGAAAATTCAGATGTCATTCTTACAGTATTATAGGGTTGTGAGATCTTTTATTTGATTTATATTTCTTACTGTATTCTGCTCTTAGGATGAATAAACTTACTTTGGTACAATCACTAATAATGTGACCAAATATTCTGAATCAAGTACAAAGTCCTCTTTCTTTACAATATCAGCAAGACTTCTGGTTAGCAAGCTTCCCCTGCAGAGAAACAAAGACAGCCAGAACAATTACATGTTTAAGAACTGAATTTGTCTAGATAACAGTTTCCAGTGCTTGACAATACAGCATTCTCAAAAAAACATTTTACCTACACAATTGCCATTAGCAGAGCAAACAAAGTGTCCTTATATGCATTTTATATCTCACTTTCCAAAGTCACTGAAATTTTTATCAGTAGCTCCACTGCTGTGAGTCATTTCCATATTCCAAATACGTCACACGCTTAAGTGGCCAACTTTTCTTTTAAAAAGTTATTTAAAACCACAAGAACCATTAAAACCATTAAGTGTGGGTTCTAGTATATGGAGCCTCAGAGTTATAACTAATCTAGTACAGATCTACATACAGAACATCAATGAAAACTTAAAGCAGTGTATTTCCTCATTGTCATAAAAGACCAAGAACATACACAGATTTAATGGCATTCAGCTGACTAACTGCCATGGCTTAGCACAGAACTTATGGCTCACTCCTAGAACAGCTTGTCACATACTGTCTTTGGCATGACCCATGGTTCTGAATCAGCCAGCAGGCTTGTGCCATTCACTGTAATGGCAGGGTTCAGGCAAATTAATCAACCACATTTGCACAGAAGAACTACTGTACCTCAACTGTACTTCAGATAATCATCACACGTACGTGACAAGACAACACGCAGTCCTTGTCTAATTTATTATCTGCGTGTACACAACAGCTGTCTCTGCTGGTAAATTCTGAGGGAAGAAAACCAGTTAAGTTGGAGTGAAGGAAAGACTTTCTTGTTTAGAGAAGACACCTAAGTAGCAGCGTTACACACCACTAACAGCAAGCTCCTCTCAAACATTCCAGCAATTTATGCTATTTGAACATGCTTTTGTGATTTCTTAATTGCTTTTCAGTCACAAGTCAGTTAACACCAACCAGTCAGCTGGTAATAAATGTTCTTTTATGACATCTACTCTTCAAGATTGATAAACACCTCAAAAATACATTAAGCTTAGAGCCTGTATCACTCCACATTTTATTAAGCTTTCGCGCTTAGATAACGTTCCCGCGCTAGATTAGCAAAAAACAGTACAACTCACGCATTCTTTCTTTCCAAATTCTGAAGATTCCCTTTCAGATTATTGTATGCTGAGGCTCTTGCTTTTAGATCATTGTCAATCTGGTTTACTCCCTTAAAAATGAAAAGAAAAGGAACTGTGTCTAAAGAACTAGAATAGAACATATGTTCAGCTTGCCATTGCTGCTCAAGTAATCCTGGAGGAAGGATTTGAGAAGGATGGCTTAATTAACATGATTACCAAAAATGATTCATTCCCAGCTAGATAACTTGGCACTAAGTGGAAGAATACAAAACAAAGGAAGCACTTTGGTACATCTTAAACAGCCAACCGCACTCGCATTGGTGTGTACCCTTTACAAGGAAGTGTTTTAAAAATCAGTGCCCTCAGTAACAGCTGGGTAACTGAAAGAACGTGGCACAGTGCTGGTCTGGCATTATAATGCTGCCTCCTTCACTGCCTCCTCACTGTAGTATGGAGGTACAAGCATGTAAAAGTTCCCAGGGACAAGTTCCTTAACACAGTTAAGGGACTCTGCCTTTATTTAAACTTAGACCACTGACAAGACATTTTGTTTCCATAAAACACTTCAGGTTAGAGATTCAGATATGATTTTGTTTCCACAAAATAAATCTCTCTTAAAAGCAAGGTCACTTAATTGAATAGTGACCTTGTTTATGGTAAAACATAAATTGGCTCGACTAGCAGGAAGTCATCAAAAGCCTGAACATTCTGTTAGTTTCATGTGGCAACACATTAACAGCTTGCACCTTTACAGATACAGCAATGCTTTAGACAAAATACTCTGAAAACGACAAAATTAAACACAGGAGTACTTGAGGCTATTTAAATACTTTGACTGATATAACCTTTAGCAAAGCATGCAGGTGTCACACATGGCATATACCTTCATGAAAACTTTTTTATACTACAAGTAACACTAACACCTTTTTTTTTACATCTAGAAGATAGCATTACGGGGAAAATTAATCAGAAGATATTAAGCTAGTACCTTTGTGCATTTCAGCTTTTTCCCAGACCAACAAACTTCCTCTCTGCCTTTTCCAAGGATCAACACTTTCAATAACAGTCTAACTACACATTACTTAATGACAAAACCCAAACACCATCAATATCAAATACTGCCTTTACAAACCAGTCCCATTCACCATTTCCTAATTGACAATACTCTAGCTGCTCTCATTTGTAGAGTCAGCAGACTTTTGTCTTTTGCTTAGACAAAAACCTGTTACTGCTGCACTGACTTAAGTTTACTGTAAAAAACAACCAGCTTTGCTTCCTATTGAATGTTAGAGAATACAGAACCACAAACCTCAATGTTACAACAGAGCTCCTGAAAATAAATTTTTGTAAAATTACCAAATCAAGCAACAATACAAACTTCCTTTTGGGAGTAGAATTGGTGAGCAACTCACAAAGGTCATTGCAAAAGGGGGCAGACTCACAGTATTGCTAAAGAAAGTGCCAATCTAACATAGTGAGCCTATTTCTACACAGAGCAATCCCAGATATTTAAACCACTTAGGCAGTCATTGGCAATACACAAGTGTCTTCTTGTAGCCATACTGTTGCCTTTCCCTGGTCTTAAAACTAAAAGCCAGACATGGTTAAGGGGAAAAGAGGTTTTTATCTCGGTATTTATTTAAGGATCCTTAGGTGCACCACTTCGCCAAGGTGGAATGTGCCGAAATGCACACAACACAAAAAATCATGTATACAATTTATAGGCCTTGTAAATTAGCATATCTATCAAAGATTCCCCCATGAGAGACTTGAATGAATCCCCCATCCTGAGGAATCTTCCCCCTGGATGGGCCTATCTTAGTTTACAGGATGTGTTCTAGAGAGGACCTTGGTCTCTAGGGCTTTCTGACCCCTAACTCTGAGGCTTCCAGGATGTTTGGTCTCCTGACTTAATGGAATATTAGGTCTAGCTAAGTTATCAGACTTAAGGAATTACAAGTATGCATGCTAAAAGCACTAAGGATACATAAAAGCTATATAAAAGGGGTATACAAGAAAACGCAAAAAATCATCATGGCATCAATACAACTGAGCTGTTGCACTTCAATGGATGCCTGGCTGGCTGAAAAGGTTGGACTAGGGCACTAAGAATACCAAGGTTGTCTCCTTGCGTAAGTCTGATGACTAATTTCAAATTCAAAGAATGACTTGATTAAGTGACAGCTCTCCCATAGCACAGATGCCAACTCCAAAGTCTTCTGTATTGACACTGGGGTTCACAGAACTTCTGAAAGTTAAAAGCTGAAAAAACTTGATGGATAGTTTCAGCAGATTTCATTTCATTTTAAATGTTTCTAACACTGCTGTAATTTCTTCTCAACCGACAAACTCCCCACTGCAATTGCCATTACTCATTTTGACAGACATCAGAATCTGCTGCCTGAGTGAGTGAAGATGATATAAAACTATACAGGAAAAGTAGTAACTCATGATTTGACAAGCTTTTCAAATTATTTAACATCAACATGTCAAGAGGCTTCACAGATTTTAATTCATGTAGCTCTATCAATTTTCCTATATCTTCACTTTGGCATGTGATTAACAAGAAGATTTTATCTTTGTCAGGACTCTTTCTGCCTTGGGAAAAAACTGCTTCAAGTCCTGTGATATGATCTCCTAGGGGTCATTTCTATAAGAACATAAAGCATCTTCAGTCATCTTCCTTCTCTTCCCTACTTTAGGGACACACATCTATGGCTCACAGTTCAAAGTATTTTATAAACTATATGAAATCAGATTTATGACATAGGTGTCCTGAAGCTGTCCCTATAGAATACAAGCAGCTAAACATGAAGAGAAATGGTAACCCTCAACAGGATGTCTCAGGCTGAACTCAGCAGACCTGTTTCTCTGCATTTACTATCCAACCTAATAGCTCAATGAGGTCCCTAAAGTTGATAAAGAATGTAACACAGTTAAAGTTCAGGTTCTAGAGTACAACTCTGTTGAAGCAGATTATTTATCTAGCAAACTCCAGGACACAGAATAACATACACTGAATCCTTGATAATTTTCAATGAAGGGCACATGTCTTCATGTCCTTTGTTTCTTTTTCAACAGATTTAATTTCTGCAAAAACAAGTGCTGTACTATAACAGCTGTAAAAAGTTCAGTACTTCATTTTGATACCTTCTTCTGAAGAATATTATGTACTAGTGTCATACATACTATTATTTTATATCTGTGAGATATTTTTAACGTGCAAATCTTCAGAGCAGTAAGACAGCCAGTGATCCTTCAACAAAAGGCCACACTGCAGATGTTTTCTAGGAATACTTACTAAATGTAATTTGTGAAAAAAATTCAAGGTACAGTGATAGTCCCAAAGAAAATATCAAAAATGAAAGTACTAATTGCCTTCTCAGTCAGCTTTGTAGCATATATTAAGATTTTGTAATCTCTGCAAAAAATTAATCTAATAGTTTCAGGAATCTGCAGTTATAGCAAAGCAGGAGTCTGCCAGCACTTACACCCATCCCAACCCCATTACAGTCCCTACATATCCATCATCAAAAACTATCTCTGTAGCTACCCAGAACAGCTGCTTCTTTTTCCCAAGTTATGTACTTCCAGTTAGTAACACAGGCAGTTCCAAGAGCCAGTCTGCAGATTACAGGAAACAGGGAAGAGGAAAAAAAAAACCTGAAGAGGCTGGGAAGATCTTAAAGCAAGGGTTGCTTACAGAGAACTCTCTCACAGTCTGAATCAGTCAGTCACTGCTGAGGACCCTGTCTAGGCTCACAAGCAAGTACAAAGCAAATTAAATCATCCACGTATGAAACACTTTGCCAAAGTAAAGATGAGGAAACACATGACAACTCTCAAATGACTTTCTTTACATCTAACAATGAAGGCTTATTTCTTCCCTCACAGCTGAGTGCCACGGCTTTCAGAATGTAAATAAGTTCCCTGGTTCACTGCTAACAGCCCACAAGGTTTGAGAACATCAGACAAACAATATGCTAGTACAGCAAAACTTAAATGTAAACATCATTTGCTGGCTATTTATTTGATAACTCAGTGATCCTAGGAAACAAAACTCAGCAAAGACAGCATGATGGCCCATGGGGAGCACTCTCCAAATCCTATCCACATCCTAATGTACTTCTTTGGTTACCAGCTGCTGCAAAGTTCACTACTATTGTTAGCTGACTAAAACAGACAAATAGCTTTGAGAGCAAGTTTTGTACATAAATATATCAAGTTCAGATAGGGAAGTTTTATAAAACAAATTACCTTACCTTTGCAATAATTTCTGAAATATTCTTCAAGGATTGCTTGATCGGGTATTTGGCCATATCCCACTGGAACCTTGTTACATAGGTGACCAAATCAACTAAAATTTTAAAGAACTTTGTTAAGATAGACAATAAAAAGACTAATGTATTATATTCTATGTAGAACTGATGTAACAGAAGATAACTGTAACAGACTGGACTTTGCGATGTGTGGACCCTACTGCTTAAGAAATTTGAAAATAAACAAATTGTAAGTTATTCATGACCTCTGCCTTCAGATATTGGTTTCTCCACCTCTGTAGACCCTAAATGATATTTACTACCAAGTCAAGGATGGTTGGAGAACTACAGGTAAGAGCAACTATTTCTTGCTCTATGTGAAAAATGGGTGGGAGAAGGGAGGGTTATGATGGCAAAAAAGGCAGCAATGACCATGTGGCCCACCAAAGTGACAATTTTGTAAAGCTATCTATGAAAGACACTACTCCAAGCCCACTTACATTAGCCTTTCTTGCATCACTACAAGCTGTGTTAAATGCTATTAAATGGCTTTGAAAATAAAATATTGATTCAGAGAAAAGTGCAGCTCTTTACTGAAATAAAATGCACACTGGCACCCTCAAGTCCTTCTCAGCAGGGCTGCTCTCGATCCTTTCATCCTCCACCTGCGTTGACACTGAGGGCTGCCCTGACCCAGGTGCAGCCCCTTGCACTTGGCTTCCTTGTACCTCAGTAAGTTTGAGGATCATTGCCTTCCCTTCTACAGTCTTAGGATACATTAGGATATCATGGTTAACACTTTACCTCCATTAGCCAGAAGATTCTCCTGAACTTTATCTTTACTGTCTTCTAGAACATCAGCCATATACTGGGCCACCTTCTTCACAACACTGAAAAATGAAAGACAAACATATATTTTTAAAAACCCCCAAACCTGCTATTTGAGAGACACCATTCATAAAACTGACATTAAATTGCCTAAGAATGGATCAAAAGTGACCAGATTAAACAAGGATGATGATTGCTCTACATCCAAGCTTTCTGAGAGCACAAGCTGGGCTCAGTGTCTGAAGGAGACCAACTTCTCAGAAGTATTCCACAACTTTATTTAAAATTTTCTCTAGTGTTGCTACTCATCAGTTCTCAACAAGGTGAGGCTAGGTCCCTCACATTGGTGTTGAGTTCAAGTGTAATGTCACTATACTGCAAAACTTTTTTTAAAATCTGTTCTACTTCCAAAATTCTAACTCCTTTCTAGAAATAGACAGTGAGGCAGAAATCATCAGTAATCCAAACTAAACACAAGGCAACCCTGACAATGCAATCTGACACTCAAGACTTGCCTTCCTAACTAGAAAAGCCATGTATAACATTATTCACATGTGCCAGGCCAAATAGTTTCCTTTTCTATTTAAAAACATCTACTTAAGATTTCTCTCCTTGAAACAGAAGATGGCTCCATGAGTTCTGGTTATGTGAAATTTTGCTACTTTTGCTCAAAATCACTTTCAAAAGGCCATTAGTTTCTTCAAAATGTATAGGTTTTGCATTTTAATATTAATATTGTTTAAGCATTTCTATGGATTAGGAAATGACATGGTTACTTTCTCAAAATCTGTAAACAGTACTCCTGCTAAAAGAATAAGCTTTTACTTCATCACCACTTCCTGCAGCTGTCAGGCTCAATTGTTAACAGTTCTCCAGGACCCAGCAGCACAAAGCACTACGACAGGGAGAACCATCCTTTATCAATGCATAATGCCCCACTATTCCATAAGAACTTCAGATTATTTTTCTTTTTTCAAGAACGGACTCTGAAAACCAGCACCTTAGCGTTCTTAAATCTTAGCTTGCTGACTGCCTCCAGAGGATCACCACGATACAAAAAATGCTGAAAATAACCTGTGCATTATTAGGACTCAGCAAACCATCACATCATTATTCTAATACTTTGCATCCTAGTAAAAATAAACTGTTACCTCTCCACAAACGCATCCAGTTTAGCCAGCTCATCTGACAAACCAACCAAAACATCCAGTGTGCCAACCTAGACGCAAAGATCAAAATGTATAAGCAGATGTATATAAACATAGAAAGATAAAACCAACTAACAGTAAAAGCTGCATCTCCCCAACAAGTAGCTCTGCAGAACTACATAAAATGCTGGACAAGATTTCAGACATCTTGATTTACCAAAGTCACACTGTGTTTCATTTGTTAAAGATACCCCCCTCAAAGCACCACAGGATCAGGCCTAACTCACTAGTTTGGTGCTCAGTTTCAGTTCTACAATCCAGCCATCCAAAACATGTTAAAACAATGTCTACACTATGAATTGGCTGTATTTTTCACAAGGCAGTTGTTTCAGCATTTGATTTACTACTTTAGATCAAATGTGAAATTTCACTGATCAGGAATCTCAGCACTGGAGGCAATCTGAACATTGAATACTTTGACGATACAAGAGCACTGCAGCAGTCAGACCAACAAAAGTCTGGACTTTTTGCATCTTGGGTAATAGAATATCTAGCAGAGCACTGCCTGATCAACTCCTGTATTTTAATTTGAGCCTTTTCACTGTATCTTAGACAGAAAAGAAACAGACAATTTAGAAGGAAAAAAAATTTAAAATAATTTTTAAAAAGGCAAAACAAAAGAGTCAAAGGAAACTCTCAATAATCAGATCACAAGTTCCCATTTTTCTTCTCCAAGTAACTGCTATCACTATGAGATCAAGATTACTATCCTTGGAAAAACTGCTTTATTAGCTGAAAGAACACAGGTCTCTGAATCTTGAAAACTTACAGAATGAACAACTAACTTAGAAGTTCAGAAAAAAAGATAACTGTTGTCTGAATTATTTCTTAGATCCACACATAAACATCAAGAGAAGTCAGCTGTTCTCTCTAAAATGTCTGCAAGTTTTAATCTAGAGAAACAAAGATGATGCAAAACAAACACACTTCTTAGGACACGACATGGGGTTTACATACCTTCAAGTCCGGAATATTGAACTTTGAATTAGTAGAAAGATTGTTATGTTTTGTAGTTGCTGCATGTAGCTTCTCCCATGTCTGTTGACAGGTTTTCTCCCCAGGAGCAGAAATCAGCCAAAATTCGGTCATTTTTGTGCCTTTACCTTGATGTTTGTTGACTCTGAAGATAAAGGCAAGATGCTAGCAGAAGGGAAGCAATGGAAAGAAGAAAAAATATCTGCCATTAATAAGGCAGTCAAAGCTTTGCCTGAAGAAAAACATCTCATTCCATATTACTAAAGTACAGTTCCTGTCACTGTAAGGGATTTTACCAGGAGTATCATGTGGTTTCAAATTAATTTTTTCCTATCTTCCATATCACATTTACATAGTTGGAAAATCTTTTTAAACTGCCCATCCTGTATTTTAAAGTGGGCTGAGTTTGCAACAATAGCACCTTTCAGCTGTAATTTCACAGAAAGACAACAAGCAAACAATCTAAATGAAAATAAATCTAACAGGACCCAAATTATATTTTCACAGCTATATACACTTTCCAGTGTCTGTACAACAGACAACTTTTTCTGAACACATCAGAGAAAAAATAAGAAAAACTGAACAAATTTCAACTCTGACTTATCTTTTCCAATCATTTTTCTGATTAGGACAGTTTTAAAGTTAGTAAATGCCTGAAATTATTTAAATGCAATAAAATCTAGTTTATTCCTTCAAGTTAAGAAGGTTCCCCCGGCAGCTAAAAATTTCAACAAAAAGGAGGACACTTTCTAGTCTTGGTATCTCTGTTATCACTGCAGACTATCATTAAGATTACACATACTGGCATTAGTCAAGAAAATGTTGGTACTAAATACAAATGACATTGGTTTACTTTGCAATCAAGTTCAGGAAGTTAAGAGTGTATACGTTCTTTTGTCACTAAAAAGCAGAAGCAGCTGGCTAAGAGTTATTGGATTTTTTTAATAAGGGAGTGAAGAACGAAATCAAAGAGTACCTTGACATAATCGAAATGTCAAATTCTGATATCTGCAATGTCTTCTGTAGCAGCTTGGAATGAGTAGAGACTAACCTACATTTCAGGAGCACAGACTACAGCACTCAATAATTTTGAGGGAGAACAAACCAAATGTTGTATTTGTTAGAACTAGTATGTGGCAGCAAACTTTGCCCAAAACAAGACGCATAGGTCCTTCATCTGTGTTTTCATTCTATGGGCAGCAAGTTATCAAGGATGCTAAAATTCCAAGTGAGCTAAAGAAAGGCCTGATTGCTGATTCTTTTGCTCAGCTACTCAGGAAGCCTAAAGCTGAATTTTACCAGCTGTCAAACTACTATCATGAAGCACAGCCTGGCATAGCAGCCATCCCCCTTGGACTTAAGGGGCCTTGTTTACAGCAGGAGATGATGACACCCAGTTACTGAGGCCCTCGATACCTCACACTCCATGAGGTCTGACACTGCCGCACCAGGCACAGCACAGCAGTGCCACAAACCCAAATGCAGACAATGCCAAGACAGGTACAGGTAATCCAGAAATTAGAATATTTACAAGACCAGACACACAACATCAGCTATCACCATGCAACAGGGCTTCTTTGTTTAGCACCAACTGGATTATCTCACATAACAGGTCTCCACAGGAGGTCTACTAATTATTGACGATTTGAAACAAAACAAAATTTCCTCTTATTCAGACTGCTATGATGCATTATCTTTCTTAATACACACCAGACTTGGTGCATGAGGAGTTTTCCTACACTCCACTGAACTCTGGCCCTGTAAAAGGCACAGAGAAGTTTACAGTAAACCTCACCTACTCAGGGAGACACCACTACAGCTGGCACACACACACTCTCAAAGCGTTTAAGCTTTAAATTGTTTTTGTCTGGATTTGACTAGACTAGGACTAGAAAAACCTATGGAATAAATGTTGGATAAACAAACTAGGTGGTGGCAGCAGCAATTTGCAAATATCCAAGTAAAAGACAGAAGAGCCACAACACAGAAGTCCAGAATCCTACTCAGTAAGACACAGGGAACATTGCATTCTCATGTTTTCCACAAACATCAATACTCTCTAAAGTATATTTATAAAGTTTCCAGAAGTGGCACAAGTGGAACAGTTGTTGCTCCCAGGAATAATTAAGTCACTGGACTTCCCTTCCTCTCTCAGCGTTTTTTGTCTGTGTGGTCGGTTTTCCTGAAGTTCTGTTCTATTTCTAATAGCCATGGGAAGGAAGATGATTTCCCATTTCAGGTAAAATGGAGGTATTATCAAATGCACACAAGGGAACAAAAAGCTCAGCAGAACAGTTTTAAGTGTTTTACATGAGGGGGCTTGAAATCAGTACAATGGAGAATACCAAAGAAGAAATGAAGAAAGGAGAAGTGCTACAGAATAATTAGAAAAACAGATAAAAATGCTGGTCAGACAAAAAGTACATACAGACCCATTGTAAAATGAAAGCCAAGCAATTTAAAGAAAAGAACCACAAGATAAAGCAGGAAATACCAAGTGTTCAAAATAAAACCTAGAATAAGCAGTAAGAATGAGTAACTGTTGTTCACACCATGTACCTCTATGACTAGGACTTTTTTGTAATGTACACTGTTTCATCCTTATGTTATTAGGGAAATGGATTTCCAAAGGAAAGTCTTTCATGCAGTATACTACAATCTAAAATGAAACCTATGAACAACTGTTTTCAGCGCTGTACCTGGAAAAACATACAGTGATGTCAAAACAGTATGTCAACTACGGCATTGCACTTTTCAAAAAAAAAAGAGGGCAAGTGGCAGGGGACAATTGCTTCTATTTAGCTCAGTAGGAAAGCTCAATTTACTGATGTGACTTAGCACTAAGTCCCCAAGGTTTCACTTCTTCAAGCTCGCTTTCAGAAATCAGTTCTGGCGCTTGGCCTCCACGTTTCATAAAAAGAAGCGGCCACAACGAGGAAGTCGGGGAGATTGCGCCATGGGGAGTCCCCACGTTTGTGCGGAGGCGATCTGGGGCTGGCACCGGGAGCGGGGGGCGCTGCCCTCGCTCCCCACGGAGGCGCTGACCTGGATCACAGGGATTAGGTGTCAGTTCCCACAGCCCGGCAGCCGCCGCCTCGGGCTCCCCAGGCCGCGCTGTCATTTCGCCCTCTCCGAGGTAACACCCCCCCGCAGCGGCAGAGCGGTGGCCTCACGGCCCTGAGGCTCGGCAGAGCCCCTGGGAGCCGCGGTACCGCCGGGCCCAGCCGGCGCTGCCCTTCATGACAGGCCCTGCGCGGTCCGGCGCCGGGGGAGGCCGTGCGCCGGGGGAGGCCGGAGCGCTGCGGAAGCCGCTCGGGGTAGCCCAGACACTCGTCCGTCCTTCTGTCCTTCCTTCCCTCCCTCCTTCCCCTCCCCCGTTCGCTCCCCAGCCGCGGCCCCGGCGTTACCGTCACTGCTCCATCCCCGGCGCCACCGCCCGCTCACCCGCCGGCGGGTCACGTGACCCGCGGTCAGCTGATGCCGCCGCAGCGCCGGGCGCGAGGGGCGGGAGGAGGCGCTGTGACGCGGCGGCGCAGTGACTGACGGGTCTGCGGAGGCCGCGGGTTCGAGGACCGCCGTGGTGCCATCGCTGCTCTCGTTCTGCCCTCCCCCCAGCCGGGACTTGCCCGGCCACCGCCATCCCCACGGGCGCCTCAGGGCAGCGACTGCCTCAGGGCCCGGGCACTTCTGATTAATCTGGGTTTCATTGGGGAATTAGCATGAAAACCACATGTGGCTCAGGGCGGCCCCGTGTCAAGAAGGCTTTGTACGAGTCTGCCTTTAGGGCAGAGAAGGATGGACGCGTTTGAAAGCGTGTGTGTTTGTTCTTACTGCGGCCAGTAGATTTTCCTCAGATCACAGAATCACAGAGTTAAGGAAACATTTAGGTTGGAAAAGATGTCTAGGGTCCTGGAGTCCAACCAGTGTTGAACATCACCGTGTAAACCAGACCTTGGCACTGAGTGTCATATCCAGTCTTTCCTTAAGCATCTCTGGGGATGGTGACTCCACCACCTCCCTGAGCATGGGCAATACATTCCAGTGTTTAATCACTGTCCCAATAAAGAAATTCCTGCTAATGTCCAACTTACACCTCCCATGGCACAGTTGGAGGCCATGTCCTCTTGTTCTACTGCCTGTTACCTGGGAGAAGAACCTGACCCCCATCTGGCTACAACTCCCTGCAGGGAGTTGTAGAGAGCAATAAGGTCACTTTTGAGGCTCTTTTTCTCCAGACTAAACACCCCCAGCTCCCTCAGCTGCTCCTCATGGGACTTGTGCTCCAGACCCTTCATCAGCTCCATTGCCCTCCTCTGGACATGCTCCAGTGCCTCAATGTCCTTCCTGAACTGAGGGGCTCAGAACTGGACACAGCACTCAAGATGTGGCCTCACCAGTGCCCAGTACAGGGGAAAAGATCAGCTCCTGGAAAGTGCACAGTGTTGGAAAACAGTGCAGTACTTCAGGGATCACAACTATTGGGGACGTGTGCTGAGATGCTTTACTGTTGTCAGTCTGCAGTGAAGGGCTTGGGAAAAGAGGAGGCTTGCATGCAGGTGGCAGTGGGAAAACACGGACTTGAAAAGAAACTCTTGTTGTTTTATTTTGACACCAAACCACATTTGTCTTAGCTCAGAGTAGAAATGCTGAGAGAAAAAGAGCAGGCTGTAAATTGCTCTATTGCTAGCTAAGTTGTGTGATACTGCCTGTCATCTTAATTCACAACATTATCTGAAGAAGGCAAGACACAAAAGGCAAACTATTTTGGTTTGCTGATTTTAGGGAACCAAATGATTTGTTCCTATTTTTCTTAGGTTGGTTTTTTTTTTTCTTTTTCCAAATAGGCAAGAGTTTGAGCCCTTATATAGCTGTGGATGGCTTGTGGGGAACTGGAGCAGAGAGAAGGCACAAATGTGATCAGAGATGTCAGAGAGGTGACTTCACACAGTTCCAACCCAGCAAAGGACAGGGCTTTGTGTCTCTGGGAGCAACTTCAGGCCTCTAGTCCAGTGCTGTTACCCCCTTTAAGTATTTATAGATCCAGAAGCTCCAAACTCTGCTTAGTCAACTTCAAAATATGGATGTGGTTAAACAACCCCTGATGTGACAGATCAGTCTTCCTTCAGCCCTTTATGTTGTTCTTCAACCAGCAGAGGCTGCTGAAAGTGTTCCCATTGCCGAACTGCCCACAGCCATTTATAATGCTCTTACGTGCTCCTACTGGTACAATTTTGTTAGAGAGGCTTTTCTCGTATCAGTATAAAAAGACTTACCCTAAACTAACATGGTAAAATAGAAACTTGCCTACCTTAAAAGTGGGCAAACTTATTTTTAAATCCCAAATTAACAATTGCAGCAAGAATAATTTCTTAATGGATTAATTATTAAGTAAATTTTCAATGAAAAATCGTATAAAATTTCACAATAGGCACATTTTCTCATTATTATTGCAAGCCATTTCCTCAAAATGTGGCAATATATGCCATATGCAAACACTAACTAGCAAATGCAAGACATTAACTGTGTTATTTTTGGAACAAGATAAGATTTTTTTGAGTGATCCATAGCTCCAAGCTATCAGACGGAAACTTGGCATCAACCTCTATAAATAAACAGAGTGGTTAGTAAATGATACTCTAAAAGCAGTACTTAAGAGACAAACAGCAAGCTTTTCTAACCTGCAAAATGACAACACGCTTGTAAAACTGCAGGAGGGGATTCTGAGAACAAGGACCTATGATCTGCTACTTAAAGTCCACTGCCTAATGTGGTTGGTTTTATAATGATATTTGCCACTTGGTTAACTGGTATCAATGAGGTACAAAGCAAGGCTATAGGCAATCTATAACTCTTCACTAGAAAACAAACAAA
>VZTE01002671.1:113660-167910 GCA_013397775.1 Eulacestoma nigropectus
TCGTTTTTTTTTTTTTTTTTAATGCCTTGAGAAGTCTATTTGTTGACATTTCATTCAGGGAGGAGGGAACTGTTATGTGTTTTTTTGACCTCAATTATTTTCTGTTGTAATTTTTGAAAAATAATTATCTCTGTAAATCATTGCATAGAAGTCTCATTCTATAATAAAAATACATGTCAAAAATTACTTTGGGTCATGTCTCTGTGTAGGCCTATATTCAACTTTGAATATATGAATGACTCATTTTTGTTGAATACTCTTACTATGCCCAGACTAAACACAGATTGACTTGGGTGTGCACTGGGCTGTACAGAGGTATTTTGAGGTAAAACTACTTAGAATTGAGAAAGCTTACCTGGGAGTTAGCAAGAAGTGATGGGGGTAAGATTGCTCTTAGACGTGATCTTTTACCAGCTGCATGAAGTGGTTACTCTTTTAGATCTCTAGAGTGAAAATTAGAACACATGAGATAGGTTGTGAAAGTAGCTGCGGCTGTTTGAAAATCCTGGTGATGAAAGTAACCCTACCCAGGTTTAAGAGGGTCCCACAGGATTTATATGACCCCAGGCATGTGTGCTGCACCAGGCAGCGATGGGGAGTCCCCAGTGAGGGAATCCACACCAGCTGTGCAGAAGCCTCAGCCAAAAAGCCCATTGCAGGCTGCTGCCAGAAGCTGTCCAAGGACTCAGTCCTGCAGAAGCTCTCTCAGCTATGAGTCGAGACTGACATTCCACGTTCCCTCATAGCAATGGATGGCTCCAAAATTAACATGATAAAAGGATTTTAGCTTTTCATTCTAATGTGATGGCTCTTGACAGCGCTGGTCATTTTTGAGGGAAATATAGATTTTATTTGAATTCTGATTATTCATGCATTCTATATTTATTTATTTGATTTGTAGCCAAGTTTTCTCCAATAATTTTTGCAGAGCTATGTGTTCTTCTTTGATATGTGGATGACATATACAACAGAGATCATCAGAGATGGTACAGATTTCCCTTGCTTTTTGGTGTCCTCTGAGGCCATGCTTCTCTGATATTATACCAAGAAAAGCTGACAAACTGACTTGCTGAAGGCAATGGGAGTATTATCATCAGTTTTAACATGATCATAATTTTACTCACAGTTTTGATATGTCAGTGGGATTTTTTTTATTCTGGTAATAAAGGTGGTAAAATAAGGATTCTATACAATTTGCAGGACTAAAGCCCTAAAAATGAAAAGTTATAATTTTAAAGCTGAAAAATATCTGTAGATCAAAAGATAGGGAAGAATAATATTGCTGTACTTATGTCCCAGTATCATGTTGTGCAGTATTCAAATATCTGAAAAATAAATACAATTAGGTAAGATCATAATATTCTGTGTAACATGGATAAACTGCAGTATAAGACCCCATCCTGCAGCTTCCATCAGTTTGGCTGATAGGAGAATGAGAAAAAAAATACTATTGTTTTCCCAAAATTATTTAAAGAAACCAGAGAAAAAAATTATATTACTTTGTTATTTATCTTTATTTTTCCTGGAGGTGCTTTTTGAAAGCATTTTAATAAAAAATACCTATCAAAGTACATTGCACTTTAATCTTTCCTGATGTTGCCTGGGAGACACAAGCCCTAAGATTGAAATGTAAGTCTTTGAAAAAAGATGTTTGCAAACTGTAGCAAAAATTTATTTCTTCGGCTAAGCTTTGTGCCAGAGACAGAATGTCTCTTCCGTAGCTGCTTCTCTGTTTTAAAACTTCATCCCTGGCTTTCAGCTTCAGTTCAAGGACTCGAGGCAGATAATAAATCTGAATTTTACAAAGTTTTTTAAATTCCTTAATTACGACGATTGACATTGAAGTCCCCATTTATATGTATTTACGCATACAAGCATTTAATTATTCTATACAATATGGGCAGTGTGTTCAGGACAGGTGCAGAAAGATTTAAACAAACCATCATGCCTGAAAAGCTTTGGGGTAAGCTGTACTCTGACAGAGTTGAAATCCATGTCCAAAGCCTTGTTTCAAATCAAGCTGAGAGAAGTTGTGAACAGCATTTGTGATCCCAGTTGCACACTCCACATGGACAGCATTGACCACTACCTCCCTCGTTCCAAACAAGACAGAGTTCTCAAGTGCTCTACTGTTATTTGGGAGAGGACCTGATTTATGGAAGGGGGCGCTGGGAAGCTCAGTGTTGTCGTGGATCTGTGTTTCAGAGCCCCTCATTTAGAGTTCTGGTGTAGAGACAAGCTGATGGGGGCTTCTTGTGGGGTTCTTAACTCTAGGCTTGCATTGATCAGAAGGGGGTGGGAAGGCTGTAGCCCTGCACAGTGTGCAACACCTGGGGACACGTTCAGCCCCGTGACTGCACAGCACTTCCATCCACACCCTGCTGTATCCAGATCTCATGTTAGTCCCATTCTCAAATAATGCAAAGTCAGGCAGTACCCTCCTTGTCCAGCACACCTGTGTCTACAGCAGAGCCCAGCTGGCCTGGCTCAGGCAGCAGAGCTTTGCAGGGTGCACAGCAAAGCAGTGCACAGTTACAAATCTGTACAGTGGAAGAAATCTCAAAGTCCAGAGGGGTCTGTCAGCAGAATGGTTGGATGCTTTAGGAGCTGTGGGAGAAGCCATGAATAAGATCTCAGGACACCAGTGATGCCAGATGTCACTTCACTGGAGTTAAATGCCTGAACCCCACTATGAACCTACACTGAATTAAAATTCCATTTAGGTAATTTCATTATCATATAGTAGTATTTAAATGAGTTATATGGCTGTACATTTTGTAAAATGGAAACCATATATAATCACATCAGTAATAGCAATAATGGATTGGCAACTTACATTTTATGACAGATTAAGAAGATACGAGTGACAATAAAGTACCAACTGTTATAACTTGGCACCCAGCTCTAGAAGCACTCATTCAGCCTAGCAGGACGTCCCCTGTGCCTTTGTAGATGGTGCCTTGGAACACAGAAGTTGCTGACTAAAGAAGACATAATACAGACTGCCACCACAGTAGTTTTGACAAGAAAAGCAAAATCTCTGTCTCACTACTGTATAACTGTCCTAGACAGTTTTCCTTTAAAATTATTTTTCAAAAACCAATTTGAGCAATTCACTGTAATCTCATAAATTCTCAGTTTCCTTTCATTTAAATCCTTTGGTTATAATCCTAGTCAAATATTTTCCTCCTCACAACATTATATTAGAAAAGGTTTTACGGTGTATTTTGATCTTTAGCTACTTGACATCAGATTGCAAAAGCAGCTTATAATGTCATCATCTCCCTTCTGTGTCCTTGCCTGCCAGTCCTGCCCCACATTACTTCCCATTTTGCACGGCGTGAGCAATCTGCAACCACATAGTGGACTCATGTGGCTGGAAAACAACCTTTTTCCATCTCCTCTGTTATTTTTCAGTTGAATCAGTTCTTTAACCTAATCTACTCAGTAGCTGTAAGTGTGCCAGTGCTTGAAGGAGAGAGCTGGTGGGAGAGCAAGAGGCCCAGAAGGTACACAAGCACTGAGTTGTACAGCTGATTCATGCAGCACTTCCACTGAATCCTGTCATCACATAAATAAAATTATGTATGTGTTTATGGTTTATATGATATGTTTCTTTTGCTAGCTATGACAATAACATCTGCTACATACAAAATTCATAAATCATGTAAATTTTGTCTTTACTTCAAATTTCTGATAGAGGGCAATGTTAGAACAGCTTATCTTCTGTCCTTGTTTTTCACAGTCTATAAAGGATGGTATGTCTGGCTCTTCACAGACATGCAGCAAAGCTAATAATTCACTTAGCTGAAGTCTCATTTTGTCACACATACCTCCAAGGTGACCATATGGACTATGTGACAGATATCACTGCCAGTTTATTTTTAATTTGCCAAAAGGACAGTGATTTACCTGCCGGTAAATTTAGATCTTTGAGTATATTCCCCGTTTCTTTACCAGAATGAAATGATCTAACAGGAGGCACTGAAGTTTATGGTAGCACTTACTCCTTATTTATGAGGATAAATGATCACCCAGCAGTGGCATTTTGGATATTTTATCTTTGAGTCCATTCTACAAGTGTATTCCAAAGTTCAGACAAGGAGTACATTTTATTCTCTCTGACACCTGGAATGCAGAAACACAATAAGCATTTTTCAGTTAAATCCATCATCATCCCTTGCATCTTTATGACTTTTGTTTATTCTGGAGCTAAAAGTGTTAAGGTCTCTCTTTTTAACAGGCTCTTCTGGACTTGGGCTAAATAACATACTAGATTCTTCCACGTCAAATTCCTTTGAGTCACATTTATTCTGCTTGGGTGAATTAGTAATGAGATCAACAGTGTTTTGATTAAACAATGAAGATAGACATGAACTTGCACTGAATTCCCTGGATTTGGAAAATACAATGTGAAACAGTACCTTCTTAAGATAAGGCATGCATTGAGAGCAAGAGGGATAGCTGGAAGAACTGTTGGCATTTGTTACATGTATTTGAGGCAGCAGTAAGATACGGAGGCACCTTTTCTTGCCTAAAGCACAACTTGGATGGCAAACAACCAAACTTGGTAGATGCAGTTCCAAGTTTCATGTAAGGTAATGCCTAACACATTGCAGGTGAGAAAGGCAATGTAAAAGTGTGAATAATAATAAATTATAACAACAGCATCAATATCTCTTTAGCTGTACTTTCACTCTTGAATCTCAAATATATGTCACTCATATGTGTTTATTTTATGAATGAGGAGAACGAAGCATTGGGAAGGGATCTGACTTGCTCCCATTCAAGCAGTGTTTGAGTGAAGATTGAACCCAGGCTTCCAGCCCCTAGCCCATGGTCAGAATGGCCCCACTGTGGGAATTGCTGCCTTCTCCAGGCTGTCTTTTCTCATCAACAGCAGAAATCTAGACTTGTATTTGAGAATGCTCCTCTACTAATAGGACTGCTGGTTTTTACCATGCAAAGGCTGGCTGAAAGGATGTACTTCCCAGTAAAGAAAATGAGCACAGGAGAGCTTCAAAAAGAACAGAAATGTTCAGTTCAGTTCCACTTGAGATCATTATATTTGAAATCAACTGTCTAAATGCTGCATTTTACCTGTGTTTCAGGTAAAAAAAAGTGTTTAGGAAGGGCATAATTGCCAATAGGAAAGAAATGGCCTTCTCTAGCCGTTATGGAGGGGAAGGTCATCTAGCTGGACAGTAATTCATGGAAAATCTTATTTCTTCACATTATATAAATATAAAGAGACATTTTGGCAGACATTCTGGCAATGCAGAGCACACCTTGCTCACAGAAGTGCTTGGTGGATCACTTCCTTCCTCTGCAGCTGAATAAGATCTCTATGCTAACTTTAGCAACTGCTTTGGTTTGTAACTACTACTGGGATAGTAACTACTTTTTTTCTTTCTGTAAGGGTGTTTTGCATGTTTTATTTCTTCTTTGAGCAAGTTAATTGGTCTTGATTTCTTCACTCTCACCTGCTTTTCTTCTTCTTAGTGTGTTTTTCCTATATGCCCATTCTTCCTCATGTGTTGCACACTGATCTGCCCCTCCCCTCCATGAGCCCTCCAGGGCAATGCTGTCCTGCGAGTGAGGGACCACTATGATTGCTGTGATGTGGTAGCCCTGATTTGGAGATAGCTCTTGAGTTTCTGTCACCCCTCTTCTTTAATAACAACAGCTCCTGAGATCTTTTGGCCCAGAGGCTCACGAGTTTCCAGGCTACCATGAGCAAGAGCTTATTCTGACCTGATCTGATCTGATCTTTTAGTTGCATCTCTGGGTTTTGAGGAGTTATTCCAGTTAATACCTAGAATTACATTATACAGTAGCTTGGTAGGAGCTACTGTATGCTATGGCCATGAGGACAGAGTGCATTGGGAAAGCCTGGATGTGCCTATAATGCATGCCCAGATGAGATGCCGCAGCTGTGGGACCCATGTGCAGCAGCTCAGCACTGCAGGATGCAGCAGGTTGCCCAGGGAGGTTGTGGAGTGCCCCTCTTCCTGAAACTGTTCAAGGCCAGGCNCAGTAGCTTGGTAGGAGCTACTGTATGCTATGGCCATGAGGACAGAGTGCATTGGGAAAGCCTGGATGTGCCTATAATGCATGCCCAGATGAGATGCCGCAGCTGTGGGACCCATGTGCAGCAGCTCAGCACTGCAGGATGCAGCAGGTTGCCCAGGGAGGTTGTGGATGTCCTCTTCCTGAAACTGTTCAAGGCCAGGCTGGATGGGGCTTTGAACAACCTGGTTGAGTGAAAGGTGTCCGCCAATGGGCAGGGGGTTGGAACTAGATGATCATGAAGGTCCCTTCTAACCCAAATCACCTGTGATTCTCTGATTCCATTTATATCTCTGTGGTGAGGTAGATCTCATGTCTGTGTGAAGGATACACACCTGAGCAAGGGCTGGCCAGACAGAAAGAGTAGGTCCATTTCTGTGCTTCATTGCTCTGCACCAAAATACTGATAGTAATGGACAATTTGCAGCATGTCAGCTACAAAAATTACAAAATAAGTAATTTTTAAAAAAACCCTATGATTACATTTTATTGCTACTTGCTCCTTTTTAATGCCACTAACAATCCCCACCTTTGAGTTTTTCTACACAGCCCATTATTTTTTTCTTTTAATGAACATGCAGCAATTGGGCAGAAACCGATGTAATATCATGGGCTCTTCCAATCGCTGTTGCAAGCATTGCGACATTGCCTCTGTCTCACTACATTTGCAGAGAGACCTTTTGCCTCGGTAGCTTGCACATCCAGTTGGTCTTAATGGCACACAGCCAGTCTGATGGATTAATCCAGACGGTGACAACTGGTAAGAGCTGGTGCTTGCAGGGAACCTGGGGTATTGGAGTGAGATCTCATATTTGTTATGTCCTTCACCGAGTTGGAAATGTGCAGAGACTGCTGAATATTTCTTCTAGTGTGATTATATTTTAAATTTGACTTCTAAGTACTCAAAGTAGGCTATTTTTACAGAGTTCTATATATTTAAATAGGTTTCTTTAAAGTGCCCTTTTGTGGAAAGGAAGTGTACAGGGCTAATTATGGTTGAGCACTAGCGTATATCTAAGGCCATAACATACCTGTAAATCTAACACATGTATCTAGTTTTTGAGAGCAGTGAACACACTCCTGGGAGCTCCTGGGAGCCTCCACCTCCCATCCAGTCACTAGGCAGTTAATTTTCTAGATTTGACATTTTTGTCATTTTCATTTTCAAGTTTTTAATGAATTTATACAAGAAGTAGAAAACACAAATGGGTGACATACTCCTTAAAAGGAAAGCCACTGTCACCAAGGCCTCTAACTATTACAAAGTCATGCTGTTTTTAATGCAACATTCATTTGTATGTCACACCAGCTGTTTTGCTGGATTAGCCACATGACTTGCATAGTCCTATATCCATTCCCTGACAGTATTCAGCAGAGGAAGGGGCAAGAAATGTCCTAATCATGTTTAGCTGAGGACTGGGGTAAACCCTGACTGATTTCAAAATTTCAACGTGTTTCAACTCTCAACACTGGTGTTAGTGTTCATGCCCTTACAGACTCCTACGGAGTTCTAGCCATTGGTGATATCTGTCAGCTGGGAGTCTCACAGCTGAACTGTCCATCATGAGAAAGAACCTAACTTCACATCACTCCTGAATGGGTCACATTTTAATTTCTTCAACTCTCCATTCCTCCTTGTATTAGGAGACAAAATTGAAATTCAAACTACACATTTTCTGTGTTGTCATTATCTGACGAGTTTCTGTTACTCATGTTTCTGTGCTTAAGCAGACTTTTCCATCTTCAGGCTTATCCACCCTGGAAATAAGCTGTTGTCAAGGAAGTTAAAGTGTGGAATCGAAAGTCAATATTATTTTGCACAAGCTTTTTGTGCGGCCACCCCTGCTCTGCACTTGGAGGGCTTTTTAAAATGTGTTCCAGATTGCTTCTACTGCACACTGAGAGCACGTTGTGAATGTGCCAGCTTACTCCCCATAGCTCAGATTCTTTCCCACTATACCTCAACAAGCAGGGCAGATGTGCTGAGCGAGGTGCAGGGCACAGCAATACCATCAGGGCAGGACAACCATGTCCCCTGGCAAGCTCCACTGCCATCCTTGTGCAAGCAGCCTCTCTGGGAGGTTGTTGATGACTTCCCCCAAAGCCTCCTTTAAGCCCCTCTGACTCTATAGTTCCTGAAATGAGGTGAAATGCTGTCACTGTGTGCATAGGCATGGCTGGGCACAGTGCAAAAGAAAGGGCAGAGAGGGTTGTAGGTAAATAACTTGGCTGCAATTTTAGAAATTCTGCATAATATGTAAGATTAGATTTAAAGTGATAAAAAAAGGAGAAGGTAGGATTGAAATGTCCCACCATTTTTCATGTCTGCGTTTGCTGTGCTTTGGTGTTCTGATTCAAGGAGAATTTTGTCATATGGGTGAGTTTGGAGGTAATCTTGGTATAATTCCTTAGCTTTTAGAGCAATGGTATGTCCCAGGTGGGACTCTGCAGAGCTGTCAGTTTTATTTGTTTGGGTTTTTTTGTTTGGTTTTTTTTTTTTTAATTTACAGATTGTCTGAATATTTGAGCTACAAGAGCAATGTAGAAATCATTTATTCTGTAAGGACTTTTCCCTTAAAGGCAAGCTCACAGCCTAAAAGGTCTCCCAGGCTCTGTGGAAGGCTGGCAGGAGTTTCTGAGTGAAGGCCAAAAATATGTTCCTGCAGCAGTGTTTCCAAATTGATGGCACTACAACAGAGGCAGCTCCACTAGAGACGAAGCAAGCAAACCCACGCTTTGGCAGGATGGGGAGTTCTGCCTGCCTAGACGTAAGGGTAGCTGTCATCTTTGCAGTTTTATTTGTCTTTGCCTAAGGCACTGAGAGGAATTATGTTCATATGGTAAATAAAAATAGTCCAAGTAAAAATATCCTGTGTCTTTATCCTCTCACTTTTATCTTACCCAAGAGTTATCTGCATCACTTGGGAAAGCTGATACTCTCTGAACAGAGCACAAGCCCTATATAGTGTTGGGTGCTGCGACTAATTACTGGGTAGTTACAAGTGCTGAAAAGAGCAAAGAAGAAGACAAACCCCCTGAACTTTCCATTGGTTTTAGTCTTGTTTTAGCTGCCATGGGTTTAGCACTCGTTTCAGCTTGGGCCAAGAAGAGGTTTCAAATGACTGGTGCAAATGGACTAAAATTTCAGAGTAGCACATGCCTGGGAGGACATTCTCTTCTACCTAGCTAATTCTCAAAATATAATCAGCAGGCATCGGCTGAGCTGAGGGAGCCTCTCACATGTACGGTGCTTTACCCTGCTGGTTGACCTAGTTGCTGATGCAGGGAGTCACACACAATGCCAAGCCTGTTAAGTGACTGCAGATTTCTTTGCACAAACAAGCAAACAAGAAATTAAAGAAAAGCTTCAGCAATGCTGATAATCTTGTAGGGTCACTTAGGGCTTGTTTGTTTGGTTTGGATTCAGTTTGGCCTTTCTTTGAACCCAGTTAAGATGGAAAGCTGTAGTAAGCTTCAGTGCAGCACAGGAGACCAGAAGAGGCCAGAAGTAGCTGCAGCTCCCTGGCCATTTGGGACTTGCAAGAACATACCCAGCATCAGTCCTGCTCCATATGTCACGTTCCCCAATGCCCTGGAAGTGTTTGCTCTGTCATGCTGGTGTCGGAGAGATAAAAGGAAAGATTGAAACCATCTGTGCTGTAACACACCCTAGTCAAAGGTGTCACAGGGTTTCTGCGAGATGAGCAGCGTCAGTGATGTTTCCATGCCTGCTTCCCCGTGATTATCGTATCACTGAACATTAACAAGACTTTGAGGAACTTCGAAGGGACCTGAATTGCAGTGGAAAAGTGCGTAGCAGTTTGTGAACAGTTGCTCTGTGAGGACTACATCACCCTTAAAGAATCGCAACTGCTCATCTAAATTCTTTTCACTCCTAAAAGCACACAAATACAGAAATGCAAATACAGTTTGTACTAGCCACATGTGTTCTAGGAGTGTATTTAAATGCCATGTAAGTGTTTTGGGGTAGCATTTAAAAATAATTTCAGTAATTTTAGAAATTTTTTTTCAGTAATAAAATTTTGTTTTTAGTACCAGGCATTTAGTACCATGAAGTGTAGGAGATCATGGTAATAGATGATGATGGTGGAGAAGTGAGGCTTGCTCCTGAAGGAAGCCCTTATCCCTGTAACACAGATATGCAGGAACTGGTTTTATGTTCTATTTTGAAAGATTATTTGTGAACACTTTAGGAACTGGAGACAGGATTTATGATGCACAGTAAGAAGACAGTTCTTTACTCAGCGGTATTGCTGCTCAAAGAGCCGTGCACTTTACTGGGTCATTTGTTGCTCTGACCTTTTTCAGAATATTTTCATCAGGTGTTTTTCTTATTTTTAATACATCTTCAGGCAGGGAGAAATGCCCTCATAATTTTGTTTTATTAAACAGAAGGACTGTGAATTTTCCTTCTCCTATACCTATGAGGTTAGTGATGTGTGTGCACTGTAGTACTGGGTGGAAGACCACAACTCATGGATAACATTCAGGGCTGTGATGCTTTAGATGTATAACTGCAATAAGCTGGAGGCAAATGAAGCTGATCTGCATATAAAATATTCTCTTAATGAAAAAGCAGATGAAGGAACGCAGATCTTGCTGTTACAACTATATTTTTAGGATCCTAAAGAAGATGGCAGGCCCTTTCAGCAACATTTTTGTGAGACATGAATAGTCTAGAGACCACTCTTCCTGTTAAAGATGCTAGCATGGATGAAACTGTGGAAGGAATCTCCTCATCACCAGCAGTACAAAGGACCCCTCCAGAACTGCTTTTCATTTATAATAAATTACACTGCATAAACATTAATGGGCCACGGATGCTAGAGCCAAACCTTCTGAACCAGATCCAACAACCGCAGGCGTTACCACGGTAGTGTCTCTACCAGCTTCTAAGCAGTCTTCTTGAGCAGCTCCACCATGCTGGCTCATGTTCAGAGCCTGAGGCCTAAACTCAGTCCCACAGACCTTCTTTTCCTGCACAACTAATTACTATCCTCTCATACCCTTGCAGCACAATTGCACAACCACAGCTAAGGTTTGCACTCTCCATGACAGTGCTGTCAACAAAAGGTTTCTTTGTGTGGTTTTTGGGCTGAATGCTCAGAGATCTGTACTGCAGCAAGGTCCCCAGGGATGTGGTCATGGCCCCAGGCCTGTCAGTGGTCAAGAAGACTTTGTACAATGCTTTTAGATATATGGTTTATGTTTTAGTCTGCCCTGTGGCAGGAGTTGGATTTAATGATATTCTTGAGTCCCTCCCAACTCAGAATACTGTGTGAATCTATGTTTCTAGTGTTTTCTGCTTTTCCCACTTGATATGTGACTACAAGAATATTAGCACAACTGTTTAGTGAAAACTTTTGAGATCGCTGGCTGCAAGAAATAAGAATAGAAGAGGACTTAGCCTTTTTTTCTTAGCTTTTAATTAAACACAAAAAACCAAATAATGTTGCTCACTTGCTATGCAGTAGAAGTATCATCTGTTGGAGAAGGACAAAGAAGCTAATATGCAAACTCAAGCTGTCCTCCAGTGTGTGTTACTATGGCTGGTCAGATTTTTACAATCTGCCTCCCCTGCTATTGTCACTTTATCCTGCCATGGAAGTCTCTACTCAGCTGAAAGTGTTAGTTACTGATCAATGGCCTGTTAGAGCCTGGACGTGAGCCGTTTGCTGGATGAGCACAAAGTGCCAGGAGTAGCAGCTGGCCGAGGGCTGGCAGTAGGAAGAGGTGTCCCTCCATCTGTAAAGAAGATCTTAAGTCATACATGAATCAAACCAGAACTATTACAGTATCTCATGCAAGGTTTTTAGAAGGGATTTATTCTAATATATTATAAACCTGGAAATCTCTTTTTCTCTTCTCCCACTCTCCTGAAGATATGTATTGAAACATAAAAAAATTGTGACTGCTTGTAATTTTTTATTTGCAGGGTTAATTTCTAAAGCAAAGTGATTCTCTTCACTACAAGACCTAACTAAAGGGTACTTAATTCTGCACCTCCAGTGATGAAACAGGCATAGTTTGATTTACGGGAGGAGGCAACTGCAAGTTTTAGGTTTCTTCTTAACTCAAGCTCAGTAGCTGCATTACAAAAGACCATCACTAATACAGTCCATATTTCCATAGTCTAAGTATCACCAAAGCATGTAGACTGCAAGAATCTGGTCCTAGCGGTGTCAGAGAAGTTCCTTTATCTCACTTTTGGCAATGCATAAGAAAAGCCCAGTCATGGTAAAATGCTCTTTGCTGCAAATTACATTTTAAGCACAATTGACATTCCAGGCTCAAATCTGGAAAAAACTTCAAGGAAAGATTCCTGTCCAGGGGTTCTTTGAATTAATTCTTTGTGCATCATTGTAACCATTAAGTTGTTAGTATTGGTCTTGTATATGTACGAAATTGTGATTACCCCATTGTGAACCAAAGCACTGTTTTCACTCAACATAGAGGATTGAGGTGATATTCATTATGAGATTGGTACTGATTGTGGATAGCACTGAAATAGCTTTTATTAGATTAACCACTTCAGGAAGCAGGTAATAGGTTACTGGACTTATCAAAATGAGTTATTTCTTCAGGATCTATTTGAAACTCTGTGGCTTGCAAGAGGCGAAACTGAAAAGTATAACAAAGATATCTGCAATTAACATCACATATCTGAAGTACAGTTTGACCTTGGGCTTCTATTATAGCTGGAGTTGTTATGACAAGTTTAAGGGATGTGTGGCCTTCTGGGCCAAATCCTGTTGTAATAATGCTGATGTATCTAAAGGTTCTGTGAAGTTACTCTTCTGAATTTGGGCAGCTAGGATCACCTATGCTTGAATATGATTTTTTTTTTTTTATATATTTCTCTTGTTTTCGGAGCACAAGTATTCCCACTAAATCTATATGCAAACTTTTCTGGCTGATACTTTTCTCCCAGTGAGCTGTAGCTCTCACCTAACTGAAGGAACAGATCTGTGTTTCCAGGGGTCTGGACAGCTTATATGCCATGTTTAGGACTTCCTAACTTAAATCATTGCAAAAGAGAAATTTAAATGTTTCTAGTGTCATCACACCCAACTGTGATTTCAGGGTGACTTTGGTCTTTCCCAGCCTCCCAAAATACAATGTAGTAGCTTGAAACTTGGTGTGCTTCTTTCCAAAGAGCCCCCCTGGTGATGAGAGGATATCCATGACTGCTAATGCGTTTTCTGCTTCATATTTTATCTCCTAAAATATAATTGGGTTGATTTTGCAATTACTGCAGTGGATACTAAACAGTGGGGGATGGGGGTGTATTATTATTTAAATCATGTTATTTTTAGTAGTGTACCAACATATCAAATTTCAAGCATATTCCTGACAAGGAGCCTCTGTAGCTAGTAGCTCCTCCTCTCACAGCTTAGTTGCTTCAGTTGGTGCTGTGACTGCCATTACAGTGACACTTACAGAGCATCACTCAAGCACATTAATGCAGCTTTAATTACTGATACAGTGACTCCACCAATATACAAGCCTCACTGTACCAACCAGATAATTCTTTGTGAGCATTTATGTTTATATATTCACCCACAGCCCAAAATCACTTACCCTTTAATAAAGTTTGTTGCTTTATCTCTCTGTATCATGCTCTATACAGTCCTTTCAGAATTTCTTCCTCAGAGGTTTAGAAGCCATCACTTCCACTGTCTTATTAAGAAAACCTGAACTTCTTATCTGGGGTTTGGGTTGAATTTTTCATTTTTATTTTCCCCTGCAGCTTCTTGGGAATATCAGGACTCCGATCTGCCTGCAAACCCCAAGCAGTTAAATACAACTTTGGACAGCTTTTCTACCTAAGGGTGTGATTTTAGGTTGCTTGTTATGACAGCCTTGCAGTACCAGTTGTTATCTGGCATGGGTAGGCATTTAACTTTGTCTTTTCATTGGAATCACACTCATTTATTCTCTGTTCGGTGAGTACTGGAAGTTTAACATGTTATTTGTATTCTCTGTGGTATTTTAAAAAATATCAGCTGAATCATTATAACAAGGAAAATGGGTACCTCCCAAATTTGTCTCCAGTTTTCCTCCTCTTAGGGCATGCAAACTATGTGAAAACTTCATTTTTGGCTTGAGCAAAAAGCAGTTCCACGTAGAGCTGAACATTAGTGAAAACTAATTACACCATCCTTGGCTTCCCGACAGTGGAAGAAAAGAGGAGTTATCAGAGGTGGATGAGCCAAGAGAATGACCTGATTTTCCAACGCTGTGCACAGAGAGACATAAGCCGTGGCTGATGCGGAATGCTAATGGTATCATGCAGCTGGCATCCCGCGCTAAAGCAAGCAGCCGCTGTGACAGCTTGGTACTGCCATCAGAGGAAATCAGCGCCTGTCTTGCAGGAAGCAGAGCTGCCTGCTTTCTCATCAGTGTCCTAAGGGATTTCACTGCAGCTCTTTATTATTACCTTTATTTTATACTTCACTCATGGGGTCATTAAGCATGCCATGTGAACACATGATTTAGATCTCCCCTATGAGGCTCTGGTGAATGGTAATGGTACATGGACTGCATGGCTTTGTGGTGTCGTCGTCCCATAGAAGCTCATCTAAGTTGTGGTAGGAGGAGACAATTTGCCCCATGGACAGCAGCAGTAACCATGTCTGCTTCCCATGATTTGTGCAGAAATCCTATCTCACCTCATCCCATCCTTGTCTCCCTCCTCCTCCACAGCCCCAGGTTCCCTCCATATCTCTCAACACCTCTTGCTCCCAGTAACCTGTCAAGGACTGGCCAGGGAGAAGACAGTGTGTGCTGAGGCTGGTCCAAGCCATTGCTCTTTGGCTAAACAGAGCAGATGATCACTGAGCTCCTGCTGACACCTCATCTCACTGCAAGCAGCCATTCTGCTGCAGAAAAAAATGATGAGCAGAATGTGAGTTTTACCCGGTGCCCTCCCCCCAGAAGAAGAGGACTCTATTTGCTAAATAAATCCTTTTTACTTGGAAGAAACAGCTGAAGAAAAAACCTTCTGCAGGTGGGTCATTTTAACATGACTCCCTGGAAAAAGATAAGTTCTACCCTGGAGAAATGCAGAGACTTTGAAGTGCTAAAATCACAGAGCTGTATCCGACTGGAGCTGAGTGGAAGCTATAGCAAGTATGATGGACTGCTTTTGCTGTAATGATAGACTCCTACTGTTGGTGTCCACAGCCTTTCCTCAAACTGAAAAAGAAGCAGCTCTCTGCCACTTTCTGATATTTCTGTTGGAAAACCAAAGTTTAGAAGTAATGTATCATCTGTCAAAAATCCTTATGAATCTTGCTAAGATAAATGCAGGGGCAATGAATACATACTATGGAGTGTCGTGACAGAGTTAAGCAGAGCTTGCAGCTTCAGGCAGCCCTAGGCCAGTCATGTAGAATTTATTGAAGTCTCTTTTATCTAGACGGAGAACCTCAAGGGAATGTTAACCCAGCCAAAATGTTGGCAGGAGACAGGATGTCGTCTGGATGATGGGAATATACTTCTGATCAGAATTTAGAGACTAGACAGTTTACAGAGAAAATAATGAAGCAGAGCCGTAAAGTAAAGGCTACCAAACACAGCAGTGTATTAGCTGTGGTCCTGGAAGTGGAATTGCCCAAGTCAAATCTCCCTGTTGCAGTTGTTTTTATTCAAGATGAACAGATTTATGAAGACATTGTATGGACAGCAAAATTGGAAGGATGATTTGAATGTCTAGAGCATTTCTTTCTCTCCTAAGGAAAAATGCTAAGATGCTGTTTTCATTTCTACATGGTCCTTGGCAGAAGGGGCAATCCATGGTTGCTAATTTTTAAGATCTTACTGAGACCAGTATGGTATTTGTGATGTTTTTAAGTGTTCATTGTGAAACACTGGTATATTTTCTAATTTTGCCTTCATCCCTAGTGTCAACTCTCCCTATCATCTTCAGAGGGACTGAACTGTTGAGAAGAAAAACCCCTGCACACAAGGAGCAAGAAAACATGGAGCTCAGAAAATGGGAGAAGGTACTAGAGTGAGAAAAAAATCTCTGAGGAATTAGATAAATAGAAGGAAGAAGAAATATTAGGGAAATGGCAGAAGAGTGTAAGATTTAGAGATGTGCCTTGAGGGGCTGCAGCCAAGTGAGGGTGGAAGGAAGGGAGGAAGAACAGGGAGGCAGAAGGTGTTTGGGAAGACAAGTGTGTGTGGGGTGACTGGGGCAGAGCAACCTGGTGTAGGCCTGTCTTCCTGTTATTAGGGCAACCACAGAACGAGGAATTAATTGCCCATTTCTGTAACCCTTCATGTTGTGAAAGAATTTTCTATAACAACAACCAAAATTTGCTGCCTGCATTATTTTGAAACTTGGAATAAAATAAATCAAGATGGGACAGACCTGCCTTTTGATGATAGGAGGAAATTTGAATATAAGTGTGTCGTGGTTTGACACTGGCCAAACGCCAGGCACCCACGAAAGCTGCTCACTCGTCCTCCCCTGCTACCTCTGGACAGAGGAGAGGAAAATTTAGTGGAGGGCTCATGAGCTAAGGACTGGAAGAAAACACTCCAAGGGCAAAACAGGCTCAACTTATAGATACAAAGTGAGTTTATTACTAACAAAATCAGAGGAGGATAATGAAAAGTAAAATAAGCCCTTAAAACACATTTTCTTCCCCCAACCCCTCTCTCCTTCCCACTGGCAGTGCAGGGGGACAAGGGGGTGGGAGTTTTGGTCAGTTTGTCACCTGAGGTTTTCTTCCGCCGCTCAGGAAGAGAAGCTGTTCCCCTGTGAGGCTGTGGGGTCCCTCCCACAGGAGACAGTTCCCCACGAACCTCTTTGACTTGGGTCCAATCTCATGAGCAGCAGCCACACCACACCGGCTGCAGGTGAGCCCCTCCCACGGGCACACAGTCCCCCCAAAACTGCTGCGGCACGGGTCACTCTTCTGTGGGGTGCAATCCTCCAAGGACAGGTTGCTCCAGCCTGGAAGCGAGGGCCCTCTCCACCGGGTCTTCCACTGGATCACAGCCTCCTCCAGGCATCCACCCGCTCCGGCACGGGCACCTCCCCCACGGGCTGCGGGTGGATCTCTGCATCCCCCGTGGATCCCCCTGGGCTGCAGGGGCACAGCTGCTTCACCATGGGCATCGCCACGGCCTGCAGAGGAACCTCGGCTCCGGCGCCTGGAGCACCTCCTCTCCCTCCTTCTCCTCTGACCTTGGTGTCTCCATGTGGTTTCCCTCACGTGTTCTCGCCTCCTCCTCTTCTCTGGCTGGAATTAGAACTGCGGCCCCCACCTTTGTTTTGGTTTCTTCTTAAATCTGTTATCACAGAGGTATTACCATAATTTCTAATTGGCCCCGCCTTGGCCAGTGGCAAGTCCATCTTCAGAGCCATCAGAGATTGGCTCTGCCAGACATGGTGGAATCTTCCAGCAGCTTCTCACAGAAAGCCACCTCTGTGGCCCCCCGCTACCAAAAACCAGGCCATGCAAAACCAACACAAAGCGAAAAATTAGGAAATTACTTTTGTCTTTGCAAGTACTACACTCTCTCTGTTGATTTTTCAATTATCATGGTAAGCTCATTATGAATTTCTGGAGGGAAAAAAAAAGTAATAATTGTCTTGTTAACAATTAGAAGATGCATTATGTTAAAAATGCCATAAGAACATTTAAATTTGAACATTTTCCTTAAGATTAAATATCCATTAAGTGACTGCAAATCACTAAGAGGCAGCATAATTATTTTTTAATTTGTGCAATTATGAGAAATATATACAAAATTTTTCCAATTTAAGATTTTATGACTTGAGCATTGACAAGGATTTATTAGATGAATCTTATTCATGTAATCACTTTTTTCTAGGCTTTAGTATCTAATTTTGAAACTTATCAGTTTTCCACGGTTTAAGATACATTAGACTTGTTAAATGCAAGAGTATAACCATTAGCTTTGGATAATAAATGGTCTGTTGTAAGAAATAATTTAGCATATCATCAAAGCAAGTAGTAGAACTAATTGCATTCCATTTATCATTGACCGTGTCAAATTTGGTGTGATATTTAAAAGCAAACTTTGTCTGAGAATTAAGTGGAAGTCATTGACATTGATTACACTTATGATTGTGTTTACATGTAGTAAAATCTCAGAAACACACTCCCTAGTTATAATTATAATCATTCATTTAAACTCTGCTGCTATTACAGAAAATGGTAAGCATGCCTTTGGTTTCTCACAATAAACCTAAACCCAAAGCCCTGCTCTGTAACTAACAACACGTTGGGATGTTCTGAGCAAAGGGCCATCTGGGAGATGGTAACCTTAAACACACACTGCTTTAGGCATTTTTTTCCCATGATGGATGACACAGGGGCAGCCATCTCTCTTTCTAGCTCCAGTGGCACCTGAGCTGATGAACCAGCTCAGGCATGGGACTACAGCAGCTTCCCAGATGCTGTGTTGTGTCCCTGCCCCACATTTCCCAGCAGCAGAGAAGAGAGGAAGCAAATTCTAAATCATGCAAGAAAATTATACATAACAAGAAAGTTGATCATGGCTTGTTTGTTTGTTTTTTTTAATTTCAAGATGGAACAGCAATTATCTGCCCCTTTGTAAAACTGTATCTAATAAAAAGAAACAAATCCCTATCTAAGAGCACCAGGCAAACTTAATGGCCCAAGTCTAATTTAGGTGGTATTTTTCATGAGCAGATGCAGGGTAAGTACACAGGAAGCGGCCACTGCCGTGTGCTTACTGGTACCAGTAATAGCTCCTTAAATAAGACCGTCTCCCTGCTCCCTGCAGCGATTGAACTTGCAGGGGCTGGGCAGTTTGCTGTCCCCTGGCCTGGGAGCTCTCTGCAGGGAGGTAAACAGCAGAGGCACAGACATGGCAGAACATCATGGCAGGGAGAGGGCCAGGACCCCTGAAGACTGCCTGGGGCTGAAGGCTCACCTCAGCTCAGCTCAGCTCAGCTCACCAGCTCTTTGTGTTTTGGTCTTCCTGCTCTGCAGCCACCCAGTGGGGCCCTGGCTACAGCCCCCACTGTCCTGGGGCTTCCTGGCTGGCATGACCCCATTGTCCTGCACAATATCTTCCTTGGGGTCTTGCCCTGGGGTTTGGGAGATGTTAAAAATAGGTGAGATCTTCCGGCTTTGCACTTACACCTTCTGTTTTCAGTGTGCACAAAAGGCTGCTCATTCTTGCTCATGAGACAGAGCAGGACAAAAGGGATCAGGTACTAAACACAAGACACTGCTCCAGGCTTGTCTGGTGCTCACTTCAAGTTCGGTTTTCACTTGCATTTCTATCTGGTCAGATTTGGAAGGTACTGAGTATTTTGACCAGCTGCAAGGAAACGGAATGTAACAAAAATAACCCAGTCCTGTTTGCCTTGCTTTGCTAACTTTCCTGTTGCTTCTGCGAATCTGGCTGGAAACAGCAAAGCCAGGGAATAGCACTGACACAGTACCTTGAGCAGATGATATCTGTAGCTACTGTTTCACCTCCAACAATGTATCTGATGTATCTACGTATCTAAGGTCCAGGACATAGCTCCACATTCTTGAGCCAACAATGTCTCAAGTCCTGAACAAGACCAGGGACCTTAATGGCAACAAAATTAAAAAGGGGTTTCCTTCCCCATTTTTGAGGACCGCAGAAAGACTGAGGCTGGGAAAACAAATTACAAGCTACAAATCTTAGCATTAAGGCCCAGGCCCTAGAGAGAAAGAGTAGAAGGTACACGAACACAATTTCTCGGGGTGAAGATCAAATTTGGTTGAGTACAATTACGGACTCAAAAGCGTGTTGACAAACAACTTTTTTGAAGGCCCTGAGTACCAGCAGCATCACTATTGCAGTGGTCTGACAACCAAATGCACATGTCCACAGCCTATATGTAGGTGGCACAGATGTGACAGTTCCTTCTGTATCTCTTAACTGTGTTAAAGAGGTAGTTATTCCATGCTGGTTACTATTGCCAGCCTATCATCTGTGGGTTTTCTGGTTTTTTATGTGGAAGAAAAAAAATTCTTTTTTAAAAAAGCCTTCAATTTCTAAGGCAAAAATGTATGAGTTACAAAATTCAAATGCAGAGGGAAGTGAATAGTGCTACATGCGGCTCATCTTTCTCCTGCTAACATTAGCAACTCTAATCATGCAAGCAAAGTAAACAAGATTTACAGGATTTATATTAAATGGGTCAATTTTGCTTTTCAAATGTCTTGTTACTTGCTTTAAAGTAGCAAGAGAGTTTGCTAGCTTTTTGGCTAAGAGTCCTACTCCTTTCATGCTAGTGGGAAAGGCTTCTGCCTTGACTTGTGGTTGTCTCAACCCCAAAATGTGTGAGACAACATTGTCAGTGAGAGAAAAAATGCAGGCACACATTTGGAGGCATCTCCAATGGCACTAGAGTGCAATCTCAAGAGACCACTTCCCTTCTTGCTGCTCTTGGATGACAAGGGCGAGATCATCACCACCTCTCAGAACTGGGAGGGTGATGAAAGACATCGACAAGTAGAAAGTGCTTCTCCAGGGGTTAGCTGGAAATCTTTCTTTTGAAGACTGTGAGTCTTCTCTCTTGTCAAAATGCCCTAGCAGCCTGGGGAAGCTCAGAAAAACTGGAGGCTATCAGGGGATGCTGCTACTAGAAGTCATGAGAGGAACATGTACATGACCAGAAAGCTGAAACGTGACTGTCAAGAACAACTAGCAAGCCAAGCAGCCTGAAAAAACTCTTAATCATTGCATAAAGCTAGGATCACATTTGAGGAAGACTGCTTACGCAAGAACTGCAGGGCTGAGAGTAAACATCTAGGAACAAAAACATCTTGCAAATGCAACCAATGACAACAGAGAGAGTATTCATTCCAAAAAAGTTAATAAAAAAGAATCTCCCGATTCAGTAACCATCAGTCACAGCACTTGATACGCATACTTTTAACCTACTTGTGTGGTACACAGACCACTTCGTCCTGCTTTAGTGCTTGGACTGTTGTGCTTTAAAGTAGAATTATTGCTGCTGACCAGTTCACTCTTCTGGGAACCAGCGCCTCCTGTTTATCCACACAGAGGAACTCCATGCCTCTTCTCCAATCCAGAGATATTTGTAGTGAGAAATGATGAGTTCCACAGAGGCATAACCTTTGGTCTCCAGCTGACCCAGGTATTAGTGATGATCCATTGCACCTGGATAATAGGAACTAGAATGGGTGTGATTAATACACAGCTCAATATCTATCACACAATGAGCCCAAGTAATTTCTAACCTGATCTTGACTTGGGCACACTTCCTAACAGTAAAAAGTCCATATCATGTTGCAGATACTTAAAACTTTTGAGTTTTCTTTACCAGTTAATGTGGAGTAGGCATGCAGGTGGCTAGACTCTCAAGTAATGCTCGTAGCTGGATATTGTCTTAAATAATCCTTATTTAGTAGCTTGGATTGTGCTGGTTTTGGCTGGGGTAGAGTTAGTTTTCTTCACAGAGGCTGGTATGGGGCTATGATTTGGATTTCTGCTGAACACAGGGCTGCTAATATAGTGATGTTTTTGTTATCGCTGAGCAGTGCTTACAGAGAGGCAAGGGGTTTTCTGCTTTTCATGCTGCCACGCTGGCAGGGAGGCTGGGGGTGCATGGGAGATTGAGAGAAGACACAGCCAGGACAGGTGACCTAAACTGACCAAAGGGATAGTCCAGACTACATGACATCATGTTCAGTAAAAAAAGGGGGGGGGAAGAAACAGGGAGGGGAGGACATTTGGAATGACAGCATTTGTCTTCCCAAGTAACCATTACATCTGATGGGGCCTTGCTGTCCTGGAGATGGCTGAACTCCTGCCTGCTCCTGGGAAGCAGTGATTCATCCATTTCTTGTTTTGCTTTGCTTGTGTAAGTGGCTTTTGCTTTACCCAGTAAACTGTCTTTATCTCAACCCAGGAGTTCTCTAGCTTTTACCCTTCCAATTCTGTCCCAATCCCACTGGTGAGGGAGTGAGTGAGCAGTGGTGTGACACTTGGTTGCTGGCTGGTTCTTTTCTCTTAGTTTCTGCCCATCCAGTTGAGATTTTTTGGAGCTGAAATCATTCTAGCATTTAACTGCAATCAGCTTATGGTAAATCTCTGAATACTCCTAAACTGAGGCTGACTTTTCTCTTGCTCTTTCCCTCTTTTTCTTTGACTTTGTAAAACAACCCAAATTTAATTTTACTTACTTGTGATGTCTTTATGTAGTGCTTTGAGTTGACGTTTCCATTAACTTTATGTAAACTACTTGGCATGAGTATGAGATCTATTCTCTAACTGTTGTCCATAGAAATTACACTCTTCTGAAACCAAAGTAATCTACACTAGAAAGTTGGAACCTTATTTTTGCCCCAGTTGTTTTGATCCAGAAAACTAGTCAGTAAATACAGGTGAAAGGTGACTGTCCCTGTGAGTTAAGGCAGAGATGTCTTTCCTCCCATCACCTCTGAGCTTTTAATAATTATGAATCATCCTCCAGCTGGTTATCAGCATTTCTGTCAACTGGACTGGAACAGTGATAGCTCCCAAGTATGCAGCAATGAAAAAGGTCTGAAGATCAGAGTATCAATTGATATTACTACTACAAGGTCCTATTTATACAGGTTATTTTACTAAAAAAAGGAGCTATTGAAGTTCTAGTATTTCTATGTCATTGGGGGCATGAGGGATCCAGAGCTGTCACAGCCTTCCTTTTCCTTTTCTTGTGCCTCTTCCCTTTGCACAGGCATTCCTACCCTGAGCATCTCAGACAAAAATGCACTTTGGACTGATTCTTTCCTCCCGCCCCAACAGCTGAGTGCTCCAGCTGGATGGCTACACGTTTTTAGCTATACTCAGTGTTAACTGTACCTAGTGCCACTACATGTAAAAGGAGATGGAGCAGAGACCATACACTCAAGTCCAAGCATTCAGAAATTGAAGCAACCTTTTCCCTACATTGGAAGGTGGATTGTTATCTGTATTTGTCTTCTGTTGCACTGAGTTTTCAGTAGCTGGGAACATTTTATTCTCAATGGAAGATTAAATTCCTGTGTAATCACATAATTCCTGCACCTGAGGCTTTAAGAAAAAAAACTGACCGCTGCAGGAGTTGGCAGCAGTGGGGGAAGAGGAAGAGGAGATGGAGGAGGAAATAATCTCATTCTCTCACTGCAGGAGTGGAATCCGACCCTGCTGCTGATGCCTGGTGATAGAAGGTGCATCCGAGAGGGAGAGGAAATGGGAGAACCAGAGGAGAAAAGAGCCCTTAGGAAGATGTAAAGAGAAGGAAATACTTGGGATTAGCAGGGAAGGTCATTGGGCTGTGCAGCCTTCAGACATCTGTCCAAACCAATCTGGAGGTCCTGGCCGCTGGGTTGCCTCACTAGTGAGTATTTTTTGCACTCCAAAAGATGGGGTGGGGAAGGATGTCTTTCCTGCTTTGGTTTATCTGCATCATAGGGATAGCACCTGATTTTGTCTACATCCAACTGTGAACCATACTGAAAAGACAGCATGGAGGCAAAAACCCCTCAAAATGTGGTAGAAGTGCCTCACAGTTGGAAGTAAGGGGAACTCAGAGCTGGAGATGCTTTTTGTGCTTTGCTGAATTTCTATCTTTGGAGCAGAAAATGTAAATTGTTGCTCTACTAATCTATGAAATGTGGATATGGAGCCATACAATATTAGGAATCCAAGTATTAAAACTGAGTGCATAAGGAAATTTTATGTAAGCTTTTTTTACATTTTGCCTCTCCAGACAAAACAGGACTGCTGTTTTGTATAGCACAATACTAAATATATATACATTGAGCTGTGGCATCAGTTTTCTAGTTCTCCATCAATATCACCTGTGGCAGCAGAAACACTGTATGAAGTATTCATCCATCTTTTTTTTCTCATTTTGTATAAAGTGACTAAACAGTTCAGTCTTGTACTCTCCCTAACAGTATGCCACTCTTCTTTTTTCCAGTAGATTTGAGAGGATGAAGTTTATGTTTCTGTTTTTAAGTGTTGCTTCCTTCATGAGCAGGAAATCCTCCCTCCCTCCATGCATTTTTAAAATACTTGACAGATCCCCTAATTAATTGCATATCAAACTGAAGTTCTTTTTCCTGTCCTACGTGACTATGCACTCCTCTTAAACAATCCATCTGTTTTCTTACTCCCGGTAAGAATGTTAAAAACATCCCCTACCTACCAAAACAGAAACTCTCCTGGGAAGATGAATGTGGCAGTAACATGTGCCAGTGAGATCATTCATATGTCACTGAGACCTTTTTGGGTATTACCAACAGGAGACCTCTAAGAACATGTATAAAATACACAGTAACATCTCCAAACTAGTCAAGTCCTTTTCCTAGTTTATATCCCTTCCAAAGATGTGTTTTTAAAAATCTACCTTCCCAATGAATACAGCTTTCTGGATTGCTCTTCCATGTGTATCACTATAACCTTTGTCCTCTCCTCCATCCCTTCCTCCTTTTTTTGCCTGTTAATGATTGACAATTATTGTGCCATAACCAAGCTCTGCCCAGATTTCTCTTCCTATCTCTCTATAGCTTTGTCTGGTGTTTGTTTGTTTGTTTGTTTTGTTGTTTGTTTGCTTGCTTGCTTGGTTTTAGGTTTTGTTTCATTTTTAAAAAATATAATCTGATCCCTCCTCCTGCACTTGCATTCTGGAATGGGAACTCAAAATACAGGTAAGTCACTGATGAAGGATGTAATACAGAAGACACCTGAAAAAACAGTTGTGTAAACTTTAATTTTTGGTCCTCAATACAGGGTTTGTTGCAAATGTATATAAGGTTTTCTGACTTCCTAATCAATGTACTGTTTTCAATGACTTCATCCATAACCTACTAGTGCTATCAGGAAAAATGAGATATGATAATGAGACTGCATATATTTGTCAGTTAACTTCCTCCTCATTTAAAATTATTTGCAAAAGAGAAGGTGGTAATAGATGAAAAGAGTAAGCAAACTCCATCTCTGTGTGCTGTGGAACCTCAGTCCCATTCTTTTTCTGAAGAGATGACAAGTGTGTATCTATTCACTCCTTTTCTAAATTCTCTCTGCTATAGAACTAAACAAACCCAAATTTGCTTTGGAAAAAAAGTTGCAAACTGTACTAACATACCTTTTTAAAAGAAAATAAATGTGCCCTGAGAGGAAGAAGTACTTTCCAGAACAAGTATATCTTTTGTGGGTTTCAATGAACTCCATAACTACACGTTGTAGTGTCTGGAAAGAATTGTGACTGCTGGAATGAATTTTTTAAGAAAGCAGCCCTGTGTGGTTTAGTAAAGTTGACATAGCAGAGCCAGGCTGGCAGATGAGGGCTCATCCACAGCTCTACCGTGGAACAGTTTTGTGACCTTTAACTGGGGCACCTCATCTCCGAGTGGCTCTTTTCCACTTGCAGCTGAGCAACACGCTCTCATAAGGGTGTTACGAAAGAACTAAAGGCTTTGGGGTGTGCTGAAGATGTCCCAGAGCTTCAGTGAAACTCTATGTGAATTATATGAATCATCTAAAGCCTTCCATTCTTGTATTTACTTACAGGATTCTTGAAGGCCTGAAATTGCTGGGAGACTGAGGCTGCCAGCTATGCAGTGTGATTAGTCTCCTCCGGTGAGCATTATGAGCAGCTCATCAATGCCCAGGGAATCAGGGCGAGCTGTCAGGGTGTTGTTAACTCGGTGAAGGAGGCCTCTGGCTGACCGTTAAACCCTGGGTTCTTTTTCCACCTGCTCAAAGCCATGGTGACACAGAATAGGTCTCGGGTTAGTGGAAGCCATGACAGAAGCACAGATCCCAGATGCCATGTGAAGACACGCATGGTAACCACCTGCCGGGGATCCCGGGGGGATGCTGACGGTGTCCCTGCCCTGTGTCAGGAACTAACCAAAGACTTGAGCGCTCCTGCAGCGCCCTCGGTGCCAGCCAGGGCGGGCGTCCCGCCGGGGACATATCCCAGCCCCGCCGAGGACACACGCCTCACTCCCCTCAGCCAGCGCGCCCCGGCCGCCGCGGCGGCGGGGAAAGGCAGCGGGTCCCGCCCCCGGTGCGGTGACGCTGTCCCGGTCCCGCCCCACCTGCCCGCCGTATAAAAACGCTGCCGGCGGCGGCCTCTTTTTCTCGCTCCGTGTCTCCGCTCGCTAGCTTGCAGCTCACCGGCCACGCTCCCGCCTCCGCCCGCCGCTGCCGCAGCCCCCGGCCCTCTCCGGCTCTGTCTCTCTCCGCCTGTGCCCTCTGGTCCCAGCGCTGCGCTGCGCTTTCCCCGCCGGCCGCCCCCGCAGCCTATGGCCCTGGAAGGCGCCGCTGCCGCCGCCTGTATTTCTGCTGTAGGTTCCCACATCCCTCTTTAAAAATTCCGCCTAAAAAGAGAAGACGATTTACCAAATCTTTCGGGCCGTTATCTCACGTGAGTACCGGAGCGGGGGTCCTGGGGCTCTCGCCGCCTGTGGGGGAGGCGGTGAGAGGGAAGCAGCGGCGACGCCCACCCCCAGCTCCGAAACGGGGCCGGAGCGTCCGTGGACACCGGCGGCGGGCGGGAGCGATAGGGGCTTCCCCCTGCCCGGGGCTTGGGGCTCGGGGCAGTGCGGAGAGGGACGGGGAGCGATGTTAATGGTGCCCGGAAAGGGCGGAGGGGCACCCGGCGGCCAGTACCGTGGCCGTGACTGCCGGGGGGGTTTGGGGATGGAGCCGGTTCCTCCCGCTGCCCTTTCTCCGCCCGGCGGCGTGGGGCGAGACCGGCTGCCACCGGCGGCGGCAGATGGAGAGCGGCGGGATGAGTCAGAGCCGGAGCCCCCCCTGTTCCCCGGCGCGCCGGGTGGTGCGGGGCCGCAGTGCGGGGGCCGAGCGGGCGGGCAGCGGGACCCTCGCATCCCCGAGGGTGGCGGCGGCGGCGGGCGGAGGGTCAACGGCCACCGCGCTAACATGGCGGACAGCGCTGCGTGCGAGCGGTGACGGGGCGGGAGCAGAGGCCGGGCACCGGGGTGAACGCTGCGGCCGTGCCGCCGTCCCCTTTCCCCCGCAGTACCCGGCACGCGGAAGGACGGTGGGGCCGTCGGCTCCGCGGGCAGCGGGGGCTCGGCGGCCGCCCTAACATGGCGGATTCCTGCGGAGGGGGGCTGTACGGTGTCTTCCCCCTCACAGCCGGGGCAGTGCCCGCGGCTGGAGACCCGCTCCCGCCGGGTGCTGCTGCCTCTCGCAGGGTGCCCCTGCCGGGGAGCGGGGGGCGAGGGGCGTCCTCGCCTGGATTCCGCAGGGAGAGGGGCTTCCTGTGGCAGCTGCCTGGGCTGAGGAGCACAAGCTGCGGTGCGGGTGCTGGAGAGTCCCTTTTCGCGTGTGACCCACACGCTGGAAGCTCTCCCGAGCCCGGAGGGCAGCCGTGTGTTGCAGGCGTCGGCGCTGGGCAGCCTGACGGGGGCAGAGGCTGGAGAAGTGCTGGTGGCATGGCCGCGGCGTCTGCTCGCCTGCTTCTCAGGGGCCATGTTGTGCTTCTGTGAGTGTGATTATCCATCCGGGCTCCCGCTGCCGTGCTCCACTTTCCCCTCACCTGAGCTGCGGCTGCACGAGGCCTCCTCACCTGTCCCCCTTGGCATGGTGAACAAGGGCCACGCCGAGGAGCAGGGTGGCAGCGCCGGCTGTCAGCAACGCACGAATTGTGAGGCTGTTGCACAAGTGACGCTTTCCGGGACAAGTTGCCTTCACGCAGAACGGCCGTGGGGTCACCTGGCATGTGGAAAGGGAGCCCTTCCCTCCCGTTAGCAGTCCCCCTGCTAACATCCCCTTTGCCCAGGGTGTTCCCATGTCATCTCACGGGCGCACCCTTTCTCCCTCCTGTTGGTCAGACCCTTAGTATAGCTGTAGCAGATTTGGTGCTGCTGGTCCTTTTGGAGGTCTCTTGATTGAGCTTCAACCTGCTCTGCCGACGTATTGTGGTCCATTTATCCACTGGTGTAATAGTGGCTTTTGGAAAGTATGGAGAAGAGTCTGGTTCCTGCTCAGCTGCCAGGTGAATTCGTGTGTGTAAAGTGTGTGCACCTGAATGTTGGAGTGTCCGGTGTGTGTGTGTGTGTTGGCTGCAGTGCTGTTCCCTGCTTGGTAGGAGCTCAGCAGAGGTGTGTGTAACTACTTACAGCGGTGAAAGATCAGCAGAGGTGTCTGTTCCTGGTTGTAGGGGAGCTGAAGCCACGGTGAGTGAGTTGGGTGGGCTCATGCATGTGTTAAGTGGGACAGTGCAAGTGCGGGCTCGTGGTGTGGCTGAAGAGGATGCCGTTATGGCTGGGTACTAGACAGTGCTGCAGGTCTTTTCCAGTCATTAGTCTGAGCTCATTCTGAGCCTATGAAGATGCATGCATGTGCTGGGGGGTACCTGGTTGTGGTGAAGAGGGAAGAAAGTGAGCTTAAATCTTATTTTGAACCTTTCTGAAGTGCATCTCCTGCAGTACAAAATCCTGCACAGCTGCCTAGTGTCTGTAGTCAGGAGAAGCACTGCGTTTCAGACCTCTGCAGCAGTCTTCTGTGACTAACCAGGATACAGTTGTGTAGTCCCAGTCGGTTATAGCCACCCTGAATGAAAACACTGTGTGACGTCCAGTAAAGCAATGTAGACCTGCCTATCATCTAGTCAGATGCGTGATTGGGTCTCTTGTGTGCGAGTGGGTCGGCGGGTAGTCCAACCCCACTTCTTCTGCCCTCTCCAGCTGCCGGATTTTTGTCTCTGAAGATACTGCACTTGCCCGCTATTCTTTCCTGGATAAACGTGGGAGGCAGTGGTGCTGGGGGGGAGGTGGGGGTTGTGAATAATGGTGATGGTAGGAGGGGTTTGTTCCAGTCTGGACTGGTCCAGTCTAGTTCTTTCCTTCCTGTCACCGTGTGAACAATGCTGCTGCTGCTGTGGCTGATGCCTGTGACAAGGCAGCCCCTTCCCCGTGTGCCTCTGGCTGTGGTGAGCTCCCTTCTCTGCCTCCTGTAGGCTGAGACCCCCGGCAGGCAGCCAGCCGGCCGGCTTGCTCTCCCCCATCCCTCCCGCTGGGCATTGAGCTCCAGGGGAAGGCTGTTAAACTCGAGAAAAAGGAGGGTCTTTGGGAGGGGGAGGGTGTTGTTTGGTGGTGAACAGCTGTGGGAATGTTTCTCCTGTGGGCACAATTTTACTGGAGGCAAGAGGCAGGATTACTGCCTTTCAGCACTGCAGCCAGCCCCTGGACCCTCAGCTTGTGCCTCTCACTGCTCCCTGGAAGGCTGGTGCAGGTGGGTGATTGCTGCACTACTGGGCTGTATGTTCTGGAAATGATTCCATTTCTCCAAATTAAAGGGGAGACAGAGTGCTCTGGAAGAGAATTAAGGCTGTCCCTTCCTGAAAGCAAGGCTTAGTCATGTAGTGTGCTAATTTGGGTACAATGGTAAATTTCAGCTCTAAATGCTGTTGGTGTAGCACAGGAGCAAGAGTGTGGTTCATGGGAGAATTCCTCAGGGACCTGTGCTTCCTTCAGGACCTGCTTCCCCCTGGGGATCCCGTTGCCACAGTGTCCTCTTCCTGATCTGGAAGAAGCTTGCTGTAACTCAAAAATACCTAGGTTTTTCTGTGACTCGGAGTAACTTTGGTGCCTTCGAGTCTGTCACTCAGTGTAAAAGTGCAAGGTCATTGTAATTCTAGATTTTTAGGGTTTGGTTAATGGATATTTTAGCTCAAGCCACTAAAGGGTGTCTTCTCAGAAACAGATGCAGTGGATTTTTTTTTTTTCCGAAGAAAATGAATTGATGCCTGGTTTTGTAGCTCTGTTGGCATCACACATGGGGAGGTGAGGGGGGGTGGTGAGCTGGAAAAAGCCCAGCCCAACTGGCCTGCTGGGCTTTCATAGGGCTTGCTGCAGGGATGCAGGTATTCTGACAAAACAGTGTGCTGTGGACAACCGGGGGATGATTTGGGTCCTCAGGTGAGGTGACTGTTGTTGCTTGAGCTGTAGTCAAACTTTAGGAACCTGCTAGAGTATACCAACAGATGATAGATAAACACATGCATATAGTTGTTACTTGAGTACTAAAAGGCAGAGCTACCTTGCTGATTATTTGCACAACTCAAAGCTCTCTGCTTAGCAAAGAATACTTTTATACCTACTTTAAAACCCTTCAACAAGGAATGCTTCATTGTGGCTGATAACATATGCAGTTTTTGTAAAACTGGGTTTGCCCACGTGGGTTACGGACATCTAATACACTTCTACTTAAAATGGTAGCCCAGCTCTGCCATTCTACAGCAGGCTCTCTCTTTCTGCTGGTTAAAGTCGACTAAAATGACTGTGATTGGAGAGGCTCAAATTGTACCATTTTCCTCTGAATGTTTAGAATTGTCAAAGCTGCACAAAGAAAGCAGTCAGACTATTTTCTATATGTTTGTGTAGATCCTTTAGATAAATAATTCTTATTTAAAAGAAATGCTGAAAGACACTTAGAACTTGGCAGAGCTCAAAGTTGACTGTTGCTACAGAAAATTGTTGGGTTTCATTCCAGCTCCACAGGGACTTTCACTGTAAACTTACCTCCTTGGGACATGTGAGAATATTTATTGGCATAATACTGCAGGTGATATTTGGCTGAAGCATTGCATTTTAAGTTTTGCACTGAAGGTCGTGTGCTCTCCCTAGAAGCACTTGTGTTTAATGACTTGTTTGGCTAGGAAGGAAAACTTAATTCATATCACTGGAAAATTTGTACGAGTTCTTGAGTATAATCAGAACAGTAGTAGGAAATAGTATAACTACTAGTTAATTTTAAAAGTTGGCAACACCTTCCTTTTGTAAAACTGTTGTGTGCAGAACTAAATGTTACTGACTTCTTGCTTTAGTGAAAGAAAAGGATAAGATTGAATATAATACATATACATTAATTCTAGCTGGCAAAATCCCATAATATCTCAATTTCGAAGCATTGAGGTTTGTTTTTAATGTTGCATGCTAGCAAATGCTAATTGGTGTGGTAAAGCTGCAGGGATTGCTCTGTGGGAGTTGCTGTGAAACAGTTACCCTCAAGTTGCATTACCTCTGTGTGTTATGCAGTACTTTATAGAGTGTACTGGTTTAGTTTTCCAATAGCAAGAATAAGTGGAAAAGTACATTTCAGGAGTTTAACTAACATGGCTGTGAAGATGATCTTTTGTGCTGGGCGACTCCTAGAAGTCAGGCTTTTGTAGTGAGCCCATATAGTATAATTTAAATAATTAAAGAAGCAAAGGGTTTTTTTACAATAGGTTGGTACATTCCATGTTTCATGCCATATATCACAGTGAATTTGTAGAAACTTTGTTGTATGTTGGGTTTACACATGACTGCTTTGGTAGTGTATTTAATTCCATGAAAATTATTGTTGCTTTTAGGAGGAACAACTTCTCATAAATAAATAATAAAATGTTTATATTGTTTCCTAATAAATGTTTCCTTGACTGCTTTTATGTTCATTGTACTGATTTGTGTGATTGCTTTACCTTGAGTAAGCTAGCCTTGTACTTTAAAATGCTGCTTTGGTGATGTGTGTAATAGCCTTTAAGGGCCAGCTGAAATGTTTCCTCATTCCTGAAGGCAAGCATAAGTTCCTTTGTTTTTACTGTCTTGCTCATTTCTGGATTTGTCTGTGTGGTGTTCAGTTTCACTATAAAAAGCGCTAGTTTTCACCCACATAGCTTTTTCACCCACATGTCGTGTTCATTGACAGCAGAGGGAGAAAGAACGTGGCAAGGGAATTCTGAAATAGAAGGGAAGTGGGGAGGGGAAGAATGCAGTGGTTACAGGGTTAAAAACACTTCTGGGAGAGTAGTCCAGTATTAAGGCATACTGCCCTACAGCAGGATGATGTAGAGCTCTAGTTTTGAGAATCTTCCAGTTCAGACTGTGAAAGATAAGTACAAACAAGCAGTTTCATGTGTTTTAGCAGTTCTTTGTACATCTGACTTGTTCTGGCTCAGAGTTTATATTAGCTCTTGAAAGCTGGGTGTTTGATGTGACTATAGACTTTCATGGTGGGGTGTTGCAAGCCTCCTTAAAAGCACTACTGAAAAGGCATTTGTTACATGTTTTATGATAAAGCTTTTATTCTTTTCTGGCTGTGAAATTTATTTTTGTGTGCGTTTTTCTCCCTGCAGGGCAAAATCTCTGATCAAGTTTACAACTATCCAGAGGGCTTAGGAGAAGTGCTTTATAGAGAGCAGTTCGACTTCAACGCTGAGCCACCTTGGGAACCTAGCTGATGATAGTAGGGTTCCATCTCCTAACTTGTCCATGTAAGTCTCCCTTCATCTGTATGCAGGAGGATAAGCACTTGCAAAAATACAGTTTGTATTGGCTTTTTGATAAGCAAGATAACTATCTGGATGTAGATTATTGAAATTACATAGGACTGTCATTCAGGATGGGGGGGACTATAAATTTTACTTATCTAACACCTTTCTCAATACAATTATCTGATGAAGCTCTGCAGTAAGCTTGGTAAATAGAGCTGCTTTTCTGAATTAGGGTTGTTGGCTGCAGAAATCCTAAAATAAAATGCTGTAACTTCAGTCTCTCAGTGGTAATTCTGAAGTCATGAATTGGACTGCATGACTGTTAACATCAAATCATGACTTGCTGAGTACTGTATGATTTCTTAGAGTAGTTTATACTGAAATAGTTAACATTTGCTATTGTAAACAGTAACTAAGGCTGATCATAAAGAGTGTGCCTTCCCAAATGCCTGTCTCCATTATTTGCTAATTACTATCCGCTTCCACAAATAGTTGTAGTAGGGTTACAATAGAATGTGGAATTGAATGTTGGATGGAAAATGTGTACCAATTATAAATGCGTTTATATTTTGAAGTGGCAAATAGTTATTAAAGAAAAACAAGACCATGATAATGGAAAACGAATGCACTTAGCTGATCTTAAGGAGCACAGAAAACTCTGAAATGTGTGTGGTTATCAAGTTCAGTTAACTTGAAATAGTTTTATGTGGTTTTTAACAACAGTCTTAACTCAGATATTACAAACGCATTTAAGCTGACTTTATACCGTATTTGTACAGTATTACCTTTTTCCTGTCTAGCTGAAGGTGGTTTTGTTTGGCTTAGTACCTATAAATTATATAATGTTTTTTAATGTAGAACTTGCAAATGGTTAAGTACATCTTAACTGAGCCAGGTACTTTTTAAAGACCACAAAGATTCCAAATGCCAGTTGTATTAGTATGCCTCCTAATAAGGTACTTAATGTAGATAAACTTGTTCTTTGAAAATACCGCAATGGCTCAGGCGCAGGATGAGCTTGGTTTATCATACTTTCTGGCTTTATTTCCAGAGGTTGTGTTCTTTTTGTTCTGTTTGAAACTTACTGAATTAACTGCATATATCTGGTTCTTTGTAGTTGAATACTCTATTCAAGTGAATTCAGTTAAAACTGAGAATTTTCTGAATATCACTGTTGTGTTTTAGGTGTGGTTTTTATAAACAAAGTAGCTGAGAAAACTGCTTCTCCTGTTCAGTTTAAGTTTTGGTTCACTCTTGTATGTGGGTAGAACTCTTGCATGACATTTTGCACTTGAACAGGAATAAGGTAAAGTAGTAAAGAGGCAGGAATGGCCAAAGAATTGTTGGAAAGGAATGAGTAGAGTATAAAATCTTAAGGTACTATATGCGCATTTTAATTTCTAAAACTGTTCTGAAGAGAATTTTTGCTGTGACAGAAGTTCTTAATCTTTGAGGTGAAGGCTATTCTGGTACCTTCTTTGATATATTCCTTCTCTAACTGGTAGACTGATGTGCTGTGACAAACAATGCAAGGTATAGGTTGCCCTAGAATGGAAATGCCACTGGATTTGCTTTATTTGCAGCTGAATGTTCAGATAATGTGTGTTTATTTTGAGCTTGGATCTACTACATGTTCAGCAATAATGTCCTGTCCACAAATAGAAGTAATTCAGTATTGAGTGTAGTGGTGATGTAGGTAGCAGTAGTGTTTGCCAGGAAATCTGTACCTGTTTTGGTGGGCTGAAGCACAGGTCATTGCCTCAAATACAGCTAAGATGTAAGTTAGAGAGCTAATTGGTACTTTGAGTCTTGTTCAACTTGCAAAGTGATTTAATGGGAAAAAGGTCAAGTGAGCTTTTAGATATAACTGTAATGTTGCCTTCCAGTGGAATTAAAATAAAAATCATCTGTCTGAAGGTGTACTTACATTTCCATTAAACTCGCTTCCTTTTTATAATTTCCTCCACCCCACTTTTTCCTTGTGTAATGCTGGCCAGGGGAAGACTTGAGGTTTAGTTCTGTCTGCTCTTTGAGCTCTTGCTCCCTGAGCAGTCTAGCAACTGTGGCCTGAAGTCTTGCTCCTTCAAAATCTCTTACATATATTGCCACATCTGGTTGATCAGAAATGATGGGAATTAGCAATGGAAGTCTGATCTATTAATGAGCCCTGTCTATACAAAGTGGAATCAGTAGCTATCTGGACTGGCTAACTTTGAAAGCTCTCTTGGCTTTGTGTAAATGGAGCTGGTGGCAGTTGGGGAACAGGAGGGCTGGGAGTTTGGAGTCTTAGGGGGCAGTAGGGAGGCCAAATACTAACACTGACTAAACAAGTAAGAAGATAGGATAGGGAAGTGACTGCACTTTTCTGAAAGAGAAGTGCTGGTCTGGTACCACAGAATTATATGTGCACTTAGAAGAGTAATCATTCTTTTGTAAGCTTTGTGAGCTTATTGCTTCTGAATAATGTATTCAAACTTCAAGAACACAGAAGGAGATTCTTGTTCCTGTAGAAGATGTTGGATGGGGCATTGTTTTTTCAGTATCTACTGCCTTTGCTTGCTTCAGCAGAATTGTTCTTGCTACATTGCTCACTTAACTGTGCGGAGTGCTGCTGAGAGAATAGAGTAGAATGCAACTGACCTAGGCTGTATGGGTACCCTACTTATGACCCTCAGTACAAATGAGTACAAACTGAGTAATGCAAAAAAAGACTCCTGTTTCAGCATTTCCATCATCTGGTTAGTAGCTGCATTCAGCTAGCTGAATTACAGTGATGCAAGTTGGTGAAATGGCATCTTGGAATATTTTTTAGAAGATACTTGCAGTATAAATAGGTATTTCCTGCACTGAAAACAGAGGACTCATGTTTCTACTTTTCTAATATACCTATTCTGTACTGAATTGCTGGTGTCAGTGACAGAATGTTTCTTTTTTTTGATTTGTTACCTCTGAAGAACCAGTATTGCAATGAATGAGAGATTAATGTGTTTTTAGCCCTTTATGGTTTTTGCATCAGCACAGTTATTATATCTCAAATATTTTTGTTTAATAAGATGTGGTTGAAAGGCATTATTTGGAGCCCAGAGATTTTTTTGCAGAGGAAGTTTTTAATGAAAGAACCAAACCTATATGTGTTTGGGGTTTTTTAATTCTTAGGCCAAGCAATATATAGTTCAGACAATGTAAAGAAAAAAATGAAAATTGTGTGTGTTATGGATGCTTACATATGACAAGCATGTGTTTAGACTCTGTTCAGAGAATTTTCATTTTCTTTTATTCCAGATGTCTGCAGTAATTGCAGTGTTTAAATATGTACACTTTTATCTTAGAGTTCTTCATCTGCGAAGTCATTGTGTTAAACTGTAAAGAGCCTGAGGATGTAACGCTTCCTTCAAAGAAAGCAATTACATGCATATGTAGAAGTCTCATACCACTTGACAGCTTTTGTTTGACTTAAAATATATGTCCTGGAGCATTGTGCAGACTAACATTTCAGGTGCGAAAATGTGTGGTGTTACCACACCAAGTCTGTCAAATAATGACTTGCAGCAAGTCAGCATTTCCAGCAAGGAGTGAACTCTCTACTTTAATGATTTCTGACTCATCTTACAGACATAAAAAAGAGTCCTAAAGCATCCTTTAGATTTCCTTCTGCAAATTTTATCACTGATTCTCCTCCTCCCTCAAGAGGGAACCAGTCAGGACAGAATAAGGTGACAGCAGAGTTCCAAATCCTACTGTAAGGTATTAACCCCTTAAAGAAATGTTTCTCAAGTATCCACTATCTTGTAGTGGTGCTGTAGCAGTGCTTCTGGGAATTTGTTTTTTCTTTGTAGAATATTCTTCCTATCAAGACTGAAAATATGTAATTTATTTTAAAAAGGGGAAATTTGACAGTAGTTGTTAAACAAATGGTAGTGCTTTTTTTCTACTAGATTAATTTTGTTAAATGGAAAAGCTTCTATGTCTTGGATGTGCTTAGAAAAAGCACAATTTCTGTTTGTGCTAATCACTGTTTATCAGCCTGGGAGAGGTTATATCAGGTTGTTAATGGTTTGTTGCAATCTATGTCCTTGAATCTCTACTATCATATATTCCCTTTGGTCCCTGCCTCTTGACCATAAGTCGCTTTTTGATGAATGAGGAGGAGACAAGTCTGGTTTAGGAAATAATCTTCATCAAAACTAACTTACTAGATGATTGTTCTTTTTGTTGTTGGTGGCTTTGGAAAGTGGGTGGTAGAGAGTCCTTTTCCCCCCATGCTTTACTTAAACCTGTTCTCCCCCTCTTTCCCACACAGTCTCCCCAAAATTAAAAGGGTAGCTTTTGGAGGGAAGTATTCTACACCATCTGTCTGAAAGCTATAGACACCACAGTCATTAACTATGAAAAAAAACTCTTAAGAGTGCTAAACAACTAACTTAAATTACTCCAATGTAACTCAGATGAATACCCACACTCAGAGAAAGTGTGCAATTGGTTAAATTGAGCTGCTTCATTTGAAATATAAGGTACAAGCAATTAGCTCTGTGTATGTGTGTCTGGTGAGTCTAAAAATCTGTTCAAGGCTGTGACTGGTTCCAGTGGGTGTGCTGAGACCTTCCAGTAGGGTAAATCTGGGGTGGAAGGGACTCGACTGTCTGCGCACTTCAGAGTGTAGGAAGTGGCTTGTAGCATGAAAAAATCTCAACCAAAATTTTAAAATCTAGCTAAGTAGTACCCTTGTATATACAGTAAGTACTTAATATGCTTTAGTTTCACCTTCAGACTTTTTGAAGTTTGTGAGAGCTTGCTTATAAGAGATCAGAAACACAGAATTGCCCAACTTGAATAAACAATAAAAAGCTCATATGTGAGGCTTCTGCCAGCCCAGTGGCTTCCAACATGTGTGCAGTTACAGGTGCTTACAATATGTATTGGTCAGGTGTGAGTGGGGAGGGGAAAGCCAATCATGGAAGCTCATCCTGTACTGTTGGTGTCAAAATGTTGCCAAGAAGTTTTCTTGGAACATCTGAAGTTATAGGACGTACCAGTTATTCTCAAAAACCCTGTAATTTAGATGCAACACAATATATTTGAAAAATTTTCTTTAACACTGCTCTGTATCATGTGGGGTTTTTGAATGGTTAAGGGATTTGCTGCTTTTGAATAATCTGCTGAAAATAGAAATCATTTCTTCTTGCAAGTGTCCACCATGGTTATGCTTATTGCTCTCTTTGGGTATTCCTTTTATTGTAGGAGAAAACCTTAATGTGTTTATTACACAACCAGCAAGTTCCTAAGGATGCATAAAGTACTGTAAAACTTGGTTAAATGTTAGGCTGTAAAAGTCATGGTATTAAAAAATAAGTTAAAATAATTAAACTCTGCTGTTAGGTTTTTTCTTCTTTGTATCTTCATGGTTGGAATACTCCAAAACTGTACCAAATTTTCAGTAAAATGCTGATGCCAGCATTTCTTTCCAGGGGAAAAAAGATATCTAAACCTTTTTGGTCCTCTGCCTCTGAAAACTGCGGATATTTTATGAAGATGACTGTTATGTTTGTGTTTGTTGGACTGATTCTAAGGCAAACTTAGTTCAGAAGATTCTTTTGTTTAGTGGTAGTATTTTTTTTAAGGAGTTTTAGCCGTTAGTCACAGACTGAGATATGACTGACTAAAGGCTTTTTTTTTTTCTGGTTGTTAAAGTCTACCACCTAGTCATTGTTTTTATAACTAATTAAATCCTTACATCAATGTGATAACTATCTTGCTCTTCTGTGATTGTTTTAGATCTTCATGATTCCCTTAAATAATCATATGATTCACTATATATGTGTGAGACAAGTATTTTACCCAGTGTACTTGCCTTTATCATTCAGCTTCTGAACAGAACTGAATGTTCTTGGTGCCACTGAGTTAGTTCACCTGGCAGTAAATTCCTCTTGTAACAAACATAGGGGGCATGTTTGAGTTGTGCAGAAAGCATATAAAACCCTGCTGGCTCCTTTCCCATTATTTGGCATAATGACGAGCAGGAGCAACTGCTGCTTAGTTGTGGTAATATTAAACTACAGCAAAGTAACTTTGTTCATATTGTTGACAACATTAACCAAACATATGTTGCAAATTGTGTATTTTTTTTATTGTATGGAGGTGGTGGATGAAACATGAGACAAGAGTTAATACCATGGCCTTGTGATAATTTGAAGACATAATTATCTTAACTTTTATAGTCCTAATGAAGTATTTTTGGCTTTCAGCTGTAATGTTTGTGGTTTCTATAAACACTTTTAATTAGAAAAATAATTTTGCTATTGTAAATCTAAGTGCAGGTGCCTTTAGAAAACAACTATCACTTTTTTACATGTACTACGCAACTTCTGTTGAGAGATTAAGAAAAGTCTTAGGTGTTCATTTAGAGAAGGAATCTAGTTAGCTAGCTGGTTTTAATCAATCTTGTGTTAGTCATAAAGCTGACAGTTGAAACAAAAAAGTGGTCAGTGGGTTGATGTAAACTAATAAACTACTTTTAAACAAGACCTACAACTCTAATGGAATGTAAGCTGCAGATTGTTGTATTCATCAAGTAAGGCAAATGAAGGTATATAATCAGCTGTTGGGAATTTTCTGCTGTCTGCTGATTTTTACTTGTGATTAAATAGTCAATCTGTATTCTAAGACTGTATATTTGACAGTGTTTTCAGTGTTTGGACTGTGTTGATTCAGGTTATCTTTTGGAAAACACCGTTTATAAACTACTAACTACTAAGCTAATTTGCAATGAAGATCTGAGGATAAGCAAGATGCAAATAAAGTTAGACTGTAACTGTTACTTTATTTTATTAACAATTCTACTTACTAAGATTATCACTTTTGAAACTACTTCTAGCCTAGTGGCTTCTTTTTATTAACCTCTACTGCAATTAAGGTTTTTAAGTGTTGTAGGTAATGTTATAAACATAACAAAATAAATATCTAATAAATATGACGTGTAAATGCAGTGGTTATGAATTAGCATCAAAAAACCTAGAATGTTGATAAATATCAATGCTAACATTTAATCAATAAACAAGCTACAAGTTTTCTCTAACAAATTCAGAAATGTTCTATTACAGTCTTCCAGTTGCACACTTGAATGCTAGCATTGCTTAAGATGCTGTACTTGAGAAGAACTGAGCTGAGGCATTTGTACAATTATGCTGCACTTGCAGTATTTTCATAGTTTGCATAAACTCAGTGCAGATCAGTGGGCATACAGTCTGGAATTCTTCTCAAGAACAGTCTTGCATCAGTTGTTTCTGGAAGTTAGTATCAGATTTAAAGTACACAGCTTCTGTTTTATTCTTGGCTTCAGTCGAATTGTTCTATCCTTATCCCTGACAAATGTAGGGTGAGCAGAGTAAAATCTTTGGCTTTTGTAGAGGGTGTGTTACTGTTTGTAGGACATCAGGTGTAGAAAGCTGATTTTTAAATAGCAGCATACTATGCTTTGTGCCTCTTTTTTCCATTGACGCATGTTTTCTATGTACAGTTTGTTGCATAATTTAAGGACCCGGATATAAGGCTTGGAAGCCCATCCCTTGTGTTTCTTGGTTTATGACTGTCGGCTTTGTGGAATACGGCTGAGATGAAAGGATTTCTTGAGGATGCAAATTACTCCATTGGTCTGTTGGATGAAGGAGCAACTCTTGCAGATGTTATTGACAACTGTATTTATGAACATACTCATGTAAGTTTGCTTTCCAAATCTGTTGATTTAGTTCCCTAAGCCTTCAAACTAGGTCAAGGTATTTTAGAACTGATGAGCTGACAGCAACAGAGGAACAGTCAGCTAAGCCTCACTCACCTTATAAAGTAATTTCCTCTTCTAATTCTCCTTCTTTGCTGTTTGCTTGTTTTGGGCAGAATTCTGTTGGGGAAATCTGGGCATCAACTCTTACCTCCCTGAGTATGGCTAGCAAGAACGTAGTCTGGCTGATGTAATTAAATACAGGTTCCCATCTCATTGTTTCAAGAGATTTTATTAGCAATGGGGTTTAGATCAGGCACCTGAAATTGTGCAAGTGGATATATTCTGTTAGGACCTTTTTGTTGTTTTTCTTTCCCTGAAAATATGGCAGAGTTTTGACAAATATGTATGCTGAGCCAGTTTAAAGCCATGTTTAAAATTTCTGTGGGCCATCATGGTTTATATTTATACATCTTCCTGTTACTCTTCTCCCCACTGGAAACTCTGGTACAAGCACATTGTGAGATGCTATCTTTCAAGACAAACTGGTCTAAAAGCTGCTGAAGTTTAGCAACCAACTGGAAAGAAACTTGAATAATTCTGTGTATACAACAGTCATTTTTTTGAAAAAGGCTTCACTCATTTCTTAGGAGGCAGGAAGATGTAGCTTTTGTTCTGTAGACAAAGTTGTAGAAAGAGCAAACTTTTTCGTGAAGCAAATTCTGTATCCTTCATATGCCATACCTATGAGTTGCTCACTTTTCCCTTGGTTTATCAGAACTAATATTCATGTGCAAGTGCTCAACTATAGTACAGAAAATAGCTAAATTCCATGGCCTTCTGAACTCAGGTGTAGGATTCCCAAATCCTGATTCCTAATGTTCTTTTTCTGTCTAGCAAATAAATAGGTAAACTACTGGCAACATGTCATGTCTCCAACCACTGGCTGGCTCACAGAGGATAGCTGCCTCCTGCTGCTTTCATTTACTCCTTTAGCTCAAGGGGTAGAGGCCTGTGCCATGGATCTAAAGCTCCAGATCCCATTCCTGCTGGTGACCCGTACAGGGGGTCAGTATGCTTCCACCCGATGGAATTTCTATTTGTGTTTTTTAAACAGAAATAAAGACTTTGTATAAAATAAGCCACAACATAGAGTTTCATACCTGCGAAAGCCAAGTGCTAGAATTAACATTTGATGTACAGTCTCGATTCAGATCGGTCATATATATAGTGATGGTCTTTAATTGATTTACAGTAGGCCATTCACTTACAGTAATTTCACTGAGTGCACATTATGAACAAATCTGGAATGATCTGTTTGAATTTTGATCCACTATACCCACATCATGACCTGATATTGAGAAAGACTCTGTTGTAACAGATGTGCAAAGGGAATGTTACAATTCCAGAAAAGTCTGTGCGTTTTCTTAAAGATTGTGTACTTGATTCTGTCCCCTTTAACATGGAGTCTAGTTCTTAAAATTCCTTTTGAACTTTATTCTTCACGAGATGTGGAGAACAGTCTCAAACTTGACTTCCTGAACTAAAATACGATCAGACAAATTTTCAGTAAAACAAGCTATTAGCTGGATGTTAAAATAATGTTAGTCTATCAGATTTTATTCCTTGTATAATACGATACAAATTACGCTGAGACTGTGGAAGCTTTCATCCCAGTGGATTTTCTTCCTATAAATAGTTGCAGACTTCTGAAAATAAAAAGTTGGAAGAAATTTTTAACTTAATCTGTATTTGTAGATAAAATCAGCATTTGGCATTTAAGTAGATTCTTTTATTCAGGAATCTCAGACTATTGTCTAAATAGCATTCATATTATCTCTGAAGTGGTAGGTATTCCCTTTGACTTTTTTTTAAATAGTTCCAATTGCTAGGTGAAAGTAAACACATTGTTCAAGGTCAAATCTAAAAACAGGGTAAAAAGGTACATAATTCTTTAAGACTTTGGGTTGTTTGTTTTGACAGAAAACCTACAATTACAGACATTTTATTTTCCTATTCTTCCTTTTTCAGACTGGAAAAAAGGCATTTTATGTTGGTGACCTTGGAAAGCTTGTAAGGAATAACATACAATGGCAGAATGTGATGGCACCAATAAAGCCATTTTATCCTGTAAAATGCAATTCTACTCCAGGTGTACTCGAAATTCTGGGAACCCTTGGTGTTGGTTTTGCATGTTCCAGTAAAGTAAGTTTTTCTTGCCTGTGTGCCTTATTTTCTTTCATATGTCTGCTGGTTTAAATTCATCTCTTTGGTATTAAATGTCATGATTATAAATAAAATTTGAACTGTGAACTCATTTGTAACTGGCTGTTGAAAATCTATACTTCTGCCCTAGAAGCAGTAGATAGTTTTCTCTTTGGTGTGGTAGTAGAGAACATCTAATAAAAATTCAGGAAGGATGGTGCAGTGCACTTTGTCAAACTCTGGTATGCTCCTGTTTTTCAGTCTGAAATGGCATTGGTACAAGACCTGGGCATTTCTCCTGAAAACATCATATACACAAATCCTTGCAAGCAAGCCTCTCAGATCAAGTATGCAGCGAAAGCTGGGATAAACATCATGACTTGTGACAATGATATTGAGCTGAAGAAAATTTCACGTAACCATCCAAATGCCAAGTAAGTGTCAAAATTCTGATTTTGCTTTTAATGTGGGGGAAACTTAATTTGCCTGTATTCTGGGTGGTTTGAGTTGGAAGCAAAGTACCTGGCTTCTTTAGTACAAATCACTTGTATCTGTTCTTCTCCTCTATCTCCTTTGAAAGTAGCTTTTCTGCATCTTTTCCTAATGAGTCTTGGCTTCCTAATACGGTAGTAGGGCCCTTGATTTGGGAGAAGTCTTGGGAAAAAGTGATTTTTTTTTTTTTAGGGCAATCTTTGTGTAAGGTTTCAGGGATTAAAGTTCAGAAGTCTGGCATTTCATCATCTGCAAATACATCTTCCTCCTGCTGTGTTGTGGCTTCAGTGTTATCTTTCAGGGAGTTCTGTTTGGATATTTGTGGCTCTGGCTGAAGTCAGGGCTGAGCTACCACTGAATAACCATATGCATTGGGTCCCCTGTGGGATTTGAGCACACTTTGCAGGTCTATTAAATACACGTACAGGTACTTCCACATGATTAAAACAATGAGAAATTTGACTCCAGTTCTATTTTCAGTCACTTTGGCATTAGCTCAGCTGCTTTCTGTAGAAAAGTGATCAAAGCGGATAATCTGATTGTTAAATATGGCAGTTTTATTGCTGCCTATGTATAATGGTCTCTTGGGCTGATAGGCACTCATGTCATTTAACATCACGTCCCTTACATATGAAGGCTTTAGCTGGTGACCTGTGTCTTTAAGAAATAAGGAGTCAGAGCCTAAGTGAATGTTACAGTGCTTTCCAATGATTGAAGGTATAGCTTTCCATAAATATCGTTGGAGAAACGGAATTCCTGACATCCTTTACAAAGTCCTTGGTTCTAAACAGTCATTATTAAAGTATTGTCTTTTCCCAAAACTGTGGCCTTTTTTTGGTTTGGGTTTTTTTTGAAGGGATGGTGGTGGTGATATTTGAGGGAGTTTTTTTGTTTGTTCAAGACTACAAGATTTAATGTTGCTTTTAATATTGCTGTTGCTGGTGATTACACTTCATCCTCATGGAAGTCTGTACTTTGCATACTGGAGAGAAATTCCTGCACAAAAATGTTATGTATGATAAATTTTTCTGAAACTGCTGGCCCTGGTATACTTTGGATTTGAAAGCCTTGGCAATGCTAAAGCTGACTGTTAGATCATTAGTGGTTTACCAGTTATTCCCTGGCGGGTTTAGAGTTTTGTTAATTTTTATGTTCATTTCTTTCTGTGATTCTAACAGCCTTTTTTAGAAGATCTTGTCTGAAAACATCCACAGCAAGAGAAGTTAGAATGCAGATTTTTCTTGAGCCAGAGAAATTGTATATCAGGGAGACATGAAGGAATATAATGAGCTAGAGAAAAACAATATAAACTCTACTTCTTTTCAAGGATCCCATTGTCTAATATTTGCAAAAGTTCCTGTTTACCAAGGGCAAGAATCTTAATTTCTACAAAAGAACTGCAATTTGATGTCTAAATTTTTTAGAAATATGATCTCTTTTATTGGATAGAATTTTTTTCTCCTCATTTTATTAGAATTATCTTATCCAGGTCATTTTAATGTTGATGCTCAAGTGACACATTTTTTTACCTTTCTCTTCCTTGGCATTGTTTCCAAAAGTCAAAGCCACTAAATAGGCCTGTTTTTACTATGTGTGGTTGCTAGAGCTGAGTTGTTTGCATAGATGAAGCCAGCGTGTTTTGGCTGAGGAAATCATTTTTTAGGAAGTGATTCTTCTCATTTTCTGAAAATTTGTGTAACTTTCCATTAAACTTGGTAATGGGGAGGGGAGGTGTCTCTTTTATAACTGATGTTTCTGCCTTTGGAAGACTTGCCAACTCAAATGATTGCAGTTTTTTTTTTTTAAGATGAGAAATGTCAGGAAGGAGTGCTTAGGTATTGCCTTTCTTTATTGTATCTTTAAGATTTTTTCCAGGCAGAGTTTGACTGCTGAGCTTCTTGGTGTCCTAAGAACTTCAGTGGAGGCAAGGTTGTTTTAAGTATCAACACTTCCTTAACAATAAAAAGTGAAACCAGATCCTAAGTGCACGCATCACCCTCTAGCCCTGCTCTTACTGGCTGAAACCCAGGAGGAAAAATCCTGCTAGATTTCTAGAAGTCAGATTTAGTGGTTTTTGCTAGAAAAATATCTTGATTCACTTAAAATGCTGCTATAACAATTAATCAATAAATTTAACATTGGATGTCTTTAAGGAGGAGTTTTGACTGATCTTAACATGAAGCTAAAAATTGTAGTATGGATTTGAATTTTTCTATCACATTTTAAAGAGTTTGACTTGTAATAATTTTTTGGTACAGCTAGCACATTTTTCCAAATGCTTTACAAAATATTGTCTGCCTACAGATTTTTTGAACAGAATTTTCTGTTCTAGTGGAGAAGCAAAAAATGAGATGCTAGTCAGTTTCTCAAGATGAAATGGTATAAATTAAAATTAACAAGAATTGCAAGGCAGCCCGTGTGAGAACTTAATACTTTTTGCTCTTTACAAATTGCATTTTAAACACATGAAACATTTGGAAAGTACTTGTAACAAGTCATGGTAGGTGTTAGGCCAGCTGTATTGGCTAGGCTGAGTTCTGTTTGTTGTCTGTCTTGTAAAGAGGTATTTCACTCTGGGTGCAGAGTTTCTGTTCATTTACACTCCCCATCCTGGTTAACTGCAATGTGCTCTGTCAAGTCTGCATGTATGTCATGACACCTCCTCTCTTTAGTTTACTGCATGACTAATTAATTTATCTCTTGGGTGTGAGGGTGTGTGACTTTCTCAGTGGACAGCAATTTGAATTTGTGAGGTTTTGTGGTATGTGTCTAGAGGTTTGGATGTGACCATGCCTTTGCCTCTCAAATGTTACTTTAATATAGAAAAAGGTCAGCATTGGCACTGCAGTTTGCCAGACCAACCCAAAATGAGGCTTTGACCAGAGAGCAGAAGATGTCTCACCACGTAAGGATGTAAGAGATGGTACTTGCTGCCTCTCTGCTCTACAGTGTCCTGGAAGAAGGGACAGGGAATGGACTGACCACCCTTCCCCCTCAGCCCATGTGCTCAGCCAGAAGGGGAGGTGGTGGGATATGGCCAATGGTGTGCTTTCAGTGTGTCAGCCTGGTGTTCTGCAGATGCTGAGTTTAACTAAGTCTGATACGTGTCTGACTGAAGGGGAACCTCTTGGCTGGGGAGGAGGACAGAGATGGGAAAAATCATGTTAGTCTTACTGGTTTTATGAGGAACTATGCTTTATTAGAAGGTAACATTATTTTTTATTACAGCACTCAACAGACTCTTGCTGCTACAAGAGTCTTAGTTGCTACATTTCGAATCCCTTATCCTTGTTGGCTCCATGTTTTAGCCCCTAATTGCTAGTTTTTTTTCTGTACAGGATTGTTATTATTAGGTTGCCTTGATTCATCCATCGATGGAGCTGGAGTACTGACAACATAATCAACACACTTCTGACAGTCTTCAGGCTTCACATGTGCTGATGATGTAAACCAACTGCCCCAATCATCTTCCCCTTCTCTTAGGCTCTTACTGCACATTGCCACAGAAGACATTACTGCTGGTGAGGAGATGAATATGAAGTTTGGCACCACCCTGAAGAATTGTAGGCACCTCATGGAATGTGCTAAGGAGCTGGGAGTCCAAATAGTTGGTGTCAAGTGAGTAGCTTCATTGTGCTCTACTGGCTGAGCAGATATTTGTATGATGTACTTAAGATGTAAAATAGAAAAGAATTTTTCCCCTGTGACACTATTTTACAGGGTTTAAAAAAAATCAACAAAAACCCCAGACAATTTAGAATCATGAGCTTTTGCTTGCAAGCAAAAACTAGTATGAAACAAAGTAACTATTACAGACATCAAAGCAATATGAAATGAAGTATCAGAAATCCTTCTGTCAGCATGAAAACTAAGTCTGGATGCCTCTCCTAATTTCTAACTGTAGTCTTGAACTTCCATGGTAATGTGATTTGTATTTTTGCAGTAATAAACAGCATAACAGAAGTGCTAGTGTAGTATGGAATAGGTTGCATAGTTTGAACAAGATGAACATGGGGTCAGATTTTGTAAGAGTTAAGGCTGTATGTCACACTTAGTATTTTGTCTTGATATGATCTCAGATAAGTTTTTGACTTGCAGGTGGCAGGAATGAATCCTAGAGTTCCAAGTTCTTACAAATGATGTATGGTATTTTAATTGGAAGCTTGACAGATATTTTACTATATGGGAGAAACATACATACGCAAGTCTACTTTGCCTACCTTCAGCTATAAATCTATCACATGCTCATGACTGTTTTAGGAAAGCAACCAAACAAATAAATGGGTCATCAAGACAATAAAAAATAATTAAGCCAGATTTTGATGATTTAAACCACAAATGCTTTGATATATATCTGTTTGAAATGGATGTTACAGCATAAACTACAAATGTCTTAAAAAATTAGGTACTACTGAAAAAACATGTCTCTTATTATAATGTCTTAACCAACTTTAATAAAAGTCACATGGCTCTTGTGCATTATTTTTACTTAAATAATTTTAAAATCCACATGTGGATTCATCCAAGTAAGTTTGAAAAATGACCTTTGCCTCAAAATGGCATTCCTTAAAGGAGTAGACTTGGAGTAGAGAACATTGTGGCTCATGTGTGTATGGTCTAGAACCAGTGGACCATATTCCTCTTGAGTAAGCCCATGGGAATGCTGGTACTTGTTTTAGCACCTCAGTGACTTAACTGCATATGACAGTACTTAAATCTTTTGAGCAAGGGACAAGAGAGGATTCAGGAGCTTGTGAGACGCATCAGTACTTCTTTGCAGCTTTGGCACCTACTGAGGAACAACTTTTAGCCACTTTGATAGTGAAGACTGAAAAATTCAGTAAATCCGTTATTTCTCAAAGATGACAATATTGTGGGACATTCTTAGGGTTAAGAGGAAGACAATCCTCAAGTACAAAGCCAATGAAATAGAAGGCATTGGTGGTCTGAGCTTATTCTTTGCACAGTTGATGGATTATTTAAGCTTGTTTTGAGACACTTGGGAATGAATTGCTCATGTTGCTATTTTATATGGTGAAACAATTTGCTTTGTCTGAAAGCTGCGTGGTTCAGCGTATTAACTGTGTTTTTATGTCTTTCAGATTTCATGTTTCAGGCTCTTGCAAGGATCTGCAAACATACATTCATGCTATATCTGATGCTCGGTGTGTGTTTGACATGGCTGTAAGTAGATCTATACACACATGCAATTGCTACAGTAGAGGATCCATTCTATTCTAATCGTGCTAATAAACAACTACATTCTTTTCAAAATAAATAATTGGAGATGGAACTTTTAGTAAGGGACTAAATACGCTTTTGTGATGTGTGGTAGAGGTAAAACCAACTTTGTCCTAATTGCGGTAATGAATACTGTCCCACTGATGGGTCTTGCATGCTGTTCAAATTAGTTTCCCACTTTTGGCTAAGGCTTTTTGATATTCAAATCTTAGTCCTGCAAATACACAACTGATGCTTTTAGGTTACATTGAAATTGAACAATTGTATGCTGGCATCTGTTGTGGTATGAGAAGTTTGTAAACTAAACAGAGAAGACTGCATGTCTTTTTACTCTTATTACTGCGGTTAGTGCCTTGGCTGTGGCTGGTAACACATGGGGGCAATAAAACTGAGGATCTTGCTGATCTTTGTGCAAATTCATTGTAGTGGTCTTGTCACATAATCTGTGAATTTCTAAAATGTTTTTTGTCAGAATGCACCACCTGTTCAGCAAATACTGTCTGAATATAACAAAAGCCACAAGATGGGAGTTGATATTGCTGTGGGACTTGCAGAGAATTGTGTAACCAGCCTGTATTGACATCCCAGTGCTTTGCTACTAGATTTAATGGAGCTGTACTATGCCCTTACTCCTTCATGAGATGTATGCAGCTAAATATTTTCAAAAGTTTAAATACACAGAAAACAACCACAGTAAGGAACAACAAAAATATTTTTGCACTTACAGTTGTTCATGTACTTACCTTCTGCCTATGCATTTTAGGAAGAATTTGGCTTTAAGATGAACATGTTGGATATTGGTGGGGGCTTCACAGGTTCAGAACTTCAGCTGGAAGAGGTATGCAATGTGTTGGAAATTGAAACTCTTGAAGTGTTTAACCTTCAAAGTGCAGCTTGAATTGATAGCTGAAACATAGTTTAAGTTGTGTGTTAGACTGTAACTCAAGATCCCAATAGTTGGATATTTATTCTTGGTCATGGATAGTGTAATCAGTTCTTGGAGGTGATTGTTACTTCTTTTTAATCCTGTTCATAGTGGGTGAATGCTGATTTAAGTGTGTTACAGATTAAATTACTATCTGAAGCAACCCTAGCAGTAGTAATTCAAGGGTTTTTTTACTGTTGTTGTCCAGCTGGTGACTCTTGCATGGTTTGGGCCAGGGTAGCTTAGCATGCTTTGGATCATAAACCCTGTTGCTACTGGATGACAATTTCTTATATTTTGCTTTAGAACTGAAAGCTAAAGGTCTTGATTTGGCTAGCCTCTGATTTGGCCTAAATGCCATCTTTAGTATGCAGTGACACATACAACAGGATAACTAGTTTACACTGTCTTAAACACAGACTCAGTGAATTCAGGACATTGAAAGTGATGCAGTAAGGTGTTACTAACAGCAATCAGGGCTTTTCTCTGAATTCTAATGGTTCTGTTACTTGTCCAGAATATCTGTTAATCTTCGAATAAGGTATGAACATTAGTATTAAATAACTGTTTCTAATATGATACTCATACTAATATGAATTCAGAACTGATTAAAAAAAGGCCCTTTCCCTGTTCTTGTGGGTTCATATGTAATTTTGCATTATCTGTTGTGCTGGATGGACATTGAAATTACTGGTGCAGTCTTGAGTGTACCACATCTTGAACTGTGGTTGTGAAGAGAGACTATGTAATACTCAGACTCATAGTACTCAATCTTCAGTGTTTAGCAGAACAACTAGTTTTCTTACTTTTTTTTATAAATTGTGGACCTCTGGTAAAGGAACTTCTCAAAGAACAGCGGACCAGAGTAAGCATTTGGTGTGCTGACTAAACCTGTTGCTGACTGGAAGTATGTGTGTATCTGACACATCCATAAGCTGAGTTCATTGATCTTACCTCTGATTTCAATTTCCTAGGTTAATCATGTCATCAGGCCATTGCTGGATGTCTACTTTCCTAAGGAATCTGGTGTTAATGTGATTGCAGAGCCTGGGTGTTATTATGTTTCATCTGCATTTACACTGGCAGTGAACATCATTGCAAAGAAGACTGTTGAGTATGATAAACTTCTTCCTTCTGGAGGTAAGGGTTGGATTTGTTTTGTGTTATGAATCGGTGCAGGTAACTGCCCACTATTAGTTGGGATAGACTAATTTGTTTATATATTTAATGCATTCCCTAATTCTTGCACAGTAATATGCCTTTTGGGTTCTGACCATATGTTCTCTGTGTATCTCACTGGTACTTTTATGTGGCACTTCTTATATCTTTGCTAGGTTAAACCTATATTGGGTGCTTCACAGAAGGTGGTAGAAGGTTCTGTATTAGAACATAAAAAAATCATGTCACAGAGCCAGCTACTTCTCTGCTTTTCTGGATTTATATTCTTAGCAATGGTTACTACTGAAAGTATTAATTTTATTATGCCTCACACTTAATGTTATAAGTGAATTTATAATCTGGTCTCATACAGATTACTCTGCTTGTAATTCTCCCATTCCAGTATATATGGAACCCCCTTGTCAGGAGAAAGCAGCTGACTTAAGTTAGATTGCAAAAGGACTACTTATGACAAAACATGCATGCAAGACAACTTCTTTTTTTACTTCCAGTGGAGCAAACCAGGAATGATGATGAACCAGTATTTACATATTACATAAATGATGGTGTTTATGGTTCTTTTGCAAGTAAATTGTCTGAGAAACTGAATGCTATCCCAGAGGTTCACAAGGTGAGTCCTTCTATATTCTTCTCAGAGGTAGTCCTTACTATCCTTGTCTATTGAATATATATTTAACACTTCATACATATATAATTGCATATTATTTATTAAATTAACCTTCTGTATATTTGAAAATTTTGTTATTCAATAAGCTGAAGCCTGAATTGCCTCAATCATTTCTATATAGAAATACAAGGAAGATGAGCCTCTGTTTGCAAGCAGCCTTTGGGGTCCATCCTGTGATGAGCTTGATCAAATTGTGGAAAACTGTCTTCTTCCTGAGTTGAGCGTTGGAGATTGGCTGATCTTTGACAATATGGGTTCTGGTACCTTAGGTGAACAGTCTACCTTTAACAACTATCAGAGGCCACTGATTTACTACATGATGTCTTTCAGTGACTGGTAAGAAAACTGTCTTTTGATAGTGGCAAAGTTACTTTTGCTTCCTTCAGGAGTGTACACTTATAAATTACTTTCAATGGCAAATATAGGGAAATACTGAGTGCAAGAATGTGCCTTTTTAGTTTGTGGATTTTTTTTTGTTTCTGTTGTCTGACTACTGAGACTAAACTGAGATATGTAATAAAATGCCTACTTTGCTTTAGGGATGACAAAGGAAAGCAAAATACCTGACTAAACTCACCTGTGAGTTCAGTGGCAGTTGTAAAGTCTTTTACTGGCTTAACAAAGGTTGTTTAATATCAGCCTTTGAGCTTTCCTGATACAAGTAACCGCAGCTTGTGTACAATGTTGGTACCCTCATAGGCAGGAAGGGCAGTAATGCTCTTGTGGTGATGGAGAGTTTGGTAACCTGTTCCTGCGCTGAGGTAGGCAGGGCCTTGTGCTTCCACTCCTGGAGAGTGGCAGCATTTCTGTGTGCCAGGCACTGGCACAGCTGGGTTCCCTTCTGCTGAGCCTGGGGCCAAGCCATGTGGGGGCAGTTGGCTTCAAATGCTGTGTTAAGGCTGGTTTCTGAAGGGAAATTGAACCTGAAAACATGTTATTACATCTCTTGACCTTTTCTGCTGCAGGGATGAGATGCAAGATGCTGGAATTGCTTCAGACACATTGATGAAGAACTTCTTCTTTGTGCCTTCGTGCATTCAGCTGGGCCCGGAAGACCGCTTTTCCACTGCAGCTTAAACAGGCATTAACGCTTCATTTAGACCTGCAGTTGCAAGTCTGTAGTTTGTCTGGTCAACATTCCAATGTGGAAGAAATGGAACAATCTTGAATTCAATTCTTTCTCTTCAAAACTTGAAAAAATAGTAATAGTAATGGGGACCAGGCAAAACAAGCTACAGCTACAATTCAGTGGGGGGTGGGAGGGTTAGATGATGGTGTCCAAATTTAAAATCAAGTTCATTTAACCCCTGAGCGTTAAATATGCAACAAAATGGATGACTTAGTGGAGATGGAAACCCATCACTTGGGTTCTTCAACAGTTTACATACAAGTACACAGTTTTTATACTAAGGATTCCTGTTAGAAAAGTCTTGTAAAGTTATTGTCTTTCGCCCAGATATATCAAATGTCAGTGGGAGACCAGTGTGACTTCATTAGATGTTTTAGTGTACTTAGAATGTGTAAATTTGTGCTTTGAACTGTAGTTTAATAAATGTAAAATTGCATCATAGTATTTGTTGTATTTGACCCTTGATGTATCCCTTGTATGATTGCAATAAAACTTTGTGTAGATTTTACTGTTTTTCAGGCTAACTTTGGGAGGAACTAGGCAGGTAGCTGTAAAATAGATGTATATGTGATTGATTTGAGAAGCCTTCTTTTCTCTAGCCCATTGGTTCAGCTTTGTGTTAAACAGTAAAAATTAAGATTGATCAATCAGTATCAAGTAAAAGTAAAAGTCATGTAAGTTCCTGGAAGGCTAAAAGGTGATTTGTGGTGTGTTCTTAGAGCATGACCTTAGATTCAGGTCTTCACACCAACCAGCTAACCTGCACTAGGCATGGGTGTGCACGGAGAGGTTGTCTCAGCTCGTGTGCATGCAGTGCCCTGAGGCAGCATGGGTTAGTCCAATTCTGCACGTTGTCACAGAATCTTTGGCTCTTTTTAAAATAGTGTTTATTTGAAAAGTCTTAGCTTTCAACTTCAGCTAGTTCTGTATAGTGCTGACTCTAGGGTAGGGCTGCACAAGACTACAGAAACCTCAAATGCTCTCTTGCACTGGACTTCATTTAGCTGTATCCATAATGTAAAAGTAAATCAGACTGCTGCAAGTACATGTGCAGTGAGTAATGAACTGCCAGAACTGGTCAGAGAGTTTCTTTATTGTGTTACTGCAGCCTCTTGATTTCTTCAAGGTCCTTTGCTTGCTCACTTCAACTTTCCCTACTTGAAAACTGGAGGAAGGAAGAGAAGGGGGTGTTGGGGTTTTGAGATGATACGCTGAGGTCTGGATCCTACAGTCAAAAGTGAGTTTTTAAACCTTTTAGTTGGAGGTGAAATTTCTACCCTTTGGCTGCAAGTGTATTTTACATGAGTGCCAGCTGGTAGGAAGTTTTATTTTCTGGCTCTGTAAAGCAAAGATTTTATGAAACTTAATGAACTTTTACTTGAAAGTAAGTTCTCAGTTTGGATTTGTCAGAACAGTTTTACAGGCCAGTTAGGAGATACAAAATGGCTTACACTTTGGAGATGCAGTCTAAGAAATACTTATTACTGTAATTAAATGGAAGTGGAAAGGGAGTAAATGATAGGGAGCAACCTGTGTTTTGATTTTCTGGGTTTTTTTTTAATCTGAAGTTTACTAGCTGACCCATCTCAAGCACTAGACAAGACAGACTGCTGGGTGGTTTTTGACTAAATGCAACTACAGTTGCCTAAGGTTAGATAATCCAACAGGATTCTGTCATGCAGTCTCTGAGAGTTGTTTTATGTTAACTTACAGATAAGTAGGAAACAATTTCTCTATAAATGCAGCAGTGGTCAGAGCAGAAATACTTGCTGTACTTGCAGACAGACTGCTGTTGAAGCCAACTTGGGAGTCTGAACTCAGTATGTATTTCAGTTTGATTTGCTATGTGCTACTGTTTATATTGTAACTGCAGTTCAGAATTTTTATGAAATATAAAAGCTGGATGATTTCTTTATAGTACTTTGAAGTAATGTAGCCCTGTTGTGCTCACTAGACAATTGCAGCCCCTCTTGCTTGCTGAGGCTGTGGCAGGAGCAGGGGTGTGTGACACAGACCTGCAGCCGGTGCTTCACTGTGTGATGTGTTGATGGTCGTGCATGGCAAACAGTCCCGCCTGCTTTGGCCTGAACGCTTCCCTGATGCAGCCCTGCGGCCTGTGTTCCATTTCCTACAGAAGATCCAGGGCTGTGGACCCAGACAAGGTTGTGGTACTGGTGTTGCCAGTTACTCCCTAGGATCAGGAGAAAATGGTTCTGACTTTTCATTGTATGCCCAAGCAGCTGCGCAAGTGGCGTACATTGGATCAGAATAAAAGTGGGTGCCCTGGATCCATCACTGGAGATTTTGCTGCTTCCTCTGTACTCTTGTTTCTGCCTTTT
>VZTE01002671.1:167960-190635 GCA_013397775.1 Eulacestoma nigropectus
GGGGGGGTGGAATGGGAGGGTGTGGAGTTGTCTGTTGATGTTTCAGGTTTAACCCCTTGGGGTTCTTTTTAATTTAAAAAAACAAACTGAACCAAAACAAAAGACCCAACCAAAAAAAAACCACCCCCACCCCCCCCCAGAAGAAGAAACTTGGGCTAGGAAACAGCTTTTCATCCTTGAGAGCCAAGCAACTGCCGTTCTGGTCCAGACGGTACCTTTTGAGTCTCTTCTGTGAGGAGAGGAGGGGGAATGCTCTCAGGGCTTTGCTAAGGCCTTGGACAACAGCTGGAAAGCAAATGCAGCCCTAAGCAGCAGCCTGGATGCCAGCAAGGCTGGCAGTGGCTGCCCAAAGGAGGGGCTCAGTGGATGCTGGCAGTGCCAGCTGACTGCTGCAAGGAGCCAGGAGAAGGAACAGGGGATGTACCAAAGATGGTTTAATCGGCCTGATCATAAGTGAAGGGGAAAGTAGTTTTTGTGGCTGCCACATGTACTGCTAGAAGGTGTCAGATGTTGCCTATGTTTTCCTTTTGCTGGAAGTACTGCATTGACTGCAGGCTTGCTCGTTCTCTGAGCTCTTATTTCATCCCTTTATTAAAATTTCAAGTAAGTAGTAGCATGTACTTCACTACACCAGTTTACTGCTAGTTATTGCTTTACTACCTGGGAGTCAGGTGCATCAAGTACTTGCCCTGAGGTTTAGGGAAAAGCATGATCTGTTGGATCCACTGCTGAGGGGAGTGGGAGTGTCTGCAGCACTGGCAGAGGGGCTGCCAAGGGAAGGCAGGTGCAGGTTTCTTTAACCTGGGACTCCAGGGCTCTTCCCTAAGAGCTGGTCCTTTCCACAGAGGTGGGGAGGGTGAGGACCCTTCCTCTTACAGTCCTTATGCTTGGAGTAACAAGCTTTATTCACTTTATTTGCAAGCTTTTTTCACGTTCTATTTTCATCTTTTTGCAACTGCACAGTCTTTGTTCTGAATTAGGGGTGTTAACAGGATTAGCCTGTTGGCTCACAGGACAAAGCTAATTGTGGTTGCCAGCCTGAATCGGGATGTGGCAGCAGGGACTAGTCCCTCCTGTCTTCAACCAGCTGCTTCCCATAAGTTCTGTTGAATATAGTGCTTTATTTTAACGCTCTCTTGAAATGCTTGCATCAGAGCAGTAGTGCAGACCCTAATCTGTCAAATGTGCATCATGTAACAACACCTGTCCTACTGTGCCATGTCAATACAGGGCAACTCCTTCATATCAGTCAAACAGGGGAGAGACTACTTCAGGCCCCAGAATTTGCTTTTACATCCTGATTGTATATTTTGCTCAACTACCTAGTCTCTGAAGTGTGACCCTTCTTTGTACTCTTTAGCAAACTACTCAGCTATTTGTGACGCAAGCTTATTACATCTTCCCAATGGAAATCCCTGTGGTGAAGGAGATGAAGCTGAGAGGAGCTGTGTCCCGTGTCAGTCGCTTGCTGCAGCCAGCGATGGCCGAGGGATGTTCTGGGCAGCAGTGAGGGGCTCCACGGCTGACACCCTCCTCCCTGTACCGCCCCTTTGGAACACCAGCACTACCCAGCGAGGCCCAGTGCGAGCATCGCTGTTCGGAAGCAGCACCTGGAGCAGCGGCCTTGGGGCACCGGGGCGAAGCCGCCCCTGCCCCTCTCGCTCTCTCAGGCGGCCGCTGGAGCTGTGGCAGCGCGGGCCGGTCTCCGGGAGCTGCGGCCAGCAGGGAGCTCCAGCGCCCGCCCGGAGCCGCCGCGGCGGGGGCGGAGGGAAAACCCTACCCCGCTCCAGCCCGGGCCGCGTCCCGGCCGCTCCCGTGTCCCGGCGGCGCCGGGCTGGGCGCGCCGGGCAGTCCCAGCCGCCCGCGACACGCTGCGAGCCGCCACGTCACGGCCAAACGCGCTCCTTAAATGCCCCTGGAACTGCAGACGGGGGAAGCCGCCTGGATGCGTTAGGCAGTGCCAAGGGCTGCCCAGACAGGCTGTCGGGATCCTTTCCCGCAGGCTTTCCCAGCTCCGACGGGATGAAGCCCTGGGCAGCCTAGTCTGGCCTAATGGCTGAACCTGCCCAGAGCCAGCGGCTGAACCTAAGACCTCCCGGGCCCTCTTCCCCACGGAATTACCCGCTGATCCTGTGACACCGAAACCCTCTTTCCAGTTTGAGCTGTACCACCACCCTGGCTGAACGCTGCTGGCCCGCGCGGCTGGAGCTGTACTGGCGGGTGGTGTGGGTAGGGCTGGCTGGAAAACCCAGTCTTTGAGCTGTCTGAGGATCCAGAACCTTCCTGTTCCGTGTGAGGATGGGGACTGACCTACCCATGCTGGTACCAGCTAGAGGGGAAAGGTGGGAGACACTCCAGGACACAGGACCAGGGGACTCGGTCTCCCATACACATGAACATTCCCATTTAAAAGTTTCAGTTTCAGCAATTTACTACTATTTTCTGACAACAAACACCTGAACAAGATCCCAGCTCGCTTTAGGTCTCGAAGTGCATGGGCCTGGGATATGAGCACTGAGGGGAAGGATGAGGAGCGGACACCTCCTTCTCCAGCTGTCCTTGACCCCGAGGCGCTCGCACCCGCCGGGCTCCACGCCGCAGTCCCTGGCCCGAGGCGAGCTCCCCCGGCACGGTTTCAAGGCCGGGCTCAAGGCCTGTGCCGTCAGCAGGGATGGTGACATGCCCCATTTTATTCCTGCAGGACAGGGATTGACCCCGCCAGCCACCGCACCCAGCGTCCCTGCCGCTACAGCCCCTCCACGGGCTGCACCGAGAGGAGTGGCTGCGGCCAGGAGACGGGGACAAGGTGGAAAGGCAGCCCTCAGCCCCTGCAGAGCTGGGGAAGGATCATTCCCAGGTGGGGAGGTGTAACAGCGGCGGCAGCGGCCGCGCCGCTTGAAGGCTGCATCCCAAGCCTGCGCTCCCCTGGGCTAAGGTTTCCTTTCTCCCCCACCAGAGCCGCTGCCAGACCCAGCCCTGCCCGCGTGGCAGGCACGGGCTCCTGAGGAGCCGTCTGTCCGTCCGTCTGTCCATCCGTCCGTGCTGCAGAGCCTGCGGCAGCTGGGCCTCACCTCCCTTAACCCCGCCAGCCGAAATCAGTTCAGCTGAAATTTTCCACTTGAGACACATGCGAGACCAGAATAGCTTTCCAGGATATTCTTTTTTTTCCCCCTGCTAGCTAGAGGAAGGCCAGGCAATGCTTTGCAATGTTTGCTTTTAAAACACCTTCCAGATGGCTTTAGGAAGTCTCTACTGCACGGACAGCCCCACAGGGAGAGCCACTCAGGCTCCAGTGTGCCAGGCTGGGGGCACTGGCTCAGCCCCTGCTCCCCTGGCAGTCCCAGCCCTTCATCCCTTGGGACCATCGAGCCGAGACCCATGGAGCCACAATTCATTTTTCCTCAGTGCTGCTGCAGCGGCTGTGGAGGCCATGTGGGATCCCGCAAGGGGCTGGACAAGGGGGAATGGCTGGGCTGCCCCAGGCAGGGGAAAGGCAGAAACAGAAGAGGGATTCCCAGCTTCTGCTCAGGCCCCAAAGTGGTGTTTGTTTGGTGGCTTGTGAAAAAAAATTCTCAAAGCAAAGCTGGTTTAGCTTAGCCCATTTAGCATGCTGTGCCTCTGCTTCTGCCAAATCCATTTTGCAATCTCCCTGGAGCAGGGGCTCTCCTATCGCCGGTGCTGCCGAAAGGCCCGAGCCCCTCTCCAGTGGCAGCGGGCAGCCCACAGCCCCAGCCCCACTGCAGCCAGGGCATGCACTCACTCACACCCACTCCATGGGCCACTGCTGCTCTGCCTGCATGGCTGGGGTGCAGCTGCTGTCCCTCGAGCCTAAGGCCTTGGACGAAGCCACCTGCTAGGGCATTTCTGTGGGGTTCAGCCATCTGAAACGTCAAAGCTGGCAAGTCAAGGCAAGAGGAGTCACCTCCAGCATGGCAATGAAATGGCAGGCACACAAAGCCCACAGGGGCCCTGCAGCCCATGGCTCACACGTAGATCTGGCTCCAGACCTCGGTGCTCCGGACAACCTTCTGGTGCCACTCACCTGGCTGCAGGCACGTAGGGCTGCGGCTCCAGGCACCAGCTCTGCACAGCACACAAAGCTGCTCCTGGCCCAAGCAGTCACTGGCAACCACGGGGTAATCCCTCCAGCCCAGAGCAGGGAGCTTCTTTGACATCAAACCTATTAAACCAGCAGACTGGTTATGTTGGATGCAGCTTGAGCAGGATGAGTCCTGCCCCAGTGCAAAACCCTGGAGGACACCGGAATTAGAGAAGTTTCAGAGGAGAGACCTCTGTCTCACGTGCCAAGTGCCCTGCCATGCACTCATGCAGGACTAAAGCACTCAGGATGAGACAGTGGCCGCAAGTCCCTGGTGCAGGAATGCAGACATGCACGCCATGCCAGGGCCGGCACTGCAGCCACAGCTAAGCAGTGTGCCTGGCTGGGTGTGACATGGCTAGCAGGGAGAGGAGAGAGGGGATATGGTGCCACTGTCACACCCTGTCACACCACAGCCCTCTGCCGTTCATTACTGCCCCCTGCCCCCCAGCAGCACTGGGTTTCCCAGGAGCTGGTGCAGGCTCCCTGTGCGACGGACTGAGCCCATCTGCCCAACATGCTGCTCTGGGCTTGGAGAGGGTGCAGCTGGGCTTGCTCCACCTGCCTGTTTCCATATGATCACATTTTCTTTCTATCTGTGACCTTCTTTTGCCTTTCCAGTGACTACTAACAATCCCCCAAACTCAGACTGACGCTGTCCCTTCAAGCTTCTGGGGTTTGTCTCATACTGGAGCAATTTCACCTTAAAACATATTGTGTTGCAAGCTCCTGTTCACACACTGTATATGTTTTACACACACACACCGTGCTGGGCTTCAGGACACTTCTGCAGCACGTCCTCATGATATGCAATTAACCAGAAGCTGTTTCTTTACCCGGTACAGTTCCCAGCTTCACACATAAACGAGATCTAAGGTGATTTGTTTGATTTTAAATTCCAAATGAATGATTGCAAGTCCCAGGAGCAGGGTTTCAGGTAAGGTGCACAATTGAAAGGTGAAGCTGAGGACATGCACCATGACACATAAAGCATCATGGTCTGGAATAAGCTGCATTCAAACCAGCTGAAGGCCCTGACAGCAAGTCAGAAGGCATTGTTTCAGCATCAGGTAGATTGCTAATTTTTTTTCAAAGAAAATCAGTTTCCACACTAGGCTCCCTTGCCCAGTTGAGCAAACTGATAAAAGCAAGAAGCAGAACTGTAATGCTCCAGATGGAAGCACAGTGTTTGGCTTGGGATCTAGTCCGTAATTCACACAGAGTGTCTGTGCTGTCTACAAAAGGCAGGACCGGATGAGCAGAGACAGCCTATTAAATGACTGTAGCTTCTGTTGGATGTTTTAAAATCAGTGATCATGGGATTTCACAACAGATTTCCAAAAGGTCTTTTTGCCATGGTTCACAGACTGTCTTGTGCCCATGGAAAAACAGCAAAGGAGGAGGGTGACATGGTAATATGCCTGTCTTGCTGTCAAGAAAACTTCTCTGTCCATTTGGGACCCACTCTGGGAGTCTCACTCACATCACCCCAGACTTTAACTGCTGGGACCAAAACCCCTTCACAGTGGGCAGCTCCATTGAGCTGACAGGTGCCCCACTTGACTCCATACACACACCACCCACACAGTCTCCATCCTGACCCTGGCTTTCTCATAGCAGGATCTCAAACATCTGGTTCCTTCACTGTGCACTCCCCGGCTGGGTCCCTGTGCAGGCAAAAGAGTCAGTGTCCATTCATGGCTCGTTGCCTGCAAGCAACTTATCCCTGCCAAGGGCACGATGTGCAGCCTGCACATCTAGCTACAGGCACTGGGTGTGTTCCTCAGCATTCCTCAGGCCTATCTGGAGCTGACGTGTTGTTGTCACCACCAAGGACGGGTAGAGAAACGACACGGAGTCCAGGCTCAAGGATAAATGGAAGCGCTTTAATAACTTTTCCAAAAGCTTTTATATGTTAGTTCGCTAAAGTGTGTTAAATGGCATAAGGTAATTGGTGCTTTAGGCCATCTACCCCTTGAGGGGATAGGCCAAATTCTAAGATACCCATTCCTAAATATTTTTCTAGTTAGAATCATAACAATAGCACAAAACAACCTGCAGGTGCAAGAAGTTTACAAAACGGTAACACTGTTTCAAACAGCCTGCATGGGAAAGACAGAGCTCTCACAAAATGCTGCAGAGAGCTGAAGAAATTCCCTGCTGAAGCTTTTTCAGTATCCATAGACATGAGTTGTAGATGAGTAACTGAAGGATGATGGATGCAGCCACAAGCTGTCACTCCCTGCTTGTGCTGTAGGTGCTTTCAGCCCACAGCAGAGACTTCTCCCACCCGGAGCAGAGAGGAGCTGCTGGGCACTCCTCATGCCCCTGGCAGAACATGGGGCTGCTCTTGCTGCAGGCACGGAGGAAGCAGGGCCCTGGGAAAGGGGCTGACGCCTCCAGCCTGCTCTGTGGCCACTCCTGTTCAACCAGGGTCAAACCAGAGTGTGTCTGCAAATGTGCAAAGGGGGCACATCCTCAGCCTGTCAGAGCAAGCCTTGCAGAAAGGATGACATTCATGGCAGGGGCCACAGACATCAGGGACAGCCGTAGGCTCCCCTCCTGAGTGTCACCAGGGCCACGTGCCAGGCTACAATTAAAAAAACAAAAAGGAGTGCAGGAGAAGGTGCTGGTGCTTCATGTGAGTTCTCAGCTCTTTTGGTCGCAGGGACAGCTGCAGGGCATGCAGTCCTTCCAGGGCTCGGACTCTTACCTGCCAGCTCTTGTTGTTGGAGCTGGAGAGGAAATGGGGGGGAAAACACCTTCGATAAACTGCTGGGGAAAAGTGAGTATTTTCTTTAACAAAACACCTGCACCATTTCCAGCATTTGCAAGCAGAACAAAATCTGAGGTCCGTGGCATTTCAACATGTACAGGTAAGGAAAAGTAATGTTTAAAAATCAGTCTAGAACTAGTGAGTTGCATTTTCTTTTGTGTGTGCCTAAAGCACAGCCAGTCAGTTCCTTGCTCACTCTGAGAATAAGCAAATTCCCAAGTTCTGTTTATTTCAGCATGTTACTCCCAAGGAAATTCTCTCCTCGGTGTGAGCGAAACAGGAAAATGTTGCCCTAAACTAGAATCAAACCCAACAGAGTGCCACCCAAAAGATTGGCAACGACATCCAGGTCACGTCTGGGTCTATCGCTTGGTTCAGCACCCCGCAGTGCATCAGCTCATCTCCATCATTCAGGCAGCTCAGAAAGGCAACACTCACCCCGTGCAGCCTGGAACCGCGCTGGGTAGCCCCGTTAGCAGTGCAAGGACCCTGGTGTCCACTGCCCGCAGGCGCTTCCACTGCTCGCACTGGCCTCCTCCGAGGTGCGGGCCGGGGGTTTACTTGCAGCAGAGCAGCTGGGAGGGCACTGGGATGGATGGAGCACCCTCCGGGCTTCAAGCAGAACCTTGCCAGACACGGAGAGTGGCGCAAAAAGCCGCCTTGGACAGCAACACCGAGACAGGCTGTGCTTTCCTCTTCCTGCCCGGACAGAGCTGCCTGTGCAACACGGGAGCTTCCCGCTCGGCACGCACGTAAACAGAGCACCCGCAGCCTTTCACCTACTCCGCTCTGTTTACGGATTTCACTTCTCGCTCTTTTCCCACCGCTGCAAACCAACACCTGTGTGCGCGGGTGTTGCACTTGGCAGGGCCATATGGTGTTCTGCTGACATACATCTGAGGCCAGACACGTAACTCTGCTGCTGAGAGATTTAAGACGAGAAAACCTTTCCAGGACATTTAAGCTGTACAAATAATGACAATAAAAGGCCTTTATAGATGTGTAAGCTTAGTCCAGACAAACCCTTTGCTACGCTACTCAGTACAAAGTATAAACAGACTGTGATTTAAGAGCTTCCTCAGTAAACAAAACAGCAAATGAATAAAATAAACTAATATGTCTAGAAAAACAAATGCTTCTTAAAATTCCACTTAAACACATTTTTACTTTATGGCAGCAAGAAAAGAGCAGTTAGAAATTATTTTAACATGGAAAAGGTCTTACCCCAATGTACTAAGACAAGCAAAGAATTACGGCTAAGATTTTGAAATCTGCCTAAGGGATTCAAGTCTCCAACTAAAACAAACGAAGTGAGCATCCAAATCCTTTAAGCAGCCTTGAAAATCCTCCTATCTATGTGCACAGGTCCATGGATATAAAAGTATATAGAGCTGCAGGAGTAAAAGACCTAGCATGTCTTTCACCAAAGCAACCATTTCAAGGCATTCTGTGTATATATATACATAGAAATGAACTCTGGTGATTTGCGGTATTTGAAAGAGTGCTCTGTTGGATTGTCATATGATCTAATCAATATTCATTGTTTATTTAACAAGAGTAAATTTGACCCAAAAATTTCTAAAGCCTCAAGCTCTCCAAAACCCAGTGCCAGCAGGATTATTTACGGGCATTCACCCAGAGTTGCCAAATAGCTCTCCAATAACCAAACAGACCCACGTACCACTTGAATTTGGGCTGGTCAGACACCGTGCTAATAATAGTCATCCCAAAGAGAGGAGAGAGGTCTGTGCATGCAGGGCCACTCATAGGTCTGCTCCTAAAAAACCATGTCTTTGCTGTATCATCTGTGCCATCCTAACTCGGATCCAAAAAGCTTCCTTCAGCATGGGTTGCTATGTTGTGTTTCTTTAATTTAGGAAATGCTTTCCAGACACGGTTTAATTTCACATACATGTACTTTAGTGTCTCAGCTTTGCCTTCCACAGATGTGCTGACCAGGATGGTACAGCGCTGATTTCTCTATGACAGCAACTCCTCCAGTTGCTCTTATATGAAATCTGAGCCTTTAATTCACTGAGCCTAAGGAAAGAGATCCAAACTGTGACAGGCTGACAATACGTGACAATGCAGCTCACATAGGACACAAAACACCGGGAGGGAGGAGAAGGAGGTGTCACACCAGCTTTAAGAGTTCCCAGGCCTTCACCAGAAGCAGGAAGTCTTGGGAACCTGAAGCTCAAGCAGCAGGAAAAGCTTTCTGGAGAATTGTTATGGATGTTACATGTACCAGATAAATTACAGCTTAGATCATTCATTGTCTCATGAGACTGACCTGGATTTGAGGTTAACATCAAACCTTCCTGAAGACAAAGGAAGCCAAAGGGCTTCTACCCTCCTCCTTTTTTCTGTACTCATGTTCCAGCACTGGTCCCAGCCAGTGGTCACTGATTGTGAGCAGGACCCCTGAGAGTGGCATCCACCACCGGTGCATCCAGGTTTGTGCAGCTGGAGGCTGAACACACAAGCAGACTAAAAGTGTGCAGAATGTGACCCACTTTATCTGACAAAGTCTTTTGCAGGCACAAGAACCCCCTGACCCTCATTTGCTGCTTTCTCTTTCACCTACACCCACATTGAAGATGGAAATGTCCTTTTTTGGGAGGGCTCTGAAGACAATTCCTGGTAAGTGCATGACCCTGACTGTGCAGAGTGGGATGTAACAGTTTTCTGATAGTTAAAACTGTTCTAGCTGCAAAACAAACACATGTACACACACAGACATTACAACATCAGTGGGTTTTTTACATCTGATGCCATCAAATAAATGAAGATGGTTTTCAGGACCATCTTGAAAGCTTCTCAAAACTAACTAAGGCATCTTTAAGCTAATCAAAGCATCTTAGCTTCTTGAAACTAACAGCTAGATGCAAGCTTTCTTCTGGGAGACATCTCTTTACCATTCCCTTTTAGTCCTTGCTCTAAACAGTTCACTGCACTGGCATCAACAGCTGCAGAATCACATCCTCTTTATTTCTGCCCAATATCTGCGTTTTCAGTCCCTAAAAAAAGGGACATGAAACAGTATTTTACAAGAATCATTTTATCCTTCCACTACTGCAGACCAGTAACTTTTCAACAGCACCTATGTAAAAGCTCCCCAAAAGTTCATGATGGAAATGAACACATCAGTCCATTTTCAGACAATCCTCTCTGTGTAGAAATAGAGCTTACCTGAAAAACCCACCTTAAGCTAACTCTGAAACAGGAGATACTAGAAAAATGTTGAAAGAAAAAAAAAAATCAGAAAACCAAACATTTCTGGAAGTAGTGAGAAACGAATGTCAATTCTCTCCTGGGAGAATGGAGCTAGTTACACACAGGCTGTCTCCTGATTTTTAAAATTATTTTTCAGTACAAGATAAACTTATGAAAACTAAACTGAAAACCAAAGGGATCACAAAGCCTTTGACATCAGTCCTTCAGCTTCACCCAAAGAGACAGACTCAGGGGCCAAAGAAGAGATTCATAATGGGCCAGCATGTTCCTGAAAAACCTGGAGGAACAGAGCCACTGCCCCTCAGCAGAGAAAACCTCCAAAAGACAGTGACAGTCAGCTGACATGCTGTGCACCATGTCCAGGGGGAGTGGAGGGAAAGGGAGGCTTCTGGTGCAGCATAAAGGTAACCAAGCTGTTCCCTGAGGCAGCTGCTCTGTGAAAGTCTGGTTCACTACAGGGTCTGAAACTGTCCTCTATGTGCCCCATCTCAATAGCTACACAGTACCTTCTTCTCCACTTCCTTTGTGCCCTTGCAAGACCCTCAGCCTTTTAACGTTCCCTAAATTTGAGTCCCCATCACAGTGTCTCCTCTCTCCCCTCAGTTTTTCCCCAAGTCTTTTGGCAGCAAAGGGTAGTGTGTGCCAAGTTTGAGTTGCAGGCATGCATGTGAACACCTGCTGCCAGGAAACAGCCTGAACCCGCTCCTGCTGTCCCTCCATGAAACTCTGCTCTGCCCAGCTGATGGTTCTTGTTGGCCTTGTGGGCACTCGTGGTGGGATTCACCTCACCCCACCTGCTTTGTAGAGTCACCCACTGTGGCTGCTGCCCAGGCTTCCATTATTGTCAGGGAGATGGAGTAAACAGAGCTCAGAATGCAATTCATTCTACATCAGTGAAAAACATAACATGCTTGAACCCGGTGGTTTATATTTATTAGCACTTCACTGACTATAAAAATAGCTATAAAACCAGATGCTTGTGTTATAAGCACCTAATCTTAGATGAACTCCACCCATAATGACTCTGGGTACATTTATATACTCTTTGCTGTTGAAACCCAAGAACAACCTTGGGCCCAGGGTCAAACAGGGCAAACTGGCTCAGTTCCCTGCTGCTCACAACAAGGATCCTTTGGAGTAGATTATTTGCACCTACAGAAAAGATAAAGGGGAGCATGTCAGCGCAGGGCCAACTTCCCCTCCTTAGCCTCCTGTGCCTGTGTACTCTCCATGCTCAACAGCCTTCCATGGCTGTTTCGCAAGAGACTGTGCCTGCTCATTTACACCCTTCCAGACACTGACCTCGTCCACCATCCCTTCTTCCCCTTGTGGAGAGGAAACTTTGGACCAGGGCAACAGCAGTCACAGGCAGGCTCAGATTGACGAGGTCTTTAGAAGGCTGCCTGCCAGCCCTTTAGTGCCAGCACATCACCCACAGGCCCTGCAGAGTCGTGGGTACCATAACCAGCTACACCGGCTCAGTCTGCACCACAGATCCAATTGGAAAAATGTATCCTGTCTACTATAGACAATAAAGTGCCCTCTTCTAGAGAAGCTTCCATTAGGTCAGGATGCCACTTTGCATGTCACCTCAAACTAGGCCCACACCGTCCCTCTTCTTCTTACTGTGTGTGGTGGCACTAAAGACCATGTAGCTGTTTGCTCACTGCTCCCCGCACCCACTGGGATGCGGAAGGGAATCGGAAAAAAAGGTAAAACTCATTAGTTGAGATAAAAATGGTTTAATAATTGAAATAAAATAAAAGTTAATAATAATAATGAAGTATAACATATATGAATACAACGAAAAGGGAAGGAACAAAAAGAGCTGTAAACAAACCCAAGAAAGACAAGTGATGCACAGTGCCACTGCTCACTACCCCTGTCCAATGCCCATCCCATCCCTGGGACTACCAGCTGGGACTGGTAGCTTCCAGACAATTCCCCACAGTTTATGTACCAAACATGATGTTCTATGGTATGGAATATCCCTTTGGCCAGTTCGGGTCAGCTGTCATGGCAATGCTCCCTACTGCTTCTTGTGCAGCTCCTCACTGGCAGAGCATAGAAAGCTGAAAACCCCTTGATTTTTGGCAATCCCTACTAGCACCAACTAAAACATCAGTGTGTTATCAACATTATTCTTATCTTAAATTGAGAACACAGGACTGTATCAGCTCCTGGGAAGAAAATTAACTCTGTACCAGCCAAAACCAGGATACTGTGGCTCCCACAGAGTGAATGTCTGTAGGACCAAGGATGAGCTGTGGGACAGAGGTGACTCTCCAACAGTGAGCTTTAAGACTAAAGTGTGGATGTCCCATGGAGAGCTGCATGTCCCCAAAATTGAGCTGCAAGAAGAAAGTGAGACACACAGAGGAGAATTCAGGGAGCAGCTGGATGCTAGCAGCCTGCTGCCATGCAGGGCGTTGGTATGTGGGGCACATTGCATAACCTGCACAATCTCCAGCTACATCTGGGATCTGCAAAGACTGATGAAAATCTTTGGGCAAGTTTTTCTGGTGATGAGGGCAACCCCATTGACAGGAGTTCCCTCCCCGTGGTCTCTGACAAAGCCAACACCATACCTGCACATCGTGCATTTGGAGGGTAAGAGAGATCTATCTCCTTGCTGCCCCATGTGCCAATCTGAGCTCACAGGAGATACTTGCATTGAGGAAAGCTGGCTTTCACAAAGGCTCTTGTTTTAAAGATTTAAAGTAGAATTGCTTAATCCTTATCTTGCTGCTAAGGGACTATGTGAGCAGCAAAGCTGTGGCTCTCATGATGTCTCTTTAAATGAAACACAAGGCCTTGATCTCCACAGATCTTACAAGTGTGTCCCTTGCCCTTAGTTCCTGTGAAATCTTAAGAAAAATAAGGAAACCAATTACTAACACCAAGTGGGTGGCTTAACAGCTTGTCAGTGATGTGCTTTGTACCATGATGGCAAGGCTGTGGTATGTGAGCCAGGAATTTGGCAAGAGACAGCAGCAGGACATGGGAGAGCCCAAGGCCTGCTGACACATAGAGGAGTGTATTGGCTGCAGGGAGCCAAACTGGATGCAGTTTAGTCTGTATCATATGTAGGACATGCTACCTGCCTTTTTTCACTTTAATTTTCCTATCTAGAGATCGCTTGTTTGCTTGAATATAAACTAAGAGGTATGCAGTGCGTTCGGGTATTAACATCAATAAATTAACACTACAGGAACTATTAACATCTCTATCTCGTTTGTCATACGGGGATGAAACTAGTCAGTAGTTCAAAAATAATTAAAAGTAGACTTAAAGGAAAGAAGAACCTTAGATCCCATGACTTCTATCAAAATACATGTCATGGCTTAAACCCTGCCAGCAACTAAGCATCACACAGCCACTTGCTTACTTCCTGGCAGTGGGATGGAAAGAGAATCAGAAAAGTGAGAAAACTCAGGGACTGAGATAAAGACAGTCTGATAGGAACATAAGCAAAGCAAACTAAGGAATTTGGAATTCATCCACCCCTCCCCATGAACAGCCAGGCATTCAGCCATCCTCAGGAAAGCAGGGTTCCATCACATGTAATGGTGACTTGAGAAGACAAACGCCATCACTCCAAACATCCTCCTCTTCCTTCTTCTTCCCCCAGGTTTATATGCTAAGCATGATGCCATATGGTGTGGGATATCCCTCTGGTCAGCTGGGGTCAGCTATCTCAGCTCCTTGTGCTCCTCCAGCCTCCTCACTGGTGCAATGAGGCGAGAAGCAGAAAAGGCTTTGACTCTGTATTAGTGATGCTCAGTGATAATGAAAACATTCCTCTGTTATCAACATTATTCTCAGGACAAATCCCAAACACAAGCCCAAACCTGCTACTACGAAGAAAATTAATTTCATTCCAGCCAAGGCCAGCACCTTCTCCACCCATTATTCCATACCATTTATGTCACACTCGGGTCCCACACTATGTGGGGACCTGAGCATGACATTCTATGGTATGGACTATCCCTGTGGCCAGTTTGGGTCAGCTGTCCTGGCTGTGCTCCCTCCAGGCTTCTGTGCAGCTCCTCACTGGCAGAGCATGAGAAATTGAAAAGTCCTTGACTTAGGGGAAGCACTATTTAGCAACAACTAAAACATCAGCATGTTATCAATGTTATTCTCATACTGAATCCATAACACAGCACTGTACCAGCTACTAGGAAGAAAATTGACTCTATACCAGCCAAAACCAGGACAATATCTATAGTGGGAGGCATGGAAATGCTGTTACCTGTGTTAGGGGGAAAGGCAAAGTGTCCCTGCTGACTTTTATATTATATTGCTATGTCCCATAACACCACCACCTCATCTCCTTCATACCTCCAGGATTAATCCCATCAGAGGAATTTTTAAAATGCAGCAGCCTTTAGGTCACAGTGTAACAAGCAAATTCTGTTTTAGCAGGAAAAGGACACAAATGTGTTTCTAACACTTCCACTGGGAAAAAACATTTATTTGATCATAGCAGGAACAAGTGGCTTTGTTAGCTACACAAGCTCATTCTACAACGTTTGCAGGCTGTCTGCTTCTCATTTTATTAGCAGACAGTTTAGCTTCTAAGTATCTGATTCTGATAGCAGAAATTCAAATTGATCAGTTAAGTTTTATATAGAATAGTTAAATCAATTGTGACACTGAGAAAACTCTAAATACATTAAATATACCTTTCCAAGTGGAGGAATGCACAGACCTGTATGTTATCCTCTCAAGCAGAAAACATTCTCTGTTGTGTTTTCTGATATTTTCCAAGCTCTGTCTGCAAAAAAAGCAATGTCGCTTTGCCACACTCTTCCACAGCTCTCCAAAGGTATCCATGTTGTTGTGAAATGACAAACTCCATGAGACACAGCAATGTTGCGCTTTACTGGAGGTATCAACAAATCCACCAGCATTGCACAAGTGAAGAAAGACCACACAAGATACTAAAAAATAAACATATGGTCACACCATGGGAAGTGAAAGAGGGAGCACTGAAGGAATCAGCAAATCATTCCAATATTAATTCCTGATTGCCACTGGATTCCCAGAATTACTTATGCCAAGACACACTCTGAGTATGTGACTTGGCTGGTTTGAGCTGCCCAGACACCTGTTTTGGTTGACCTTCCAAAAAGACAGATCAGCAGCAGGGCTGTAGCTGGTACCAACTGTCCTGTACAGTGTCCTGAGAAGAAACACAGCCACAGGACCCAAGGAAAGCTCTAGCTGGCATATAACTAATCCTGCAGTGAAAGAGTTGACTATAAAACCTCTCACAATTTTTAGTATGTATTGAAGCGACCATTTACTTACCTAGGTTCTTTCTGCGCTGACTAAAATAGCCATCTATCCCACAGTCTTATGTGAAACATACTCATCAGAAGTAAAAAATACCCCCTGATGTCCTATCATGAGAAGTGGAAAATGTCTCCTGCTCATTAGTAGGTAGAAATCAAAGAGTTTAGGATAAAGGGATACCTTAAAACACCTTCTTAATTCTGCATGCCAAAGCCAAGATAAGCCACGATAACAGAGCTGTGTTTCTTAAGAGTGGGGTGAAATTCAGGAGACTGGAGTTTCACTTGACTCAGCCTCAGCCCCTAGACCAATTACAAAACTGGCCAGTAAATTACCAGCTGTGTTCCCAATTCTCTTCCCTAGTTTATTGTCCCAGTCCCATGACAATTTAGCTTTTCAATCAGAAAAATAAGGTGCTCTGACCCTGGAAGTGTTCACAGCCAGGTTGGATGGGGCTTTGAGCAACCTGGTCTAGTGGAAGATGTCTCTGCCCATGGCAGGGAAGTTGGAACCAGATGATCTTTAAGGTCCCTTTCAATTCAAACCATTCTATGAACTACAGGATGGACAAGTATTTTTTTTAAATTTAAACTTAAGGTATAGTGTAATAGGCATACATAAATAACCAACAAGTGCTTAACAGTCAAAATCCTAAACATCTTCCCAAAGAAACACCCATTTCCTCCTGGGTGGCATAAAACCACATCCCCAGCTTCTCTGGGAAACTGAACGGAAAATACCTGTGAATTGACAGTGATCCTTTAGCTGCTTCCAATGCTGCCAGAGAAGATCAGTTTCACTGGAAACAGCTCACTTGCCAAAAAGAAGTTTCTCTCACCTACCCTTTGACTTCACTAGGGATGTTTGAGGTTTCCCCCGACTCCACGAGGCTGTCTCCCATGGCAGCAGTGCAAACATCAACACTGCCGACAGTCTCTGAAGCCTTCCACTGAGCAGGCACAGCAGGACTGGAACTGCAATGACTCAGGCACAGCCACAAATGCTCCAGAGACAAAGGGCCATGAGCAATACTCTGTAAAATGCACGTACACAGAAACCAGGGTGAGTATCATAGAGGACTGGGGAGGAACAGGGCACTGCCAGGCAAACAGGATTAGCTCCATCTGGCTATCAGACTGGTAAAGCAAAACAAAACCCATAAACTGAAATCTTAATTACAAGTAAGTTCTGTTTTTCACTCAATACTTCAATAAGCATTTGCAGAACCAGGATGATGTTAAGGTTAGGATATGTGAGGAAAATGGGGCACGAAGAAGAAGGGAAAAGAAGATGAAAAAAGCAACAAGCTGCCTCGTTGCTGACTGTAAGCTCCCTCTCCCCAGTTATCTGATATATAAAGCTCGGCAATTGCTGTCAGTAGCAGCAGAGATACTTTTCTAATTCAAAAACTGAATGGGAGCAGTAGTAGGACAGGGAAAAGAGAACAGCCCCACACTGTACAACCCTCTTACGCACTGGACTCGCCGTCTGCTGCCTCCGGCCCTCCTTCCGCCCCCTCCCCATTCTTCATTTGCTCCCTTCCTTCCGTCCTTCCTCTCATGTTCCCCAGCTGCCATTTCAGAGCTGCCTCTCCCTGGCCACCCCCTCAGCCTCAGCTGCTTTCAGACACCCACTGCATCGCTCTGCATATGAAAATGAGCTGTCACATTTTCCAGCCTCTGAAGCAAGAGATTATTTTTGGGAGAGGTGGTTTTGACAGTTCTGCCCTGCAATTCAAAGGCAGAGCACAGAGCACGGGCAGAAGAGGAGAGAAGGTACAGCAGATGAACACATATGCAGGGCTCCTGGCTGTGCACTCAGAAGGGACTGGAGGTCTCTGGGGGGACACAAAGCTCCTGTGGACTGTGGGAGTCAAGGAACAGACACATCTCCTCACTTCTGAGGACTGCTCTTTCCTGAGCCAAGGCCAGCTGCTACCAGTGTAGCTACAGGACATGCCACTGAGATGACAGTCGAGCCTGCTTGTGGAGGACAGGCACAGCAAAGCCCCTCTCCACCCTCTCATGAAGTCCTTCACCCCACTTGCATCCCGATCCCCCACACCACCAGGCAGTCTCTTACAGAGCCCACTCCCTGCCAAACCCAGAATGCATCTGGAGATCTGGCCTAAAGGAAGGGAAGTGTAACAGGTTTTTGACCTACCAGTCCAGCACCAGTTTTTCTGTGTATTTTGACTGCAGCTGGTTAGCACACAATGCAAAACCTGCAGGGCCTTGCACCGGGATGGCAGCAGCAGCAGACAAGCATTGACATGGTGGGAACAAAGCCCAAGGGTGGGAGGAGACTCTCACACAAGGAGAATAAGCAGGAGGCTTCCTGAGTAACCACACAAGCAGACTGAAGAGAGGCATGGCTGCAGAGGGTTGCTCTGGAAATTAAAGTTGAAACAAGCTGCTTTAAAGAAGCAAAGGAAGAGGGCAGTTCGGGAGGCAGGGCTGGAAACATCAGTGGCTGGAGGTGTCAGTGGAGGAGGAATACATTAGGGAGGATCCAGAAATGGTGAGGGAGGCAGCAGGATCTGAGTGGCCATAAGTGGTGCAGAGCAGGCTCCAGCAAGTGCAGGTTACTGGGAATGGCCACAGGGAGAGACTGTCACAGAGCAAAGGCAGTATGGACATCACGGGAAGCAAGGTGCATTAATAGGTATTAAGCAGCACTGTGTGTGTCAGGGGCACACGAGATTGGCAGCTGGGACTGGCGAGCCGTGAGGACCTGTGAAGAATCACTGCTGGAAGGGGTGCCAAGAGCAGCAAGGGTGATCCTGCAGTGCCTACAGCAACAAAAAGCTGAGACAGCTGACTGGGAAGCCAAGAGGAGGATGAGCAAGGAGGTAAAGCAAGGACAGGGGAGAGAGAAGTAAGAGTGGGAAAAGAACAAAACAGAACAGGCCACCTGAAGCATGAGCTGCCATTGCACGTCAGCCCTTTGTTATTTTCTCATAGTTACACCATAGCAGACTCGAGAAGTACCTGTCAGTGCTGGACTATAATCTACGTCACATCACATAAACCGAGAGACATGGCCAAAACTCAGGTCACCCTTATGACAAGTCTAAAAGGCACGTGATCAAGCTTAAAAATCACTATGCTAATTTCACCTTGCCATTTTATATGAAAATAATAGCATTCCCTCCAAAGAGTACTTTACTTCTAGAAAATTACTGCACAATCACCTTAACTTCCTCAAACAGTCCAGCACACACCTTCAACATGTTGACATAGCAAACAAACAAAAAATGGCGACAGTAGTTCATGTTACAGATATTCTGTCCATGTTGGAAACTGGATTTTTAACACTAAAGTTCTTACTGTATCAGTAAAATATTTGTATATATGCATTACATACCAGTAAAGGTGAAAAAAGTGACAATTTTCTGCTGAATGTTCAGGAGAAATTATTAGCTTTGTGAGTGAATTTATCACATAGGCTGGTGCAACTTTTACAGATTCAGTTTTAGTGGCAAAAATATGCTTTAAATGAGATTTCAGAATGTTTTAAATAAAACCAGTTACAATCACAAAAACCATGACAGAACTTGCCATAAACAGAAAACACAGAATTTCACCAAGAACTATTGAGTATTTGTTCCACAACCTGTATTTCAGCCAGGGCAGATGCAGACAGATGCACTTGTGAGCCAGGAGTTCTTTCCCCAGCTGCGCCTTCTGTGACAGTAGCACCTGTTGGCAAAGGACAGCACGTTCTGGGAGCCAAGCAACCGTTTAATCAACATTTTTTCCCTGTTGATTTCAGTGTGAAACACACAGTAAACACACTTTCTCCTGATAAGACACCCAGACATGTGGGATCCAATGGAGTAATTTGTAAACAACTGTTTGCTGCTAGTAGTGAAAGGAGTTTGGGTCATCCTGAAGTGAATTCTCTTCTGGGAATTCCCCCTAGATAAGGCAGTCAAGCCAATCCGTTTCCCTGCAGGCAATGGAGGGATCTTACAAAATCTGTCAGAAAGTCAGGCAGATGCCCAGGCTGCATAACAGAAACAGAAGATGGGAGATGCAGATTTCCCTCTGCCAAGTGGCATGTTTTCCTAGAGGTGACAATTGTGGCAGCTATAGAAGCAAGGAGAAAGAGATCTCACCACTGGCAGCCTGGTGCAAGGGGGCATAGTAGGAGAGCACATCCCATCAGATGTGTCTGGTACCACAGTGGGGTACCACTGTGAAGCCAAGTAACAGAGATTCCATCTGTACAAGTATCAGTTGAAAACCTGGAATTAAAGTAATTAAAAAAAAAAGGGTCTTTCTGGGAATAAAATTACCACTCTTCTGTCAATACATGTCTTTGAACTGATTAAGTATTACTTTAAATTACATACATCTATGGTCATGTTTTGCAATATTTATATCTTTATTCTATCTTCAGGCTGAAGAAACTGCTCATTTCTTGCAGGTTTTTTTTCCCCCCTCTTTCAGGCATAACTAAACTCTCTGGGACAGGTGTTTCTTGTTTCCTTGCTTTCAGGCAAGTTACAGGAACACATCACCTGCAGCCAGACCCCTTCTGCCAACTGGGATTGGCTGGCATGGGGAAGAATTAAGCAGAATGAAAAAATAGGGCCATGACACCACTGAAAAGGGGAAGGACAGGAAGAATGACAGAATCACAGAACAATTAGGTTGGAAAAGGCGTCTGAGACCTTTGTCTGAACACCACCATGCTACGTAGACCATGGCACTAAGTGCCACCTCCAGTCTTTCCTTAAACACCCCTAGGGACGATGACTCCACCACCTCCATGGATAGCACATTTCAGTGCTTATCACCCTTTCCGTGAAGAAATTCCTCCTAATATCCAACTTAGACTGCCCCTGAGGCAGCTTGAGACTGTCTTCTCCTCCTGTTGCTTGTTGCCTGGGAAAAGAGCTCGACCCCCGCCTGGCTACAACTCTTGTCAGGTCGTTACAGGGAGCAATAAGGTCACCCCTGAGCCTCCCTTTCTCCAGGCTAAACTACACTCAGCTGCTCCTCTTAAGACTGGTGCTCCAGACCCTACATTAGCTCAGTTGTCCTTCTCTGGATGTGCTCCAGCACCTCAGTGTCCTTCCTGAACTGAGGGGCCTTGAACTGGACACAGCACTCGAGGTGTGGCCCCACCAGTGCTGAGTACATGGGGAGGGTCACTGTCCTGCTCCTGCTGGCCACACTATTGTTGATACAGGCCACGATGCCATTGGCCTTCTTGGCCACCTGGGCATACACTGGCTGATGTTCAGTGGCTGTTGACCAGCACCCCCCGGTTCTTTTCTTCTAGGCAGCTTTCCAGACACTTTTTTTTATCCACAGAGGGTAGTGCTGCCTGGGGTTATTGTGGACAAAGTGTAGGAACCAGTACTTTTCCTTATTCTGGCTTTGGGCCATTGATTCAGCTTGTCCAGATCCCTCTGCAGAGACTTCCAACCCCACAGCAGACCGACACTCGCACCCAACTTGGTGCTGTCCACAAATTTACTGGATCCCCTCATTCAGACCATCAGTAAAGATATTAAACAGGACTAGGCCCGACTGATCTCTGGGGGACACCACTGGTGACTGGATATCAATTGGATGTAGCACCATTCACCACCACTCTCTGGGGCCAGCCATCCAGCCAGTTCTCAACCCGGTGAAGAGTTCGCCTCTCCAAGCCATAGGCTGCCAGCTTTTTCAGGAGTATGCTATGGTAGATAGAGTCAAAAGCTTTGCTGAAGTCCAGGTAGACTACATCCACAACCTTCCCCTCATCTACTAGGCAGATCACTTGGTCATAAAATGAGATCAGGTTGGCCAGGCAGGACCTGGCTTTCCTAAACCATGCTGGCTGGGACTGATCCCTTTGTTGTCTTGCATGTGTCACGTTATTGAGCTCCAGATGATCTGCTCCATAACCTTGCTAGACACCAAGGTGAGGCTGACAGGCCTCTAGTTCTCTGAATCCACCTTCTGGCCCTTCTTGTGGATGGGCGTCACACTGGCCAGCTTCCAGTCGTCTGGGACCTCCTTGGTTAGCCAGGACTGATGATAAATGATGAAGAGGGGCTTGGTGAGCTCTTCCGTCAACTTCCTCATCACCCTAGGATGAGTCCAATCCAGTCCCATACACTTGTGAGCATCTCAGCGGCACAGCAGGTCACTAACTGCTTCCTCCTGGATTACAGGGGGTCCATCCTGCTCCCCATCCCTGTCTACCAGCTTAGAAGGCCCCTTGTCCTGAGGATAACTGGTCTTACTGTTGAAGACTGAGGCAAAGAAGGTGTTAAAAAAAAAACAGAAGAAAGGAAAATGCTCTGACCAAACGTCGCTGGACCGCTTAGGAGAAGGAGAAGGGGAGATCTTTTAAGTGAGGCTGAATAAGCAGGAGGAAAGAAACTGAACTATAATGAAACATCAATAGCATTTCTAAAGCCCAGCACCAGTCACAGCTGCAGCCTGGCCTGGGTCCGGCTTCTCAGGTCCTGACACACAGAGCCGCTCTTTCTGCTTTCATTACAACTTTCTGACGGGAAAAAGAACCCGCCTTAACCCCTGCATCGAGCAGAACGGATCTCACGGCTCCCGCCCTTGTGGCGCGCCGCAGCCTGTGGGGCAACGCGATTAGCAGTGACCCAGCTAAGCCGCAGCTGTTCCCGGGCCGGCCAGGCGGCAGCGGCCGGGGAGCGGGCGAGGGAGCCGCGGGCAGAGATGGCCGAGCCCCGCGGGGCCGACCCTCCTGGGGTCTTCCTCAGACTGCGGTCTCCCTCGGATCTCCCGCCACCAACAGCGCCCTGGGCTGACACGGACAGCGCCGGGAGCCCCGCTGCAGACAGGGGTGGTCCCGACGCGTGGCAGCGGCTTTCCCCACCCCGAGGGTGCTGCCAGGACACAGCAGCGGGTCCCCGGGCGCGCCCAGCCACGGGGATGGGCCAGAAAGGTCCGAGGAGGGCGGAACGACCGCGCCGCTCTCTGCCTCTCCCCCCGCCCGCGGCCCCGCTTCACCTCAGCCCGGCAGGGAACAGGGGCCGCGCCGGGGAGGCTGCTCCCTCCCCCGCCGCCGTGTGACCTCATGCGGGAGGAAGCGCCGGGCCGCCCCCGCCGCTCCCACACGGATGCCGAGGAGGGAAAGGAAGGGCACGGCCGGGGGGGCGGGGGCGGCCGCCCTGACTCAGCCGGCGGGGGGGACACGCCGCGCTGACACTCCGGCCACGCCGCCGCGCGGCCGCCGATCACGCGCGGGCGCCCGGCGCCCATTGGCCGCCGCCCCACACA
>VZTE01002671.1:191442-243624 GCA_013397775.1 Eulacestoma nigropectus
GGCGGGGGCGCCGCGCGGGGAACTGGGGGAAAGGTCGGCGCGCGGCGGCGCCCGATCACGCTTTGTTCGGGTGCCCCGCCCCGGGCCGCGCCCTGCTCGGTGCGGGCCAATGGGCGCCCGGCGCGGCTCCGGGGTAACCAATAGGGGAAGGCGGGGGCGGTGCGCGCGGGGGCGGCCGGCGGGGTGCGCTGAGGTGAGGGTGGCGCGCGCCCAACAGCCGGGGGCGGGGCCCGCGCGTGAGCCCCGCCCACAGCCCTGCGTGAGGGCCGGGCAGGGAATAAACAGAGACAGAGGCGTGGGGGGGGTACCTGTGTGTATGTATAGGTATGTATATCGCAGTTCTCCAAGCAGGTGATTTCCCGTGCATGGACGTGTGTGTGAGAGAGACCCTTTGAGTATTTTCTAGAACATTTTTTGTTGCTAATTCCTTTCGAAGAAAATGTGAATCAGTCCCAATGCGGTCCTTTCTCATGTGCCAAAATAAGCACAATCCTGAGGGCTATGTGTGTCCAAAGCAAAAATAGAAGTAGAGTGGGATGGTGGAGGAAGTTTTGATTTACTTTCTTTGGGGGGTGTGAAGATGTTTCTTAAGCTCTCAGACACAGCTTTTGCAGTGTGGAATAACTTTAACATACTTAAGATCCAGAGTAGTTCTTTTGTCTCAAGAAAGTATGTAATTTTCATCTGATGGCCAGATTTCCTCACTAACAACTTCATAAAAATATTGCATAAATAAGAAAGAAGGCAGGGAAATATAGGTATACCAAGTGTATTTATCTTGCATAGGTGCCCCATTTGTTTTTAGCAATGCCTTCTGCAACTTCTTGCAACTGCAAAATACTCAAACTTAGCTTCAGGTTTAAAGTTTCCTTTTTTTCTCTAACCAAAACAGGAGTAAGAAATGGAGATGATGGCTGAAAAACAGAGAGATAGAAGGTATTGCTGGAACAATACACCTGAAAAAAGCGATTATGAGGCTGTAGAAGCCCTTATTTCTATGAGTTGCAACTGGAAATCAGACTTCAAGAAACATGTAGAAATGAGACCTATAACTCCTGCATCTGACATGTCAGAAGAAAGTGACGAGGCTTTGCTTCCTGGAGCAGCAGACTTTAATGCGATACCAGCATTTGTAAGTTTTCCAATTTGCATGTGTGTCTGCTTGTTTTTACGAGTTAGTGTGGTGATGTGCTGTTACCATCCCCCCCTTACTGTGTCTCTCTCCCCTGCACAGTGCCTGACACCCCCCTACAGCCCTTCCGACTTCGAGATGTCGCAGGTGATCCATCCGCTCGGCAAGGCGCTGTCCGAGGCTGCCAAGCCTCCTCTGGCCGCACCTCGGAGAGAGGCGGAGAGGTCTCCAGCAGCCAGGCCTCTGAAAGCTCGAGTGACGAGTGTTATCCGCCACACGGCTGATGCCCAGCTCTGTGATCACAAAACCTGCCCGGTGAGAACAGCCAGTGTGCTCAAATACCAGGACAGTGCCTCGAGGGAAACAAACAGGAAACAGAACGCCAAAGCAGAGCACTCCATGTGCTCTGCCGTGACACCAAGGGGAGCCGGCGCTGAGACCAGTGAACTGTCGGTGGCAGAAGGAAGAACTGCAGAACCAGCTGTTGGGCCCGTGCCTTTGACACGGCCCTTAGTGAGCGTGGAGGAGTCTGTCCCTGAACCAGCACAGCAGCCAGTGGTGGCAGCACCGCTGTCCCCTGCCCAAGGCAGCGGAGCCCCCCCCGTGCCAGTGATTTGCCAGATGGTCCCACTGCCTGCAAACAACAATGTTGTGACAGCCGTGGTGCCCCACACCGCACCAAGCCAGCAGCCGGCTCTCTGTCAGCCCATGGTCTTCATGGGCACCCAGGTTCCCAAAGGTGCTGTCATGTTTGTTGTTCCCCAGCCAGTTGTGCAGGGCCCAAAGGCTCCCATTGTTAGTCCAAATGGCACGAGACTCTCTCCCATTGCTCCTGCTCCCGGCTTTCTACCTTCTGCAGCAAAAACCACTCCTCAGGCTGATTCTTCAAGAATAAGAAGTCACATTTGCGGCTACCCAGGGTGTGGGAAAACATACTTCAAGAGCTCCCATTTGAAGGCTCACGTCAGAACACACACAGGTTGGTCACTGCTGCTGCATGTTAAAAATTAATGTAGAAAATTGTGGTTATATAGATAGCTTGTTATATTGTAGTGATTACCAGATCTGTTCATGGAACAAATTGTGGGCCAGCAATGAAATACTTTTTTTTGCCAGCATGCATTCTAATGCTGCCTAATCTCTGATGGGAAGTCTCCCCAAGGGGAAGTTGACTCAGCAGTTTGTTTGTGCTGGACTCGCTTCATGTCAGAAGGTGTTCAGTAGTGCATCTGTGGAAGCAAGGCCTTGCCCAACATGGAACATGCTTTCTAGAGTTAAAGATGCCTTATTAGGCTTCTCCTCAGGAATGCCTTTGTCAGAAGTGGGTAAAACTCGGAGATTCTTTTATGAGAGAATGTGAGAATCCACTCCAAACTATTCCTACCTTGGTTATTTTAGAGTAACTTCTCCAGCCTCAGCCCTTGACTGCAGCAGCAGAAAGAGTCCCAGGTATTTGCACACAGGCTCACAGTGCGCTACTAGAGCTCCGTTACATAAAACATCATTGCTGGCTGTGCTTTAGAGGGGAGTTTTGGGCATGCTGAGTCATCATTATCCACAGTTTACATGGACCTGAGAGTTAAAATCAGCTGTCTTGAGATGTGAAGAGCATTTCAAACAATTGGTTCCAGAGAATTTTAAACCTTTAACCACTTTAACCCTTTTTAACCCTTTAACCCTTACCTATACTCCTTAGCCTTAGGAATAGTGAGTCTGCATGTTTAAATATTAGTATATAAACAGTTTTCCACATTTTATGTGTATAATGCTTACATAGGTTTTTGGCTCAGCTGCCATAATAGAAACTTTCTTGCCAGTTAAGGCAGCAGTGTTTATTGCTCAGTTAGTACTCACTGGGTTTTCCCTTTGTAATTTCTTCCCTTTTAGGAGAAAAGCCGTTTAGTTGCAGTTGGAAAGGCTGTGAGAGGAGGTTTGCACGGTCTGATGAACTGTCTCGCCACCGCAGAACGCACACCGGGGAGAAGAAGTTTGCCTGCCCGATGTGCGAGCGGCGGTTCATGCGGAGCGACCACCTCACGAAGCACGCGCGTCGCCACTTGTCGGCGAAGAAGTTACCAAACTGGCAAATGGAAGTGAGCAAGCTCAATGATGTTGCTGTGCCGCCATCGTCTGCGACCGCCCAGTGAAAGGACTTGCTCTGGTGGAATTAACTGTTGTTGCTGGGATAGGCCGGCTGAAAAAAGGCTTTTTCTCCCAGTCTGCGGTTCTCCCGCACTGGCTGCTGACAGCAGTGCAGAGAGGCAAAGGCAGCCTGCACTCAGTCACAAAAGATGTTGGGAGAACCAGTGGCTGACTGGAATAGTGAGTGTCTTTTGCACTGGTAAGGAGAGAAAGAAAGGGAAGGCTCTAGAGCAGAGCAGCCACATTGTGCCAGTTTTGAATTTTGCAGATCACTTGGTTATGCTCTAGATCCAGTCCCATGCAAGTGTTCTTGAGGGTTTGCGGCTCATGCCTGAGACCAACCCCAATTTTAGCTGTCAGTTGTCAGTCTTCAGTAGGAGCAGACAAGGACAGCGGCAATGTACAGGCGCAGGCTTGAAAGCCCAGAACCCACCTGCGTAAGATAATCTAAATTGATTTTCCTACTTTTGCCACCTTTTCTTGGTAGGATTCTTTTCCTCCTAAGTGTTCCCTGGCCCCATCATAATCAATGATTTGGTGCCAGACTCCTGGAGATTTTAGGCATCTCCTCCTGCGTGGGGTGGTTAACACACCCAGCTTTATACTGCTGTGTCCAGAGGGGCTTTGGATGGGCATGCAGGGGCACCACATGGGCAGTCGAAGGGCAGGAACATTTCCAAATCCTTATTAGCTTTGTAATGTTTTCCCAGCTGCTTTGGCAAGCTTTGTGATTATTACAGCTGGTTATACCTGGGCATCGTATGACACTTCTGCTTTTGTGTTGCTTATGGTTTCCTTTCCACCTTCTCACTGCGCTTGTCATGAGCAGATACAGGGCACCTTGAAGACAAACTTGGTAACTGTAAACGACTCGGGTTGATTAAAGAAGAAAACCAAGAATCTTAGGCTTCTTGATTGTGTTACTCTTTGAGAGGCGGTTTATGCTAAAATTTAAATGGATATATTATGTATTGTATTAAACTAAGAAGTTGTGATTCAAAAAGGAAAACAAGGCAGCAAAGACACCGGCCTAGAATTTAAACTAGCTTTTGTGACAGTGCATCAATTTTCACTATTTGTATTTTATCATATTATGTTGAGGACACATATCAAAAAGTGAATGGTTTGAAAATAGTGTATTAGATCTGCTTTTTGTGACTACTTTAAAGATTTGCACATTTCTTATGTTGTACTTTATACTTTGTTTACAATAAACCAATTTTCTTTAATATAGACCGCTTTATTTTTTTTAATTTATAGCAGAACTTATCCCTTTGCAAGTAAAATAACCTCAAAATAAAATTGTCCTGACCAGTGGAATATCTCTTAATTTTTTGTATTTTTTAAGCACTATAAAGCCCACAGGAGTGGAATTTCAAGTCTTCTCTTACTACTCTGCCTCTCTGTTCTGGTTTGATTTTGGGTTTTTTGTCCCAGCTGTTCATCCTCCTGCTTTTCTTAAGCATCCAAAACTAAACGTGCCTATGTGGGCCATTATAACGCTGATGAAAAGTGTTTCCTTTTTGTTGGTGATTGCACTGCCTTCCCCAGGAAGGAACCCGGTCGTGTTCCTGATGGCCTGGCTGTTGGGCAGAGGTGCTGGCTGCCAGCCCCACGGTCGGAGAGATGTAGCAACATCGGCCCTCTCCAGGGCTGGTGGGCACGTGGTGCTGGCATTGACATGGACTCCAGGCTGGGGGTTTGCTTGCCCCATTAAAGCTGTCTCTGCAGGAATCCCCTGCCAGGAGGAAAGCAGGGCATTGGGGTTCTCCCAGCTCAGGGCGGAGGCCGGGTAGCACGGCTTCTCTGCCTGCTGCCCCTGCGTGCCAGCGGTGGCCATTGGCGCTGCTCGTGTGGGCTCTTCTGCCTCCCACTCTGACTCCCCTGCCTGCAGGGATCCTCAGATTTCACAATCGCACGGATGCTGACTCACTGCCCTTCCCTCTGTGGGTTTGGAGCAGAGGCACTCCTTACCTTATCGTGTGTGATACAGGGCCCTGCGTAGGGAACACCTGAGTCATTGCCCTTGTTCCAGGTGGGATATGCCATCACAGCCCAATGCAAAAGAGAGGCTTCTTCCCCAGGAATGTGAGTCCCATTCCACCATCTTGCTTCAAGGTATTTCTCATTTCATGGCCATGAGACAAAATATTGTAACAGCTCTGGGTCTGAGACCTTTCCACATCTGCAAGTAGCCGTTGGACTAGGAACCAGATCCCCGCACCAGCTCTGCCTGGCACGCTGATCTTTGAATCCCATTTTGTGCTGCAGCCCTACAGAAGAAGAGTATAAAGAAAGTGCCACCTCCCCATCAGTGTCCTGCCCGTGCGATGGCCCTGTCCCTCTCCTCAACAGTGCATGCAGGGTGCTTTGAAGCCCCTCTAGCTCAGCATGGAGCTGAACTTAAATCTGACTTTCCAGGTGAGCGCTCTCATGCTGCCATGCAATAACAGAGAAAGAAAGTAGGTTTCCATGCTGTGGGCATCTCCGCTGCCTGTGTTTTCTGAAGTAAAAGCAGCTGCTGGTGCTTTTTGTGTAGCAACCCACTCTGAAGGTATGTGCGGGCTGTGCCCTGGGACCACCTGCTGGCTGCACTGCTGGGAGGCTGCTGAGGGAAGCCTGTTTCTGGCATGCTGTGAGCTAAATAAAATACAGCTCCCTCTAAATACAGAATTTAACAGCAAGAAGTGCACTTCTGGCTGGTTCTAGCTGAAGACAGAGTCATAGTTGTGAATTTACCTCATGCCATTTTTAAAGCTTAACTGTGAAAGCCATCTGGAAATTACATCAGCTATTTTGGGGTTTAATTCAAGGCTAACCTGAAAAATGTAGTTGAAAGGGCATTATTAGACACCTTTTCAATGCTGACTTTATTGTGAAATCAAATTTGGCTGCATAGTAGGACGTTTAATTTTTATGAATTTTCTACAGATTGCTGTGAATAATTTTACAGCACTTCCTTATTCCTGTGTGTAAAACAAAGGCACACATCATATTTTTTCCTCCTGTTTGGGTTCAATGATGAAGCCAAACAGAAATGCAAACCAAGACACTCAGCAACCCCCACCATTAGTACTTAGATGCCAACACTGGCTGGCACTGGCTGTGGCAGGGCTTGCCAGGATGGCCACTGCTGTCATTTGCTATGCAAACACCTGGCTCTGGGGAGTTGATCCAAAGGGATCCAAGAGATAGCATATATTCTTGGAAGAAGATTTTGGAAGTGTCTATAAACCCTCCAGCTTGCTGCTTAGCACTGCACTCTGCAGTGATGCACAGACATAGAAGGTGATGCTGCAATGCTGACATCAATTACAGGAGCTGGAGTGAGAACCCATTCCCTGTCTCGGCTTGCAGTAGGGAAGAGCAGTGAGGGTGTCACAACAAATTGTCCTGGGAAAGGAGGGAGCTAGCCTCTGTGTCCAAGGCAAAGCAATACAACCCCATGCTCGGTGTGCCTCCCTTGGCACTGGGGGAGAGCAGGAGAGGGCAGTTGAGGGTGCCTGCTTGCCCTGGGTGTAGCACACGTGGCCCATTCCGGCCCCAGGACCGGCATCAGCAGGATGGGTTAGAGGGCTCGAGGTCTGGTTATCCCACCCAAACGGATCAGCAGTAGGGAACTGCAGTGCCAGGGCACCCTGCGTATGTCCTGAGCACTCTGCCAATGTTCAGGGATTTTAGTCTCCAGAGAGGATGGAGCGAAGGCTGGAAAAAACAAGCATTTTTCCTTGTGGTTTGGAAAAGAATGATTTCCATTACAGCTGGAGTATTTGTGGGAGGCTTAGATGCTCTATGAGTGAACTAATACGTGTTTTAAAAGAAGAAGGGTCCTGAGCTGGGTCAGCTTGTCTGGAGCCACAGATGCAGCTGAGACAAGAACCAGGGCAGCCTGTCTACCCATCCTGCCTGGTAAGCATGGCTTTCTGAGGTTTTTTCTCCTGAGCTTTACCATTCAGCAGCGCTATTTCAAGACACCCTTAACCAACCAGTCCTGTCATCCTGGCACAGGGTGTCTTCAGGCTCTGTGCCAGGGTGGGTGCCACAGTGCAGATGTGGCCTGTGCCCAAAGAGCTGAGAGGAAGGACTTTATTGGCAGCTGGCCTGTCGCTGTAGAGCCAGGAACGGAGAGATGTAGCAACATCAAATCCAGCGAAAGAATGAATTATTTATTAATTTAACAATCATTTTTATATAGTCTAGTTCCATAAAGCGATTGGACAATGTTCACACTCCTCCTAGGGTGATTGGTTCAGGTTCTATCACATCCATGGTAAAACATTTCTCAGTGTACCATAAACAGAACTTAGCAAAACACCAGATGTGACTATCGTCTGGATAAACTATCTTACTGTTTTCATATCTTGCGTGAGAAAGGAAAGGTTCTCAAAGAATTAATGAAAGAAGCTGGAAAATTCATCTGCTAGCAGCATTTCGGTATCCACACTGGCCTGAGACTTGCACACCACATGCAGCGACATCAGGTATTCCCTTGGCAGTTCCCCACTTTTACTGGAAATGGATGATTCATTTGTCTGCTTTGGCAACAAACTTGGATAACCAAGGAAACAGTCTCAGAGAAGCTGGAGAACAAAATCAGGTCAAGAGAAATGATGAATGAATATGTGCATGATGGACTCAAGCTTCTAGTTCTGCATCACAAATTTTCTGAAGAAAACTTTGCTTCTCCTGGAACATGTGGTCAGGGAGGCTAATATACAGCTGGAACAAAGAGGGTTGGGTCTTACAATGTAATTTAACATGTCACACAGAGCTTCCATGTCTAGAAATATGGGGTTATGGAATGCTTTCTGTTGTGACCAAAGACAATGTGATACTTTGGCAGTGATAAAACAAGAGCAAAACACATCTTTAGCTATTGCATTATATTCATGAGAAGACAGGACATAAACTTGCTAACTCACTTCCTGTGCTGTGATATAAATCAGGTAATCATCATATAAAATGCATTAAATAATTCAGAAGCTTTTTTAGGATAACACAGTTTTGATGAAACTTGACACTGATTGTGTAGTCTACTCTGAAAGTCAAAGTAGTTGTCTGGGGAAAAAAAAATTCTGCTGTTACCGTGACTTCGTTTCAGCTACTCGGAAGGTTTCGGTAGATGTCAAGGTACTTGCATGGCAACAACTTCCCAAGAAAACAGATGCAGCCGTGGTGGGGACTGGCCATGTGCTAACAGCTGCAGAGAGGCACAAGCACACCCTGCCTTGGCTAAATGTCCCCCAGACCCTCAGCGAAACTTAAGTGGCTTTGAATAACTAGGACATGTAGAGTCTCCTCTCTGCCCAGCTCATCTCATCTCCTGACTGCTTCCAACACATACAACAGGATCTGACATTTGTCAAGTCTACCTTTTTTAAAAAAAACCAAAACCCTTTGCGAACTTCTCTTTATTGCCATCTGGGCTGAATTCCATACAGTTGTCATGGTTTAATGGTGAAGGCTGGGATCTTCTCAGGGATAGCCAGGAAACTGGCACAGGGTACTTATTGTGAACAACAACCTCAGGCAGTTTAAAAAAACCAGAGCCTTTAATGTTTAATTGCCTGGCAGTCACTTGGAAAGAGCAACCCTCACCTCCCCTAAATGAAGAGAGTATCGCATGCAACCTGAGCAGAATTAAAGAAAATACAGGATACAGAGTACCTTAATGGCCTAAAATGCAGGGTTATCAAAATGTTAATGAAACTTCCATCCAGCAAACACTAAAGCAAGTCCCCTGACCACCCATCAGCTGCGATGTAACATTGCCGGTCACTGCACCAGAGGAGCAGCTGCTAAATAAAAAGGCTTTTAGGAGCCACAGCATAACAAGAGGACAGAGCAGCCATCTTCAAACAAGCTATGCAATCAGCTTAATGAAGACAGAACTCTTGATCAGCTGTAATCAGTATTCCTCAGGTAATCCTGACTAAGGCAGTAGGGACTGCAAATGCAGAACTGAGGGCTAGGAAAACCAAAGGGATTCCCTGTTTGCAGCTGAGTGTGTTGTGCTGCTGCTGGCATCTGGTTGCTATGCAGTTTAGGGAGCAGTTGCCTTTAATGCTCTTGGTTGAGCACAAGTGGTTTCATTTCCTTTTCTTCTCCCCACCGTTACCTGCCCCCACAGTGCCGCGCAGGTGCTCTGAGAGGTCAGGCTTCCTGCCTTCCTGGAGATGAGAGCACCTGTTCCTACCTGCAAGTGGCTGCATGCTGTCCTAAAGAGGGGGGCTCCCCTCACCCTCAGCCTGTGGGGCGCCTTATCAGGAACTCCCACCACAGGGAATTAGGCCACACGTTTCCCACTGGCACCACATCCCTTCCACCTGCAAGTGACAGTCACCCTGTCACCCCACCTCCTGGCACCACTCTGCTCCTGGTTCTTCACCAGCTTCTGCAGCCCGGAGCAGAGCTTGGGGAATGGGAAGCCAGAAGCAGCCCTGTTGCATGGCAGCCTTTGCTGAGGGCACAGGAGCAGCTTGAACCTCGCACTGACGCTGCATCCCTCACTGGCCCTGACTCATGGGCTCACCTTCCCTTCCAGCACTGGCACTCACCAAACCCCCAGCTTGGCTTGGCAGCAATCCAAAACTGGGAGCGCTTCTTCTCCTGAAGCCTGGGAGATGTCCATGTCTTTGGGTCCTCACCTCTTCACCTGGCTGCAGCTGAGGTGACCCAGGAGCTTCCCACGCTGCCAGCAAAGCTGGCGGCTGCTCAGGAGGGTGGTGTGATCACCTCCATCTCCTTTTGCTAGGAAACCATGCTAGCAAAAGAGTCATGCAATTTTTGAAATAAAGGGGAAACTGCGGCATCCCTGTGAAATTCTCAACGCAGTACACAAGTCAAAAATACTAGTCATTGAACTAAGAAAGAGAAACAGATTGTTACTGTCTGGAAGTACCCAGAGGCAAGCAGGGCAGGCAGAAAGGAGGAGCACTTACAGGCTGGCTGGCCTAGATAGCATTGCTCTGTCTCACACTGATTCATCTTAACATGAACCTCCCAGCCATGGGACAGCAGGAATTATTTCAGGTCTTTCTGTATGAAGTGGTCAGCTGCAGCTGGGGGGATCTTTTCATCTTTTTTTTTTTTTTCCATTTAGGCGAGGGACTTTTCAATGCCCTATTTAAGTGAAGCAACAAGTATGATGAGCCGATGATGAGTCATCAGGCCAGGAAAAAAGCTGTAGGAAGGCTGGACTATTTATGAAATGTAAAAGAAAGAAAGGAAATATATTCTAGATGCAGTATGATCTGGACGGTGGCTCCAACTTCTCTTGCGCGATAGCATATTCCCAGGCTCCAGACAGCAAACCTCCCGGGAGGGAGGAGAAGGGCTGGTGGGGCGTACACGGATTTTCGGAGAGGATTCATTGGCGCTGCAGGGAGCGAGACGCTCCGCAGAGCTGCCGCCTATCACCTGTGGCGAGAGAGCTCCGCAGTCGCCTCCGAGGGGCACGGCCGGGTAGCCAGGCTGCCCCTCATCCATCGCCTTCGCACCGGCCCCTGGTGCCGGGAGGGGCGGTCGGACAGCCCAGCTCTCCACCGCCACAGCACGGTCCGCTACCCCCGTGCGAGGCACTGCCGCGCTCCGCTGGAGCGGTGGCGGAGGAGGCTGCGGGGGATTCCTCCTCCTCTTCCTCCTCCTCTGCCGGGAGGCACCGGGCCCTGAGCCTGAAATCTCTCTGTATTTCAGCCCCTACAGCTCGGCTCCTCAGCTCACACCACCGCACCACAAGGAGGGATGCGGAGGTGCCACGAGAAGGAAAAAACAAATAAAAGAGGTCTTTGGCAATAATTGTGCAGTGTTGGCATGGCTGGCAAGGGCATTACTGAGTGTGCAAATTGGCCTAGATGATCCCACAGGCTGGAGATGCCACTGCCTGACACGGGGCTGGGGCAGCGGAAAGCAACGAGAGCTTCTCCTCCGCCAAGCGCTGCCCGAGCTGTTGCCAAGGGCACATGGAAGCAACGTGGCATGGCCTCCTCATACAGCAGATATTCACACATTCCCCGGCGTTTTGACACTTAAATTCTGGATAGTTGTAGCTGCTCTGGAATACAGTTGGGCAGGGTCGGAGGGAAGGACGCATTGCCGGGAGACAAAGAGCATCGAGGGTTTGAAAGTCTCACAGAACAAGATCAGTACCTGTGGGAAGGGGTTAGACTGCAAGGATACCTTGTGCTTTGGGTGCAGAGGGGTCCTCAGCACAGGTCAGTCGGGTGGCTGGCACAGCTTTGTCCTCACATCCCTGCCCTATGCTCACGCCATCCCTACTTCTGGCACTGTGTCAAAATCCAAAAGCCTGTCACAAAACCATGTCATGGCACGGTCAAACAGGTGCTTAAACAGGACAGGGGGACTAAAAGGTGATAAGCTTTCTTTATTGCTTTAGGCATGGATTATGTGCTGGTGGCTTGATCCAGTATTCACAGTTCTGATCCAAGATAAGGCTTGGTGCTGATGTTCAGCGCATGTCCCAGTTTGTGAGACACCTGCACACCTAATGAGATTAACATCTTTAGTAGTTTATTTAGGTTTTAGTTTCATAAAGCACTGGATCTGGGGAAGAAGGAGGACAGATCTTTAGTGTTTAGGTGACAATGTCTCTTGACTGAGTGTACACAAGGTGAAAAAATGGTCAGTACTATTTGCACACCACTTCAGGCTTTGAATGGGCAGCAGCAGTCCAGTGAGTGAGTAGTGGGAGCTGCATGGCAGCTCCTCACCTACTGCATCTTTAAAGAAACCACCCAAATCAGCATGTTTCTTAGGGGAAATCAAAGTGATGCCTTACTGGAGGAAAGTTAGTTTTGTTTGCTGTAGTTAGGAAAGCTGGCTGCCTTTGTTAGCCACAGCCTTTAAAGAAAAAAAGAGGAACCCAATTTGATACACTTAAAGTATTTTTGGTGTTAGTAGGTAACAAGAAAAGACAAAGAAATGTGTTCCTGTGAGGCTATTTCAGTGGCTCCTACCACCACCATCAATAGAAGCTTTGCAACAAAGGATCAGCCGACTTAATTTTTCAGTGCTGCTGCTGAGGAGGAGGAGAATTCCTCAGCAGCATGACACGGTGCTTGTCGCTGTAGAGCCAGGAACGGAGAGATGTAGCAACATCAAATCCAGCGAAAGAATGAATTATTTATTAATTTAACAATCATTTTTATATAGTCTAGTTCCATAAAGCGATTGGACAATGTTCACACTCCTCCTAGGGTGATTGGTTCAGGTTCTATCACATCCATGGTAAAACATTTCTCAGTGTACCATAAACAGAACTTAGCAAAACACCAGATGTGACTATCGTCTGGATAAACTATCTTACTGTTTTCATATCTTGCGTGAGAAAGGAAAGGTTCTCAAAGAATTAATGAAAGAAGCTGGAAAATTCATCTGCTAGCAGCATTTCAGTATCCACAGGTGCTGTCTTGGGTTCATCATATCATATCCAAAAAATACAGACCTTGCCTGCTGAAAGAACTTTGGCCTATGCTGAAGGCCATTTTAACACCAAAGCAAACTTTTAATTGACATGAAAGGTGTTGTTTTCCTAAATCACTGAAATATAAATTAGTTTTTATTACTTACTCCTGCAGTAAGGAACTGATCTGCTTTATTTCTGTGTGTTGCTAATGCCACTGGTTGGCTAAAATAGGCTGTAAATAAACCATTTCTTTTGCTTGCATAGTTGCAGCATGCAGTCTGTGTTGGCTCTGAGCTCTTGGGAAGGCACTGCCTTACTCCACAGAGGCTCAGCAGAGCTTGCAGGGTCTGGCAGCTTCAAAGCAGGTTTCAGAAGTTACAATATCTGCTGCTTCAGTTCAGTGCCAGGCAGGACAGCCTGCGGTGGCTGTGTCTGCAGACTGGAGATACCTCTCAGTGTCAGTATTCGGATGCCTCTATCTGGTTCTGAGGGTCTTTCTCCTGGACTCTCACCTTCCTGTCTGGAGCTCTGAGCCTTTGGTATGTAGTTACTCTGTGAAAATTTTGGTTCTTGTCTCATTGGCACCTCCGCTGGATGTGCTTGGTAGAGGTGATTGATTGCCTGTGCCGTGTTGGAGGGGAGTCAGGAGGGCCAAGCATCACTTGGGCTCAAGGGCAAAGGGTGGTTTTCGCTTCCCTTCTTTTTTCCTCTGCTGGGTGTTGATTAACTGGGGAAAGGGAGCTGCACTTTGCCCTCCCCATTCTGAGCCTCTGCACTAGTACAGATGGTATTGGTACCTCAGAAGTGGGGCCTGGGGAGGAGAAGAAAACCAGGCAGGACAAGCAGAGGTTTGGAGCCACGCCTGCACCCACCTGCACCAGGAACCACAGCCGAGGCCTTGCCACTGGTGAGGGTAATTAATGCCCATGAACAGGAACACTTTGCAACCCTGAGCACTGATTGCAGTGTAATTTCAGGGCTGGGTTTGACATCACAAGACTCTCTCTAAGTGTCACTGAAGTCAAATAAATTGCTGCTGTTAATTAATCCTTTTGTCTTTTGGCCCGTTTTTTCCCTGGTACTTTTTGTTAACATACTGATGTTCTCCTTTCTGTTCTCCTCTCTGCTGCCTACTTTTTTCTCTATTTAATGTGTATTGAGCAAATTTAATTTCCTAGCCTCTCCACAGTTGCTTTGCCACCATTGTAATTTGTCCCCAGCTTTGTGGGTGCACAAGTGGAAGTTGGATGCTTTGATACACTGGGTTGGATTTTAAAGTTTTGACAAACACTGATATTTCCCGTGGCAACAACCTCCATATGATACTCAGCACAAACCTTGCTCTTGCAGAAACAAATGCAGTTCTGCAGTGTCAACTGCTTTCTGTTTCATTGCAGATGAGATATGAAATGGGGTTCTGGGGCTCCCGTATGATGGGAGGGGCTCCAGCAGTATGTTGGATACAACAAAATTAATGACCCAAATTTACTGGATGTGACCTGAAACTCTGAAAAAGGAGGAGTCTGTGACTTTTGCTAGGACAGTAGTTGGTGCAAAAACCTCTTACAGAAAGTCCCCCTTGCTCTGGCACTCTTCTGGCTCCCCTGGGCAACAGGCACCATTGCCCCCAAAGCACATGCCAGCCTATTCCAGATCCGGGCACTTGCTGCCTGGCGTGTAGGCATATTAAACTGAACACTCGTCTGACAAGGCATTTCCAGGGCAGACCAGGATGTGCCACCATGGGGCCAGCTGGGCTCACCTGGCTGCTGCCCGGCTCTCTGGCCTTGGTTTGCCTCCTGGCTGGCCAGGGTTGGAAATTCAACTATGTCATGCTATTTTCTTTGCATCAAATTTCTAGGGACATCTTGGAAAACCCTCCTGATCCTAAGGCCACAAGAAGAAAATTAAATCTGTGGTGGAGTTCCTTTAAGCTCTCCCTTTTTGTGCTCCCAGCGTACCAGAGACAGGACTGAGCTACCTTGTATTTCAGTGATCAGAGAGAAACATACAACAGTGTGTGTGTGTGTACCCACTTTTTTTTCCTAAGAATGTCTAAAATTGTTTATTCCTGATATTTTATTCTGAACCAGCACTTACACAGCTGCTTGCTGAGAGGTTCCTGAAAGGTACAGCTTTCCTACATGACAGTGTAGGACACATCATGTGTTTTCTAAGGCCTTATAAACCCGCCTGAGCAGGGGGAGCATGTCACAGGGACTGCCAAGGGTTGAGCAACAGGGGAGGCCTCCTGGAAGGAGGCAGCAGTCAGGGAAAGGCTGTTGCAGAAGGACCACTTTGACAGTGTGTTCCATCCGGCAACACCTGGGCCATGAGTAGCGGGCACTGGGTGGTGGTGGCTGGACACAGCAGCCCCCAGCCCCAGCTCCACAGCTGTTCTGGCCACGGTGGTGCAGCAAATGGAGTTACAGGAGGAGGAGGTCACAGGGAGTTGCTGGGGGTGCCAGGGATCTGCTTGTGGTGCAGGAGGTTTGCTGTCCCAAAGACAAGGACTGGAGGAAGACTGAAGAGTGAGAGGCAGGGGTGGGAAAGGCAATGAGCCCTGAGGAAGTGCAGGGTATGGGTAGGGCAGGGTGTTTCCAGGCATGCTGATAATTTGGAGTTGTGGCTCATGGGGTTCAAAAAATATGCTATCCTAGGACTATGCAAAGCATAAGAACTGTAAAAATGACAAAGTTAGTTGTAACTCTGCTTCCCTCTCTAATTAGGGCATTTTTAATGAGCTTCCCACAAAAAAATAAGCCCAAGTAATGTTTTCCTTTTGCTGTTTCCTTCCCATTCTCTAGTGCAGTGTGTTGGCATTCCCCACACATTCCTCTCCCTGAGTCAGATCCCGGGGAGAGAGAGCACACAAGGGCCAGGCCAGGGCGAGGGCTGCAGCGTGTCCAGCTTGGCAGTGCTGAGGCCCAGCTGCTGTGTCTGTGTTCAGCAGAGGCAAAGGCCAGCGCTGCAGCGCAGGGCAGCAGCTCAGTGCCATCCCATCCCTGCTTCTGCCCGTCACACACTCTGGAATGAAGTGTAGGCAGGAATCGTTGTTCAGAGGCTGTTTTTCTTGTAGCTGTTCTTCCTTTTTCCCCTTTCAGAGTTATGAAATCAAGGGCATGAACTCTTCCAGCAGGGATCTAAGACCCTTTGACAGGAACATTGCGTGTCCTTGGCACAAGAAAGGCTGAATATGCCTGTCAAGAAGGAAGCGGAGAGCAGCAAATGCAGGAGAAGCTTCTGTTCTGCTGTCACTGAGCTGGGAAAGCTGATGCCTGTGGCTCCTGTAACATCACCTGCAACTTCCTTTGAGGCAGGACCTGCAGGACCTGCAGCTGAGAGTTTCATCTTGGCAATGTTTTCTATATTCTTTTTTAATTTTTTCCCCTCCTGAAGCAATGACAATTCATTTCCCCTTCTTCCAGGTAGTCCTAAAATTAAGAAAAAGGGGCTGAGAGGGGTTTAGTAACACATAATATCCATGCAAAGCAGGTGACAGGCTGTGCTGCCAAGGCTTTGCTCCCCATCCTTGCTGGAACTGCCTCTGCCTGCGTGTTAGTCCCCACGAGCCACTGTGGTGAGACAGAACAGCGTTTGGCATGTCCTGCAGAGAAAGGGCCTCCCCAGAGCTCAGACCTCCTCCCGCCGGAGACTGAGCCGGGATGAAGGCGGCCAGTCCTTCCCTTCTGCTTGCCGTGTGACGGCCCGTTTTGCAATTCAGGAGATAAACAGAGAAAATCTGCTTCTATTAATTTTTATTTTGGCATTAGAAAGGCAAATCGCAGTTCTCAGCAGATCGGACTGATCTGATTAAATTCTAAGTGGTTCCTGTGCTGATGCCAGCACTTCAGGTAACTCGGTAGCAAGCCGAAAAATTCTGCTTTACTGAGAAATCTGGGAGATTTATTTTTCAGTCCCTGTAGCTGCTCTAAGAATTTACTCTTTTTTTTTTTTAAACAAACAAACAAACAAACAAACCAACCAACCAACCCAACCAAACAAAAAAACCCATCTCCCTTTTTTGAATCTGAATATAGTGATTTGGAAGTGAAGCCATAAACTGTGAACTCACCTATTCCTAGACCTTGGTGTCTGGGACATGGACATGGTATTTTGGAAAGAAGGTCACTATGTTTCATGAAATGGGTTTTTCATTAGTCAAAGATGACAAAAAGCCTCCAGCCTGATTCTTATTCTCCCTGTGTTTCCAAGGGCATTTAGGGAATCATAAATACAGTAAGAGCCTTTAGGAAGGTTTGTTACAAAGGAAGTTTCTAAGCTATGGTTGACCCCCCAGAGGTATGAAGAGCACTGGTAACTATATGGAAACCTGATTTTAGGAAGTTAGTTGTCTAGTAAAGTCTATGCTAGTAAAAGATGGAAACGTAAAGCTTCACACACCTCAATTACACTGTTTTCCCCGCCATTGCACTGTTGGAACAAATTTAAGACAGCACATAAGCAGCAGGACGGTGTTCAGCAAGTGGTGCCACCTGTGGGGATGTGGGTACCTCCAGGGCAACCTCACAGCAAGGGCTGCCCCTCTCCCAGTGTACAGCCCAGGTCACTCCACTTGCTGTTTGCAGCTCCAGATGCTGAGCCTGAGGATGGTGAGGCAGTAGCACAGGTTGCCCAGAGACACTGTGAATGCTTCATTACTGGAAGTGTTCAAGGCCATGTGGGATGGGGCCCTGAGCAACCTGATCTAGGGTGGCATTACTGCCCATGGCAGTGAGGTTGGGACTAGATGAACTTAAAGGTCCCTCTTCTTCAAACCAGTCTATGATTCTTCAGCAGCAACTGGTGTGGGGATATGCTGGCCCCGGTGTCAGGCACTTGGGATCTGAGCTGGCTAGGCTAGGTCAGTGGTGAGCAGCATGGGGAACAGTCACATCCTGCCCAGGGAGAGAGCCTGGGACATTCCTCTGTGCCTGCCTGGACCCCACCCACGGATTGCATTGCCCGGGTAAATGCCAGAGATGCTGGAGCAGCAGTGAGGAGGACAAGCTTGCTCTCTCCTGACATTGGTCGCTGCATCCCTGGAAAGGCCAGCTTTGGATGGTGGGAGTGAACCCAACTCCTCAGCCACAACACCCTCCTGAGCATTTGGTGTAGATGCTCCTAAATGGCCAACACAGGAGAGATGCTTACCCAAGGCTGCAGTCACAAAGACTTTGCCCATTCCCTGCTGTGGGCTTTTCTTGCCCAGCTCTGCCTTTCCTGCCATGGAGAAGAATTGATCTTGCCCACTGTCAGCTGTTGCCTGGTGGGCTTCCCTGAGAAGTGGTCCTTTGGGGGCAGGAGGTGGCCTAGGACCAAACCTGCAGTCTCCTCTGAGTGTAATATTGAGATGTTGCTTCAGAAAGAGCCCTGTCAGCACCTGCAGCAGAGCTTTGGAGAGAAAATTACTTTAGCTGGCTGTGGTCAGTGCTCAGCAGAGGCTGAAACAGCCTCCCCAAGAATTTCAGCCCTGTCCAAGACATCTTCAAATCCTGGGAGAGCTGAGCTGGGAGCTGAGTGTCACAAACCGTGGTGCTTCTCAGCAAACGCTGGAGCTGGTGATGAAGCTGTGGTGAACTTAGTGCTCCCTGACATGTGGATGCCCTCAGTGTGCTGAGCGAGCACATTGCTGCCGCGTGGGCAGCTGCATTCAGCCTGCTGCAAAGTCTGGCTCTCTGCAGTGCAGGAATTGGAGCCAGGTGCAGCAGTGGCCCAGGCAAAAGACAATTTTTTTTCCTTTTAGGCCTGTAGACTAAGCAGAAAAAATTTTGTGCTGCACATATTTTTGAATGCTTCTTTTTTGTAAATATACCTGCATCCAAGATCCAAACTGCAGCTTCTCTGTGCCAAGAGTAGTCCACAAACAGCACCTGCTGCCCTTCTGCACCAGGAGTGAATGTCCTAAAATAAACAAGAAAAAAGAGGGGAAGAGAAAAAGAAAAAGTTTGATCAAAAGGAATGTCAGCTGATAAAGTAACAAATCCGTTTGCTCACGTAACTTTTACAAGCCCTTAGAACTGTGGCCAAAAATTGAGCAATTCTCTTACTTCTCCCTGGTGCCAAGTGATTTTCAATCTGCACTATCTATATTAGCTCATATGAAACTCTTTTGCTACTGCTTTGTTGATTTTAAAGCCCAACTATCTTGGTGTTTTAAATTTGAATTATTGTGGCATTTAGTGGTGGAAAACATAGTGAATTACTGTGGCTGGTGGAAAACACAAGCCTGTGCAGCTTGCTTTTGTTCTTTGTTTTTCTTTATTTGGAAATTTTATTTCTTTGCCCAGTCAATGACACTGGTGATGGTCACCTTTATTTCAGCTGAAATGTGTCTTAAAACCTGCAGGAGAGCCTGTTTGGCAGCCTGAGTCACTTTTCCTCTTGGGTCCCCTGAATGCCACCTGCCCCAGCCTGGTGTCCCTATCCCAGCCAGAGGTGACACAAGTCAAGGCTTGTCTGGTCAAGAGAAGCCAGCCTTATGTGGTCAGCATGGATGGATTTGTAATCATGTGCCTCAGTCCTCAGCACTTCATGGAGTTAAAATGTCTCGCAGCAGCTGCTGTGAAGTTTGGTGTGGCCCACTGCATCCTGGCAGACTCTTCTGGCTGGCTGGGGCTCTTTTGTGTGGGGCTGGGCACATCTTTGCAAGCATTTGTGCACCTTCCATAGACATCATGTAGGAGCAAAAGAACAGGTGGTATGTGCAAAAGGATATACCAGCACTTCCTATAAAAATGCTAATGCTGCCTCAGGCCTCTTGAGGGTGTTCAGTGATGTGCAATAAATTGCTTTTATATGGCTTTGTGAGCAGTTGTGAATTTAACACTGTTTTCAAGGAGCAAGAAGTGTCTCTATAATCACAGTTGACGATATGGAATAAAAACTGTTTCAGCGAGCAAACATAAAAATATCTGCCCTTTACCTTTTGAGTCTTCTTGATAATATCTGAAATCCAGTTAAACCTCTATACCCAGGAGAAAACTAGCACAAATAATGTCAGAGAGATTGATGCTAATGTTGAGCAAGGGAGAGAGCCTCTGGCTCTTCAAACACATTCAGTTACCTTTCCTTCTGTAAAAATCAAAGGAATATTCTAAAAATGTTAGATTATTAGAGGTCAGCTCATCTCCCTACTTGTGATTTGTGATACCCTGCTCTGGCATAATAAACGTAAGTGATGAGCTGCTGTTTCTGCCAGATCTCATGGGCTTTCCCATATGAATCATTGGAAGCAAACTGAACTTCATTTCTAATTGAAATTCAAAGAGGCTGATGGGTAGAAAGCTGTTAATAGGTCAGAAAGAATAAGCTGAGGTCTCACAGTCTTATGAGGCCTCAGAAAGGCACCTGAATTTAAGTGGAAATTCTGGTTCTCCCTGAGGTGAAGCAACGTGGATGAGAGGAGGAGGTTCTGCAGAATGATTCTCTTCCAAGCCAGCCCCCATGATGGGATAGATGAAGTCAGGTGTCTGGGGTGCTATCAGGAGACACTACTGCACAGATCCCAAGCCTCAGATTTACATCTCTCCAAAACATGGATGGCCCAGGACTGACCCAATATTGCTAGAAGAAAAGAGCTTAAGGACCAAATTTCAAGTCCTGGAGAAACCAGAGGCTTTCTTGGGGCACTACAAGATGTATTGAGGTGATTTACAAATAAAGAACCAATTAAGCTTTCTTGTATGGAGATATCTGTTATGCAAGAATGAGAGTGTTTAACTGGTAATTTCATTTATTTCTGATTTGAAAGACAAAATTTCCCTTACAGAATACAAAAAGTGCTGGGATTCGAGCTACTGCTGTCATTGGTAGGGGAGGTATGAGACCTCCTTATTACACCCCGTGGTGAGACTTCCCCAGGATGCTCTGTAGAAGCTAATGAGCCTTTCAGACTAGCAGGCACCATCAGGCCATCTGTTCAACACACTGTGCTTCAGACCATTACAGCTCAGCTGACTGTCCTTGAGTTGAGCTAAATCTTGGGCTCTATCCCAGTTTTTGTTGAGGGGAATCCAGTACTACCATGACACACCATCAGCAGGGGGAAATGCCACCAAAGCTTTTGGCTCGTCAGCCATATTCCAAAGCCTGTGCCTCTCCCCATTTTGAGGGCAAGCTATTTGTGTAGCCATGCCCACTCTTTTCCTGTTTGCATTGCTCCAAAGTCAGCTTTCCTCCTAACATGCAGTTTAATGCTGTTACTTTAAATTTGTCCCTCACTGATTCCTTCTGATGTTGTTTGGAACCTCTACTCTTTGCTCCTTTAATATTTTGCCCATTTTTTTTTAAACTCAGATGAAATAAAAAGTTGAGCACTCTCTGTATCATACTGTGCTGAGTCTCAGACATACAAGCTTTCTGCCAAAACAATTAGATACTGAACATGGTTCTCAGGCAGTCTAAGGGTGCAGCATCTCCCAACACAATGACTCCAGTGTCCTCAAGCCCGTGCTTAGCTTTTCTATGGGAATTCTTATCTGAACTTTTTTTTCAAACACTGTTGGCCAACCTTATCCTTGTTCTGTCAGTAAAACATTCCCAAAGAGATGGGCAGAAAACCAAAAAGGTCCCAGCACTGTCCACGGGGGTCAGTGCTCCTCATCCTGGGTGACTCCTGCCTCCAGCAGTCGTGGACATGGCACAGCCAAGGCCTAGGGTGCTCTTGGCACAGAGCAGGGGCCACAATGATCTGGCTGCAAACAAGGTACAGCTTTTCCTTCAGGGTCACCAGCATCCAGGGGAGAGGCTGTGACTGATAAATTCCTGTCACATAAGCTGTTAGAGGGCAAGTTTTGGTTGTGCTGCCTGCAGAGCTGCCTGCTGCTGCTGACACCAACAGGCAAGGCATCCCTCCTCTCCCCGGCCGCACGGTCCTCCATGAGTTCCTTTTTAAATTGTCTCTTTTAGACCAGATTTTACCTTGCATCTAAATCTTACCATCTTCTGGCTGAAGCCAAGCTCCGTTGCATTGGCCTTCCTGCTCCCTGGCAGCACATGGCACCCGAGGGTACAGGGCTCAGCAGTGGGCGTGCAGCAGTTTTCTCTCATACAGCTCAAGGGTTTATGCAAAATAAAACAAGTGTTGCTAAACATCTGGCTGCATCCCAACCAGGGTGCCCCATGTGCTGTTGTTTCCAGAAGCACAGGCTGGCATCAAGACCTTCATTGGCTTCTGGCTAAGTCCTCTCCATTTGCTGTCAGGGTGATGGAGCACCTCTAAGGGTTTGCCTGCGCTTTGGAAAATTCCCCCCAAACATAGCTGGCACATTTGCTCTCACTAGATCCTCTCTGCAAGGGCTCTGGGTGCACATGGTGGGATTGAGGTGATTTATCCCACTGCCACAGCAGGCTGCAGGCACCCTTGGAGAAGAATGGGGTCCTGGTGTGGTATTCAACCCTGCGGCCACACGAAGTGGGTACCCAGGAGCAGGAAACTTTTTCTTGTCCCTAACGTCCTTAGGTGGGCCAGTGATGAAGGAGCTCAGCACCGAGAGTGAGAAACTTGCACCTGCACTGTGCCTGCCTGGGAGCCAGGAGGACAAGAGCCAGTTTCCAGGAGCTCCCATGAAGACAGGGCTCAAGCTGCAGGCAGCAGGACCCCTGCCTCCCGGGACCCCAGGCAGCCTGTGCAAAGCAGTGCTGGGAGCCAGCAGGACACCCAGCCCCCAGGGCCACAGTCTGGCCAGTGTTTACTGACCTATTTACTGCTTCTCCCTCCCTGTGTGCAGTAATCCTCTGCCATGTCAGGGCTTGCTTTTCCTCTGTTTTCCAGAAGAAGCAAGCACATATAAATGGCTGAATAGTACTACAGTACAAGCATTGCTCCTGCTTCTCTAGTAGCTGCTCTGGAGACTAAACAGTGAGTGCTTCCTCCAGGTTGTTTTGGTGCTTTAATCCAATATGAAGTGTCATTCTCTGTGCACACTTTGCATACCTCTCCTAGAAGAAACCTACCATATCGTCATGGAGTCAGCTGCACTACCTTTGAAATGTCATGGTGCTAAATGGGCACCCAGTCCAGACTGGATGGCCTGGAGTTTATGTAGGTCAGTCCCTTGGGCTATTTTTAAATATTGGGGTGGGGATTACATTACACTGGTTCACTACCATCCATAAATCTCCCTGGGTGCCAGCCCTGGATTTCAGCTAAGTGCCTGGCTCTCCAGGCACACCAAGCAGCCAAGAACGGGTGGGGATCTGGTCAGAGAAGATGGGATTTTGACACATTCCTCAAGATGATGGAGTTTTCCTCTTAGCTCTATGTGGTGACACTCACTCCTGGGCATGTAAATATCTGTGTTTCTCAAAGGGCGTTAACTGTGTAAATGTTCACAGTAATGGTGGAGTTCTGCTGTGTGCTGTTGTTGTCCAGGGAATTTAGTGGGAATAGAAAGCGCTCAAGACATGGCATGAGTAGGCCCCAAGTGCTGGAATTTTAATTTATTCATCTCTTTTCAATGTCCCAGAGCCTTTCTGAATTTGTAATCAGTAAAACCTCAGCAAGGCTGCATGATTTTCAGCTGCTACATTCAGCTGTTACTGCCTGCTACAGTGTGCTGGTTTCAGTCCTTTTCTTCTGTTGCCTCTCTAGCAAAAGATGTTCACTGATTTTAATTATTTATCTGCATGAGGTCCTTATGCCCAGCTTGTTCTCAACTTCACATCTCCTACCCCAGTCATCTCTTCTGCATCCTGCAGACTCTGCTCATATTTAAACATTTCTACCAGGTTACCAGAAGAGAGGGAAAAGCCGAGACACAGAGCAATGGTAGTCACAGCTTAGCATTGCTGTGGCAGCTGGCCCAAGACGGAGACAATGGGCTCTAAAGCACCTTGGAGTTGCTCTGATGGACTGTGCTCAGGTTTGAGTGTCTTCAGTGCACCTTGCTCGGCCCCAGCCCCTCCTCTTCCCCATCCCACTTCTGTTCTGCCAGAGCACGGAGCCTTCCCTCCCTGCTGGGCTCTGGAGGAGTTTATCCTGGTGGCTGCCCGAAGCACTGGGTCCAGCTGGGTCCAGTGTCTTGCCTGTGGCTGGTGTGAAGCTGCTTGTCCCTGGGCTGTGAGCACACTGACGAACTCTCCCGGTCCCTCTGCCTTCCCACTGACGTGACTTCTGGCTCACATTCTCCTTGAGATGCTTACTGGCCCATAGCCAGATGCTCTGGGTGGTGTTCCTGGTTCTGTGCTTGCAGGAGCACAACCCTACATCCCACAAACACAGGCACATGCTGACTGGTGACCCCCCAGATGGCAGCCCCGGGGCAGGGGGGGATGTGAGGGGACAGGGTCATGTGCAGGCCCTGCTTGTCTCCGTTGAGACCCAGGACTCTCCCAGATCTCAGCAGAGAGAGGATTTTGTTTTCTCTTTTGACAGGTTGTAAAGTGCCACAGGCAGTTGTGTGACTGTGAGGCAGAGCCCTGGCAGCTCTCCCTATTGCAGGCTTTTCTGCACATGTATGTGGAGGTGAACAAAGCTGTGGCAATAAACCCCAAACAAACAAAAAAGAGGCTGCATTTTATTTTTCTGGAAAGTTAAAATCTGTTCTACTGAGGTGTGGCGGGTGATGATTTTTAGTTTTCAGATTTTTTAATTGTAGCATTATTGTCACTTGCAGGCCTTTAAAGACTCTGTGCAATACCCCAAGATAGGGACCAGCGCAAGCGACCAAAGAGCTGAGAGACCTGCTATTATTTGTAATTAATGTTGAAATCGAGAAAGACAATTGAATGGGGATGACTTGACACCACATAACAGGGCAATTGAAAGGATAACCTCCAGGACAGCAAAGCTTTTTTCACATAGAGTGGAGTTTGAAGATAAGAAGCAAACCCTCATACATCACTTGTCAAAAGAAAGGCCTGACCTACAGCAATTGGAGGGGCACAAATGGGATGGCAGAGGGAATTAGAAGACAGACAGAGATGGAAAAATTACTTTTTATTCCAGAGACCAGGGAAAGGACCTTCAGGGCGAAAGAGGAGAAGCAAGGGCCAGCGCCCCATGCTCATGGAGGTGGCAGCTTCATGACAGTCACACCAAGTGTGCTGGAAGGATCAGCTTACTCTTAACCTAAATTCAGTGCAGGATTATTAATGAGGTGACAAGTGCAGAGTCCAGAATGACAACAAATCTATGGAGTCTTTGGTATAAAGGCAGAGTTGAAGACATGGGTCCTGCTCTCTCTTCTAAACTCTTAGGGCTTTCTCCATGGGAGACGATGGAAAACAGGCTTGGAAAGTTTACCTAAGAGACTAAGGTGCCAAACAGCTTATCAGGGACAACGGTTAAATTTAACTTTAAGCACAAACACAATGGGTGGATGAAGCTTCTCACCTCATGTGGAGGTGCAGTGGAGGGCAGCTGCACCAGCCCCACATGGCTGGGGTAATGCCGAAAGCCTCGCCATGCTGCTGCTCCAAGGATGAGGATGGGAGGTGTGAAGAGAGGAGCTGGCCCCTGCGACAGGCATTTAACTTAGTCCTCGGCAGGAACAGCCCTGCTAAGCAGGCACTGCCCACTGGGAGCGGCAGCCCCCTGCCCAAGTAGTGCTGTGCCCTCAGGAGCAGTGAGGCATCGGGAGAGGAAAGCTGGGATCGCTTTGCACCTTCTCATGAAGGCACTGCTCTGCCCAGGTTTTCAATAGCGGGGAGAGAAACAACAATTCTACACAGCCTAAGCCTGTGTAGAACACAGCAGAGCACTGCCTGGCTGTAGGAAAACCCCTAGAAATTGATGACCGAGGAGAGGTCTGGATTTAGAATCCTCAGATGACCTCTCGTTACAAATTCTTTGGCTATTTATAAATGCCCCCATAAGACTACAGTTCAAGAATGCACTAACATTTACAACTACAGAGCCAGTTCACCCTCTCTGATATCTTCCTCATGCAAGGGAATTCAGAGAGGATATCTGCTACATGAGGATGGTCAAGATTGGCCTCAAAAATAATTTGTTGCCACAATATGCTGAAGAATACATGAACCACTGGAAGCTCCTGTTGGGCTCATAACTGTGGCAGAGCCAGGCTGCTGAAGCAAATGAAAGTGGCCTTATCCAGGAGCTGTACTCCGTGGGGGAGAGCTGCAGGACCAAAAGTCAATATAATCCAGTGTAGTAACCTAATGTGCTGCTGGTCTGTCCTGAGGGGTCTTGCACACCTAGGATCACAAAACTCAGCTCTGTCTCTTGCCCTCCTCTTCATTTGCTATTAGTGTAACAAAGGAAAATACCAGCTCCGGTGTGTGCCAACCTCATTGCTTTGTGACACCACTCTCAGTGTGTTTGCTCTGAATAAGAGTTGCATGGTGGTAAATTTATAAAAATAGTATCTGCCACCTAGTGGTAAATGAATTTGTTTTATGGGAGATGATGATGTTATGGCTTGCTGGGTTAACGGTAGCTTTCCAAAGGTATTTTCTCCTTGAAAACGCTCAGTATTTGTTTGGTACAGATTTTGGGCTAAGTCCCAAAATTGTTAACGGCATGTAGGTATTAACAAAACTAAGTGACTATTTCAGTGATTTGCTTCTACTACGGAAAAGGTCTCTTAGATGCTCTCACAGGATATAATATGAATTCAGAATTTTCCTCAGAAAGTCGTATCTGTCAATAAATGCTCAAGATTGTAATTTGGTTTCAGGAGTGTAAGGAGCCTAATTTTAGGAACAGAGTGTGAAGAGCATGTGTTAAAGGATGAGCAATAAGGATAAGAGCAGTCAGAGCCAGCCCTGTGATTGCTGTGGGACACCGTATATTCTGCAAGTCACGGGTACAGGGGAGGTGTTGAAATATGTTTCCCTTCGGCATGCTTAGACAGCTTCTGTAGAAATCATTACAAAGTGCAAAAACTGTATCCCAGAAGGGTTTTGGTTTTATTACTTGGTGGGTTGCTTTGCAGGAAGATGGTCTTTCCCAGTCCATCCCCAGTCCCCATCCCTGCTGCCTGCTTTCACAGGAGGCTCCCTTGTAGCCTCCCAGGTGAAGTGTGGCTTAGGTCTAAACACCCTAGGCCAACACCAGCAGAATCAGACTACCACTAGCAGAATCAGGGCACCCTTTCAATATATTAAGAATGCCTATAAGAAAGATGGAGAGACACTTTATACCAAGGCCTGTAGTGACTGGAGAGGCAGTTTTAAACTGAAAAAGGTTAGATTTAAATGAGACATAAGGAATTTTTTTTTTATGATGAAGGTAGTGAGACACTGTAACAGGTCGCCCAGAGGACAGGTTGGATGAGCCTTTGAGCAACCTGGTCTCGTGGAGGAAGTTCCTGGTCATGGTAGGGGCATTAGACAAGGTGACCTTCAAAAAGTCCCTTAAAACCAAAACTGTTCCATGGTTGTATGGTTCTATACTGACCCAGATACACACTAAGCCCATAAAGTTTAACATTTTTAAACAGGTGTTATTTTAAGTGGTAGCTGGATGCTGAAAATATCCCAGAAGCAGTTAATTTCTTGCACCACAGTTAAATTACCAAGCTGATTATAGCCAAGCTAAACTAATCCTCAAGTGATTTGCTTGTGACATGTTTGACTGAAGGAGCTCCAACCCAGAGGAGAGGAGCAGGTGGCAATGGAGCCGAGGGCCTCTCCCAGCTGTGGTGCTCCCAGCTATGGACTCACTGCTCTGTAACCTGTCCCCTCTGATTCACCACCTTCATAAGATGAAAGTAAACTGTGAAAGTGAGGCCGTCTGTTTGCAGGCTGTACATAAAGGACTGGCTTTGTTTTCTTTAGGTGTGAGTGTTTCCAGGGTGATATTCCCTGCTGCAGCAGTGAGTGGGAGCTCTTGGCACCGGAGACCCCTTGGCTGCACTGGGACACATTGACCCAGTGGTGCAAGGGTTCTTTAGGGGCCAGGGTCCCCATGTGTGACAGCAAACAACGGCATTCCTCACCCAGGCTAATGGCAGGGACAACACTACACTCTGAAGGGTTTCAAGTGTGCAGCACACCTGCACAGCATCGGCCCACAGGCTGCTCACCCTCTTCCCTGGCAGGTTAGGGAACATCAGATTCTGTGCCAGCACAACCTAAAACATTGAGTTCCCTGTTAGGAAAGTCTGCTGCAGGGGAGTGCATCACATGAAGAGGTGGCAACCTCCCTCCCTCCAGCCCCAGGGGCTCATGAAGCCTGAACCAAGTGGTGCTCGCTGGGGAGATGCTGGCCCGGGCAGCTGGTAAATGCAGGCACCAAATGCAGGTATGTTGTTCTGTCACGCCTTTCTGCAGTGGGAGGTAATGCTACTTTCCATAGGAGTGCATACCTAAGTGCTGAGGCCAGGGCAGAAAAGTTAAAATTGCCTTCAAGCAATTAGACTGACAATAGTCCCCCTCTCCCAGTATGAAAAAGGTTTTCTTATTATTTTGGGGGCATTGATACAGCAGGAGATGCTGTCATCCCCTTCTCAGCTGGCAAGTGTCCTACCCTAATCCCACACCTTCTAAGGAAAAGCTCTGTGTCCTTCATCCACAGCTTTTCCCAGCCAGGCAGTCTCTGCAAGAACCAAACCAAGGGAACAAAGAGTACAGCCTGATTTTTTTGAGAGAAGGCACCTTGCCTCAAGGTGTTTATCGTCAAGATTTTCTTCCTAGAAATACCCTAAAGCTCAAATGGAAGAGGTTGGATTGAGAGAAGTGTCCTTACAGAAATGTGACTGATCATAAGTGGTGCCTCTCAGCCTTTAAAATCCATGAGATTGTATGCCCTGAATCCAACACCTCTAGCCCTGCCTTCAGTACCCAGCAAGTGACCACAGCCATGTATGCCCAAAAATGTCTTTGTGTTTTCCTGATGGCACGCCCCTTTTTGCCCACCAAACCCCTTCAAAATAAGGCTCAGACAACCTGCTCAGAGTGCTGTCTTCTTTTGTGAAAGAGGTAAGAGAAGCTGCTGACACACAATTATTGGGACAGACCTAAATCCGATGGGGAGAAGGGGTGAGGCAGAGGAATGACTGTGCCTGGGTTCAGCATGCTGCTGCAGCTCAGAAGTCGCAGAGATGAGGGCAGCACTTGGGTGCCGTTTCAATCTTCGTGAGGCTGTTGGATTCCACTGAGTAGGTCACCTCGTCCTCGTCCACCCCTGGTGGCAGGCTGAATTCCTTCATGAATTTTCTGTAGTTACATGTCTTTCCCAGTGCAGTGTTATGCTCCTCCTTGTGCTCCGCTGACACAGTCACCTTCCCATCTCTCACAACTACAGAGATGTCGCTGGGGTCAAAACCCTTCACATCAACCAGAGCCAAATGATTTTGACTACAGGATGAGCTCAACATCATGCCAAGTCTTCTCAACCTGGAATTAAAACAAGAGAACAATCTTTACCTTCCCGTATCCCTTTCAATTTATTTCCCCAAAATGGCTATTTCGCCCCCACCCTTCTTCTCTGTTTCAACCTTTGCTCCTCATAGCAATGTGAAACCTCCCTTTATTCTACCCTAAAGGTTGCCGATGTCTGTAGAAAGCAGGCAGCTCTCTCTTACCTGTTAATTCGTCGCTCCATATCCAGCCTTGCAGCGAGGGCCCTTCTCCCCAGGCAGCGGCAGTGGCAGTCGGGCGGGTGCGGGCAGCAGCGGTGAGTGGCCAGCCTGTGCAGGCGACATGCACTCAGCCTCTCACGGAGCAGATGCAGGCGCGTGTCCAGCAGCCTCATCTGCCGCTGTATCTGCCTCAGGTTCTGCATGGTGTCCTCCTGAAAGTGACAGTGTGCCGACATTGTTACGCTGCAAGTGTGTCAGGGCAGGAGTAAACTCCACTGCTCTGAGAGTTTCATCTGGTGGTGAGTGTGGAGCAGAGCTGCAGGTGTTCCTGCAGAGCTGCAGGTGTTCCAGCAGGCACCTTATGACATCATGTGTCCAGGACACCAGAGTTCTGCCGTCGCCATGGGAACCATTGCCGGGTCCATGCACAACCGCAGCCCCTGCTGCAGCTCCCAGCCATGGACCAGGGGAGCCCATGGCAGCAGGACATGCTGGGGGCTGGACATGGCAGGGATACATGCACAGTGGCCAGGCAGCAGAGCCATGGGCCATGGGGAGCATGACTTGCACGCAGTTTCACACACAGTGTTGCTTCAGCATGGCTGCCCACAATTCCCTACAATGATACTGACTACCAGCTTCCATCCCATCACCTCTGACAAGTGCTGGAGCCCAAGACATGAAACATATTCCCTCAGACCGGCCTGTGACACAAAAGCTAATCCCAGCCTCAGCAGCACCAACACCCTTGTCTCTCAGGCATCTCCCCAGTGGCAAGCCAGATGATACGTTATTTTCCCAGGGTGAAATATGAATTTGGCTTATCAATAAATCAAAAGAGCCAGCTTATTTCATATGAATGGTAGTTTCATCCATAAAAAAAACCAATTGCTTTGTGCTTTATTACTCATAAAAGGCATCACTTTTTTGGTCCGAAGACCAATCTTTTATTTAAAAGCTGAATTCAAAGGCTGACAACATGTGAAAGGTCGCTCCTGTACAGAGCCTGTACACCTCTCTGATGGCACTATTTTGTCTTTAAAACTCTGACACTCTCTATTCTCTTCAGCTCTACATGAAAGAGTCCTTCAGGAGGTCTCTCTTGCCTGGCGAGTCTGAACCCTTTATTTCCCAGAGGGGGTTTTGTTTGCCAAGCCCAATCTGGAGAGATGAGGTCTGGAGAAGATCACTCAAACTGAGCATCGAGCTCAATCTTCCTTCTGGTACACAAGCAGGGACCACAGGAGCCACTACAAAGCAAAGATGCTGAACACAAGGGTGTGCATCAAAACAAAATTTCTGCAGGGAAAGTAACAGCTCAAAATAATTTGAAGTTAAACCTTCCTGGCACATGAAACTGGGGGGTTGAGGATTTGCCATGTGCCCCACAGGAGAGTGAGGAGGGTCTACAGGCAGGGGTGCCCGTAGGTTGCTGCCTCCTTTGGGTTGCATCTTTATGGCAAGGGATGTTAACTTTTCCCCACAGGCATGCTCATCCAGGGAGATTGTCCCCAGAGCAGGAGAGCACCAGCATGGCCTGCAAGCAGAACACTGAGCAGAGAGATCTGCATGCAAAATAGCCTTGAAGGGCATCACCACATACCATATGTAGGATAAGTAGGTGTGCATGGACGCAAATCAACCAAACAGTTACTTGCCAAGGTCTGCTCTCCTCTGCTGCCCCCTTTCCCATCCCATCACCACAGGCAGAAGCACAGTATGCAGCAGTGCTCTTGGTGTGCATTGCCATGCCTTGGGAACAGTGTGTGCTTTGCCTTGTCTTACTGTGTCCCAAAACCCAGGAAATCCTGCAGTAGGATGAAACACCGTGTCAGTGAGTGCCCACTGTGGAATTAATTAATCCAGGGGTGGCAACACCAGTTTACAGAGACTTCCCGAAACACCCCTGTGTGGAGCTGCTCATCCCCAAGGGCCCTCTCACACCAACCACATACCTGCACTTAAGTTTGCAATCAGTGTTTAAAGAATATAAAAGCCTATCTGCAGGCAGGATGTTTTTGTAATGCTCTGAAATATGGGCTGTAGTTTTTAAAACAATGGAAATACAGAGCTCTGAAAGTAATTTGTAGCCTTGTTTCTCATTACTACAGCAGCTAAGCAGTAATTGTATGTTGGTAAAGAGCTTTTTTCATGCTTCTGTTGCTGTTTTTAGTTACCCCCACACACTTTAAACTTTTGGCCTTCTGCTGCAAATTGTTCACTTTCCACTTATAAGAGCTGGATGGGTAGCTAGACTAGACAACTCAATAATTATTTTTCATGTTATATTTTATGAAATTTCTATAAAGACCTGCATGGTAATCATCCTCAGTGTGACTTCCTAGGGGCTCAGCAGAAGTGGGCACCTGCTGTGGCTGACAAGTGACTCTCTTGATCACATGTACTTGGAAATAGCTTTGGATGCTGGTTGTTGCCTCTTTCTATCACTTAGCACTGTTTGCAGATTACAGCAGCTGAGTATTACAAATTTAATTTCAGCATTCTCAGCCATACATGATCATTTCCAGTAGTGCCCCCACAGTCTGTGGATGTCATTTTTAGGAAAGGGGATCTCAAAAGCATTCAGAGAAGAAGAACTGATCTGTCTCTCTTGGCAAACGAGGATGGGTTGCCCGGTATCCCTTTCCAGGCTTTCACTCCCTTTGGATGCTGGCAGTACACAGAAACCCATGCTCTTTGTAGTTCTAAGAAGTCAGATCCCACCTCAGGCTGGTACATGAAAAGCAACAAATGTTAACAATAAAAATCCCTGAATTACAGCGATTTCTGAAAATATGCAACTCTGTAATAAAGGGTTGGGCTCCTGACTCATGAGAAGCTATTTGCTTTACAGAAACAGCTCACTACTGAGGCAGGCCAATCTGCCATGTGTTAAACAAGCATTTCTTGATAGGCTGCTCCCCATAGCCAGAGCCATGTCCTCCATTTCCTCCCCAACTCCCCTGCATCAACGTGCTGTCCTGGGCTGCACCAGCTCCCAGATGGGAGTGGGATGGACAGCTGAGGCAGGGCATGAGAATCAGGCTGGGAAATGTCATCCACTATGAGTAATGGTGCTGGTGCCTCTGGGATGTATCAGGAAGAGTTTTGTGCTGCAGGAAAGTGAGCTGCTCTGTAATTATTTCTTGTGAGCTGTGGGAGAGCTTGCCTGCCCTTCTGGGCATGGATAGGTAATTATGGGCCCACACTGGCGGAATAACCACCCTCGTGCATGTGACTTGGCCAATGTCACCACTGTAGAGCTGGTGATTCTGAGGCACAAGGAAGTGGCACTCACATTTCTGTAGGTCTGCCTAGCTGGTCCCACTTGAAAGGGGCACCAAACACTTCTTTGAAGGTAGATGGATGGATAAGAATTGTTTTGAGTACAGATCAACTCCACCTTGAAGGTGTGCTGTCTGTCATTTCAAGAACCAACTCAGCTCCATCTCCCTAGGGGAAGGAGGGACTTCTGCCACACAGCGTGTTACTGCAGCTGCTGGTGGGGTAGTTCCAGTACTCCCTCTGGTAGAGAGGATCTCTTAGTGTTTCTCCTTCACTGCAAGTCAGCTGGTGCTGTAAATGCAACTTGGAGTTGCTGGTGTCACGCTGATATGCAGATACTGCATGTAACTGTGACATGGAGAATTGGCAGGGTAACACCACTGTGGTATGATGAAGGCTTCAGCTTAAGCAGGTCCCTGCTCAGTGAAGCCAAGGTGAATTTTGGCTGCTGCTAAGACCAGGCAATGAAACATGTTTGGGGCTGTCAAGGAAGTGAGTCCACTAATAAGCCTAACTTGCAAGTGCTCTTTTGAAATTGTCTTTACTTTTCAATAAAATAGGAAGTCCTCCTGTTTCATGTCTGCTGCAGTCCTGGGGAGTCTGCACAGTCAGCTCTGACCGGGCATGAGTATGAGGATGAAGGAGTGCATCTGCTACAGTATCCATGTCTGATCTGGCCCTTGCCAGCCTCACAGGTTGTCTTGAACCCACTCCCACAGTGACCTCAAAGACAACATCTCAACACAGACAAGTCCAACACAGTATAGGTTCTTTGCCTCCTTAAGCATCCCTGGCTGTCAAGGTCTCCCTGATACTCATGAAGCTGAGAAGCTCCTAAAATATAAAAGCAGAATGGAGAGAGGGAAATTGGAAGCTGTCCTTCATTGCTTACTGTCAGGTGTGATTATCTTCCCTTGTCCACAGCACAGAGCCGGGGACCTCTTCACTCAAGAGTCCACTGAGTCCACAGAGTCCACTGAATTGTCCACAGAGATGGACTTGAAGATACTCCATATGACCTGAAACTCAAAAAAAAGTCCCCCCCAAAAAAACCCCCAAAAACACCCCCAAAGCCCCACCAAACAAAAAAACCAACCCTAAACATCCAGAACCCCAAAATCTAACTCCCAGGGCTGGAAGCACTGCTGTGTTCTTTGCCCTTTCAAATACAATGCCTGAATTAACCATTATTTCAAGGTGTCTCTTGGTCTCTTTAGAGCAAGAACAGATCAAGTTCAGTAAGTACAGATCAATTCAGAGTGTGGTCAACATATTTTCAGACCTAGCAGGTTTTGACAGTGTCTGCAGCACTGATTTACAGGTATCAGCCAGAATCTCTTAACACCCCAATCGCCTTCTTAAGTGAGGTGTAAGAATATGACTTTAAGCTGAGACTGGACCAGACCTCAGACAGAAAGCCAGGTGTTGTTTAACTGAGAGTGCAATTGCATACAGAGCACTGCAGCCGTACACTGCACTCAGGTAACCATGTGCTCAAATATATAATAATGATAATTTTCTCCTCTTCTAATTTCCATATAGTATGGAAGTAATTAGCCATGTAACTGTGCACCTATGTGTCCAGCCAAGTATTGCTGAAAGGCTTGGAGCAGACCCAGGGTGTCAGGCTCCAGCTCAGCCACCTGCTCCTTGGAGTGGCATTGACTTCCCATATAAACCTGTGGAATTAACTCCTGGGGATGGATTGCCAACACATCGTTTATGTAAATGAGACATCCTTTGATATTCCCTTGGTTTTACCAACATATTTAACACTCTTTAACCTTCATAGGAAAAAAATATTCATGTTTTATCAATAACTGCTTTTTATAGCTTTCCTCAAGGAATTCTTTCTCCACTTGAAACTCATAATGGAGCAATTGAATTCCTCAATTAAAATTTAAATGATTAATCAAATATTTTGCACTGATTCCTCAAGCTGCTGCTCAGACACACTGATGCTTAGTCAGCTTTAAAAGAGTTGTCTTTTACTTGTTTTCCTAGTGCTGTTGTAACACGTCTTCCTACCAAATAATGTTCCTGCATTATCCTGGGCTCTCACACCTGCTCTCCCACTGGTACATAGTGGTGGTGATCTGAGAGGCAGGACCATATTTTCTTACATCCGAATTAATAAATGTTCTTCTTAACAAAGTCTGGTCTAAACAGGCCAGGTGGAAGAAAAGGAATGGTATCCTTCCCTTTCACAGCAAACTAGTTAATCAATTCCTGACCTGTCCATGGTATTATTCACTCTAGCTCTATGTCTGAATGTAATTAAAGCAGTGATAGGTCTTTCCTCAGCATACTTCAGGGCACCATGGTACCCAATATTGTTGCTAAAGATGCTTTATCCCATGTGTACACAGGATCTTGACCAAAACATCCTGTAGCATCATGGAGAGCAAAAGCCCGTGTTGTGCCTGTCATGGAATGTCAGTGGTGCTAATTCACGTGAGGGCCTGGCCAGGCTGGGCCACCCCTGCCATTGCTCCTGCACTGGTGAGGTTGTGCAGACTGCCTGGGCTTGCAGCAGCTGCTTGTCATCCTGCATGTTTGCAGTGGGTGATGCTATGGGAGAGCTCCTCACTCTCTTCATCAAGCCAGTCCCTCCTCCCAAAGGTAGTATTTGAAAGCTGCTGCAATGCTTAAAGAGAGCAGCCTGCTGATAAATTGAAAGTTTTTGCTCTCTGTCACAACTAGTCATTTCCAGGTAGCAAAACCAGGAGGACTGCAGCAGTTTTCAGGCCCTAAAGCTGCTCTGAAAATCCCCTTGCTTCAGCTTTTTTTTTCAGCCAACATTACTGTATTCCTACTGTTCCCATTTAGTACAAATAGCTCAGCTAACTGAGCACCCAGAAGAGACGTAAATTGTGGAGTAGCTGAAAATGATCATTATTTGTGCTTTCATCCAGTTCTCAGGTGGATGAACAAGAGAGGTGGTACTAGCCAGCTGTGTACAACGCCCCGGGTACAAACCCCCATCTGAGAACAAGTGCCGAGAGCGACTGGTGCCTGTGTAGTTCAGTGTGTCGTGTATCTAGTGTGTCGTGTATCTACTGGGTCTTGTTCTTCCATCGTAGGTATCTTGTCCACCCAAGTGCAAACAAAATGTTATTTGCTACAAAAAAGTGCATTTTATGTTGTTAGTTAATAGTCTTGCATCTGCTTCTGTCCAGGAGAGCCCTCTACAAATGAAACCCAGCTTTGCTGCCGGCTAGAAACCAATGTGCTAGTGCAATATGAGAGAACTCTCTTCTAACAAGAACTCTCTTGTTTCTTCAACATCCACGTTCTCTTCAACAGAAAATAGTTTGCATGTGCCTTTTGTTTTCTCTTCTAAAGGATGAAGGTAAGGCCTACCCACTTGTCAGAGATGTGTCCCAGCTGCTTGAGCAGTAAGAGAAGACCTCCACATTTCCATCAGTGTGCTTCAGAAAGTACTTCCCCAAAAGACGGTATTGGCAGTTGGTGCTCTTGCCCTGGAAGGTGACCCTGAGCATCCAACAGGATGTGAATGAGAATTCCCTTTGTGGCAGGTTTTGCAGCATCACTGAGTGCAGGAGGAGACTTGTCCATCAGTAGAAATCACTGGGCTCCTTGAGACTTTTGCAAGAATGGTTAGAACTGTGTGAGATGTCACATTTTCTTGAGAAGTTGATTATTTTACACTGTCAGAGACTGAAATATTGTAGTTTATGACTTAAACATTTTCATGAAGGACTTTTAAAACTGTATTACAAAAGCTGCAGCAGCCTGAATGGGGCTCTGAGAGGCCCTGGACCTGCTCACTGATGAAGATAAGATAAAGTAGCATCTCAGGGCTGGGGACATTCACAAAGCATAAGCTTAACACCTCCAAGGTGGGGACCGCAGCCCCAGGGCTATCAGCTGCCAGGCTCGCACAGACCCTCGCAGCAAAGGGTGGGGGAGAGAGGCTTTGGGTGTGTGCTGGAAAAGCCTCTGGTGAGAGGCGCAGTGACCGCCCATCCTCCGCCGTGCAGAGGAGCCCAGCTGAGAGGGACCCTTCACCCAGGGGGGGAAGTTTATCCGCAGCAGAGGGGGTGACATGGCCCATCAAAGGACCCCCAAAGGGGTCCCCAGACCCTGCACCAGAGCACCAGAGATGATGCAACAGACCCTCAGTGCTGCAAGGCACAGTGTGTCAAGCTGGCCCCTGCAAGGGAGACACGTGGGCGTTCCCACCTGCCCAAAGCGTGTATTAATCCATGGGACTCTGTACTCTGCGGCGTGTGGCGGCGCCGACAGGGGACCCTCACCAGCAGAAGAGCAGATGGAGGGGAGCAACGAGACATCGCTGGGACCCCTGGAAGGGTGATATGCTTCCACCTAACCCCTGTCACCCTCTCCCTGTTCCCCCACCCCCCACGCACACTTCTTTCTCTATTTCCTTCTTTCTTTCTTTATTTTCTCTTTCCTTCTCTTTGCCTCTTTTACTATTAAATAAAATACATCAATTTTTTGGCACCAACAGCTAATCTCGTTTGGTTTTAATCTCATTTTTGGGAATATTTTGAACCTTCTAAGTTCTTTCTGGTTTATGCAGAGAGACTTAATTTTCTTTGCTCACCTCCCTTCATTACAAATTTGGAACACAATAGAAATATCAAAACTAAACTTATTGAAGTCCTTTGTTTACATCCTGGTGTTTGGATGTTTTATGGGATTCATATAAAATAAAAAAGGATTAAAAGGGCTTGATAATGCTGTAAAGTTTCAGTGAAATCAGTGATTATGTGAAACATTTCCACTCCTGTTTGTTCTGCTAGGGAGAAAAAAAAATTGTCAGTTTTAATAAGAAACGAGTTACCAATTAAATTTATACTACTCATTAACATCAGCTGTACACTCCAGGCTACTAGCAGTGTCTTCCTTTGGTAGTCAGGTCTCACCACCAGCCTCCCATCATTTCTGTGACAGCTTTTCTCCACACAGATGGAACAAGGCATGAGCTCTAATGATGACAAGAAAACCCCGATCATAATTTTGCCTTCCTTTTCATTCTTCCCTGTTTAAAGGAGGATGAGGAGTTCTTGTTTGCACTGAAGAGCTCCCTGGAAACATGCAGCAACAGCAGTGGTCCAGAAGAATGAGCTGTGAGCTTACAGGTCCTACCTCATGGTACTAAGCGTGGTGAAACAGCAGATGTGCCAGCCTTACTTTCTTCATTAAGTCTATCCTAGGGTCTCACAGGTTTTATCTACAGTATCCTCAGAGCAGAGGTAAATAAGGCTGGTGGCTAAAATCGAAGGGCTTCTATTATCTTGTTCCTGCAGTGCTTTAGGGCCACTCACAGGGATGTGAATACCTACCTGGAAATACATCCTGACATGCCACTCTACGAGAGATATTTCACCACTTAAGTATTACGAAATAAGAAGTTCCTCAATTTATGAATTTTTCTTTTATTCTATTTTTTTCTGTTTTCAATTGCTGTTTTCCAGTTTGGGGAACACCTGGAGATTTTCCAAGATTTGTTTGAATCAATTTTCAGCCTCTGTGAGTAATTATAAAATAAAATAGTTTAAGAAGAAAAAATGGAAAAATTCTTTTTTGAGAGGAAAAATGAATTAGCCTTGGAGCTTGGTGTCCTCTCCCAAGAAACTTGTGAAGTATCTCTTACAATGTGGGAACAGCAATTTGATTGTATTGTTAAAGAGACTGGAAAAACACACAGATCAGATTGACAGGCAGTGCTAGCCAGCAGTGATTACAAAAACTCCAGTTCACAGCATGAGCCCTCTCTAACCACATCCAGGGGGTTCTATTTTTGAAAGGGATCAAAGACCTGACAAAAACGTTCTCACCATCTTCATTTTAGATGAATTCTGAATCACTCCATATGCCACCATGTAAAATTTCAATTCTTTTCCTCCTCCTTTGGCAAAACTTTTAGGGTGTGAGACAGGGTCAGACAGTAACTACTTGTATGACTGAGGAGTTTAAAGTTAAGCCTGTGGTTTGATGAACCGTAACAATCACACCATATTTCAGAAGCATTGATCTCTGAGATGGCCCAGACGCTTTGCACCTCCCAGGCTCAGGTCTGTGAGGGCTGCTGCTTAGGAAGAGGCAATTACCTGTCCACAAGGATGTTGTGGTGATGAGCAAGGCTTAGGTTTGCTCTGGAATCCTGCCTCTAACAGTCCTGCCTGTGCTGGATACTTCAGGGAAGACCCCTTCTCATTCCCTGCTGGAGATACAGTGTTGCCATAGTATATCCTGATGTGAGGGGTCCAGTGGACACCAGTGGGCTGCACAGGGCTGTACCTGCTGGCTTGGGGTTACTACATCACCTTTTCCTTTGTGTCACACCTGCCTTTGAACTTGCCTTTCCTGTTTCTCCTCACTACTCAGCTGCCCTGCATCTGAGCAAGACCTGCCCAGGTCCAGTCTGCTCTGTACCAGTCTTAGGCCCATGGCTGTGGTGAGCACAGGGACATAGTGACACATTGACTTGTGTGGCTGAGGAGATGATTCACGGGAGGAGCACATCCTTGCTTCGGGGCAACTGTGCCTACCAAAGGGGCAGGTGGACAGCTGCAAGAGGTGCCTGCTTCAGTCATTCAGCACCATGTGGAACCTGCAAGTCTCCCAGCACCCCATCTGGGGTGGCTCTGCCTTCAGAGCAGGGAAAGCAGATGGCTCCCCAGCTGCAGTCAGCAGGCACCTTGATGGGCTTCATTCTCTTCAAACCTCTTCAAACCTACAGCAAACACATCCCCTCTAAATTTTCTCTGCAGCCAGCAAAGCAGAGAGGTGCTGCTAGGACATGGCTACTCCTATCAGCAGCTACACAGCTGCGTCCACTGGGTCCCCATTTCTCCTCACTTGCCATAAGGAAGGTGCAGGGAACTCACTCAGCTGTGGACATCACCACTGTAAGAGCATGTGATGGGGGTGCTGCTTTCTGAGTCACAAAGTGTGTAATCTGAGAGTCTCGGATGTGACCTTACTCCAGTAACACCACTGGAAGTGCTTTCTGTGCATGCACATAATCCTTTCTGAAATGCAGAAAAACCTTCTTTGAACCAAGAAAGCTCCAGATGTTGCTATAGCTCTTGCATATTTTCTTGCTCCAGAAACTAAAGGCTTTTCTTTAAATTAACAGCTGAGTTCCTGCCTTTACAGACTGTTCTGGAGCCCTCCCTCCCACAGCATCTCACATAGGCACAGCTCACAAAGGCTGCTAGACCATCAAGAGCAGAGCTAGTCTAAACCTGTCACGAATATCAGTGATGATTCCATATATTAATTATATGTTGTGTAAAAAAGGATTTCCTAAGAGGTTTGGGGTTTTTTTAAGTTAAACTGAAGATCTGGATCTTTTCCTTTTTATGTGTCAACAGACTAGATAAAGCGGAATGGAAAATCCTGTAAGAGGCATACTTCATGTATCAGTATTGCATATAAGCATCACATCTCTGGAGTGCCTTCTTTGTTATGGAATGAACCCTGTCTTATAAAAGGAATCTTTCTTTAAACGAGTATCCTCAGGTTTAATGTGTATTTCTTATTTCTCTTAATTTACTGCCTATCTTTGAAGGAGCAGGAGATCCCCTTGTCCACTTTCTGAGTGCTAATGGCTTTTAGCATGATGGGTCATTTTACCAGGTGGGCAGGGAGAGTGCAGAATGAATGATATAATAAGGACCGACTGGCGATGGCAAGCAGGAGTTTGCTGGTGACACACCTTCAGGGGGTTCCCATACAAAGGGAATTTCACAGACTAGAAATTTCATAGCTCTGTTCAGTGTGGTCACAGCAACCACTCCTCCATCCCTGTACCTCACATCACCCATTTTTGCAAAAAGTTACCAAGAAAGTGTGTAGACAAGCAATCCTAGCAACCTCTGATAGACATTGCTTGTCTTAATCCCAGTCATGAGCTGCACTGACAGATGACTTCACGATGAAAGAAAAACGTGGTCCCTGGTGATTCCCCAAACTTTCACCTACTAGTTTCCTCATAGAAATGGGCTTAAGTGGTTAAACTATGAAGTAGCCATACAAAAGAAATCAAGTGTTAAAAGGGTTAAGATATCATCATTAAGCTATCATCATAATTACAACTACTTGGTACAGAAATTGGGGTTTTAACATATGCACCTTGACATTGTGGACCTGCAGTTGTAACATTTTTGATTGATGCACCTCAACTTTCTGAAGCATCCCTATGCAGAGAACCCACCTGAGGTGGCACCATGCCTGCAGGAAATCTCTGCTGGCAAAACCACCCTGCGGCTTAGTGCAAAAGAGAAGAGACTCTGTAGCCATGCCTGCAGAGGGCTAGCCTAGCCTATAGTTTACCTTATCAAAATATCAGCATGGACAAGGCTAGAGCTCACAGAAGCAAAGATCTTTGCTAAGAACCTAATTGAGTGCAGTCCGGGCAGACCTTGCCTGGACACAGAAGTCCTTCAGAAGGGCTTCAGCATTACTGTGGACAGGACCCTAGTGTTAAGTCTTTGGGGATGGTTCTGGGAACAGCTTACAGTCCCCTGAAGCTGAACTGATTTAAAATAAGCTGTAAGGCATTTCCTGGTGCTGCATTTATAGAAATCAATGTGTACTATAATTTTACACCCCTGTTTTTAGGAAATGCCTAGGCTGGCAGGTGGTGACAACTCTCTTATAGGTGTCTGCGCTTCAGAACTTTTCCAGAGCACTGTAGAGATTTCCTAGCAACTTCCTTCCATGGCCTTTGTGCTCAATTTTGTTGATTACCATCATAAAACAGTGTTTCTGCCTACTTAAACGAGTTTAGATCTTTTAAGCTGGCCAAGCATTAGCAGTACAGCAGCAGTGTCTGATTTATATCCATTTCAGCTTTTTATCCTTCTATCTTTTTCTTCCAAAACTAACAAAACCTGAACCAATGTAGGTGGGTTTCATGCTTTTTTTTACTAACCAGACCATCAGCCCATTGCTTAAATTGCTGAGCAATAGAAAAACTCCAAATTTAAAATAGAAAATCCAAATATAAAAACAAATATATACAGCAGCAATGTATTCTGTGATCTCTGCATCTCTTACATAGCTCTTCTGGCATATTGAAACCAACAGATGTTGATTATGTGCTTTGGACAACTCTTTCCAAATACGTGAGAGACATCACATTTTTGAGCCAAAAATGCTCTTAAGAACAAGCAAAACCAAAGTAGCTACACTGAGCTAACCTTTGGGCGCGTGCATGCGTATCCAGTTTAAAAATGGCCACAGGTTTTAAGCCTGTAAATACACCGATAGCATCCAGGTTTGAACATATTGAAGTGTTTATTCAGTATTGTGTACTGGCTGAGACAGGCAGCTTCTGACAGGCAGCTTGAAATGACATCTGTAACTAGAAAGAAAGTGAGGAAGCAATTTGGTGAGCAGAGAAAACTTTAAAGGGTTTGGGTGGAAGAGGGTGGAAGAGAGAAACCCAGATTACCTCTGTGTCCTGGAGCAGCACTGAGACAGTTTGTTACTGAAGTAATACACTAGAGAAATACATATTCTTGGTGTTTTCCTTGGAACCTGCACTGCTCTGTGAGCTCTCTCATAGAGAGCCATGAACAACTATGTATGATTCTATGATCTGAAGTGCTGGAGGAAATGTGGATTCAAATCCCCCCACGCTGCAACCAGACTCCTTCCTGCCCTCTCCAGGATTCATCCCTGCCTGATGCTGAACAAATCCCATATTCACAGGGCTTGGCATCCCACATGGGCACGACTGAGGCACAAACCCAGCCCTTCCAAACTGCCCAATGTGAACTCTCTCCCTCTTTTCCCAAGCTTGGCTGCCACTATTTTAACCCAGCATCAGGTGCCTCCATTAGAGATCAGCTGTACTTACATCCTCGCGCATGTTGGGGATTTGCCTGCTCTTGCTATTTGCCAAACTCTACTGCTATAAAACATTGGATTTCTTGCTCAGCACTAGTGATTGCACCAATGTGGCTATGTCAGCTGATGGCATCAGTTGCAGAGATCAGGGCAAACTTCCAGAGCAGATCAGACCTTGGATTTCTATCAAAACCCATCTGTTCCTGGCTGAGAGTTATTCTCACCACCTTTATAGCTGGGTGGGATAATGAGTTACTGAACCCAAAAATTAGCACAACATGGAGTTCTTTTAATAGCTTTCCTCTACAGAAAGTCAAGGCTGCTAGTGCATCTTGCGTACATCAGCCAGCCCAGCAAGCTAGAGGACTTAGAGCTGACAGTTTTAAAGTGTTACTGCACTGCTGACATTTGAAAGGCAATTTAGTATTTCTCCCATAACAGTCACTTCAAATATTCTGGAAACAATCTGTATGAAGCCATGGATGACAGTTAAAACACTTGTCTTTTCTGAGATGCCCAGACCAGATTTGGGTACAGCTTGTGCTGGGCAGGACTGTGAGCAATGCAGCAAACACAGCTCCTCCATCCACCTAAATCCACTTGGCAATGGGGGTGTGCAGGGGCTGAGCCTCACACCTCAGGCCCTGCCTCAGGAGTGTTGTAATTAAAGAGCACAAGGGCTGGAAGGAATTCACGCAGAGCTGCTGCAGCAGTGCTCCCTCTGCAGCGAGCTGCAGCACCAAGGGTTAACACTCTGCTGCCTGCCTTACTAATCTGCATAATGCCTTGCTTTGGCAGCTCATTTGCATAATTTCAAATTAGTCTTTTTGTCTGGAAAATAAAATCTAAAATATAGCTTCAGACATAAGTGGTAGATACTAATGTTTCATATCCTAAGAAGGCTTAGTTAAGTCTATTTGTCTGAACTTGACAATAGAGGTTGTAAAAATAATTTTAACAGAGAGATGTTGTTTCTTTATTGTACAGCCTTGAGTGCCATTTTGACTACCTAAATAAGGTCTCATGTGCTCACCCACCCCTCACAGAGGGGATGAAGCTTGCCTACACACGCTCCTACTCGCCGACTCTCCGGACCTCCAGCCTTTGGCGGGGGTGGGGGGGGTCCAGCCCGCCCCCCTCATTAAACTGCAGAAACAATGCAGCAACTGGAGACTGAATCCCTGTCATCAGCACATCCTTACCAGCAAATGGGCTTCCAGGCTGTAGCTGTGTACCTAGAGGTGTTGACACACTGGTATGAGCTCAGTGTCCCACCTCCCGCTGCCAGGAAGGGTTCAGCTCAACAGAGGATGGATACCTACATTTCCTCAGATGAATCACACTCCGAGATCCATTGACTGCCATAACTAAGTCTCCACTGCCTAGTGTGGGAGATTAGACACCTAAATTCAGGTATCTGTTTTCTGGATCTAATTCCCACTCCAAATTCAGCTGACAGCTTGTGAGGTGGTCTTTATGGGCAGAGCCCCATACCTCTCAGCTATTCTTTCCCTCACCCTGGTAGACAGATACAAAGCACAGTGTATTCTATTCTCAGTGATGTGTTTCAGTGTAGGAGAAGGGGCTATCAGCCTGCACTGGCACTTTACTGTGTTTTAAATCATAGCTTATCAGAACAGCAGAATAAATCCTAGGAAATAAGAAGTCAAATGGATAAGTTGCCTATCATGACTGAAGCCTATTTGAACTCCTGCCCTAGTGCCTTACATACTATAAACTTCCGCACATTCCTCAGGCAAAACCCTGTAATCTGTGCATTAAAAATGAACAGCATTTCAAAATGGGACATCCCAAACCAATGTATTTGTGCTCTTGCCTCTGTAGTCCCAAAAGCTGGGTGACACAAGAAGACATTTCCCAGTGGACACCAGCTCCCCCTCAGCAGTGTGCCCAGCAGGCATTCTGCCCAGAAGAGCAGCCAAGGGGCTCCCCTGCCAGCTGGAAGGCACAGTGACAGGGAAAACTTTAGGCAAATTTAGCTGGGTCTAGGTAGGTTGTACAAAATATATGGGGGGGAAAGGCCAGGTGTAAGTACATAATCCTGAGTGAACAGATCTGTCAAATGCTAACAAGTTTCTACCTGGCTTGTTCAGTTTTTCTTTTGCCCGGTGCTCATAACCCACATTCAAACTTTGAAGTTTCCTGCAAGTGATAATATACTGACTGCCCTCCTTCAGATTCTAGTGGCATTACAGTTTTCATGAAAATGTTTCAAAGATGACTTAGGGCCATATTTTTTCTCCTTTCCCATTTTGCAATAACTAAACCTTTTACTTGACACTTATTAAAAAAATTAGGCCAAGTAGATATACACATACAGTATTAGATATTTAAGCCCCAGTAATTAGTCTTAGTTCACAGCAAAAGGCAAGTGAAACTACCTCTATGTTTACTTAGTAGCAAGTAATTCTGAATTTGCAAATCTGCCTGCAGTTTCATGTCAACTACCTGCCTGTCTACAGAAATATCCTCACCAACACACATGCAGGCATATACAACAGTGTTATAATTGCTGTTATTCACAGTAAAATGTTCAGCTATCAGTTAACTGTGTCCCTTTCCTCTTAACTGCAACTGAAGAAAAACCTTCCAGACTATTTATTCATATTTTTTTTCCTCCATTAGTTTCAACAAAGCTAAATGTTAACTGCCAAAGCAGTTCCTGGTACAGTCTTTGTGTGCTGCATCTCCTATTGACCACTGTCTCCCTTGCAATTTTTTTTCTGCCTTTCAGTACTGAAACTCCATCACCATAAAAATCCTAGTTCGTGGGACTTCCAGATGTTAGAGCTGCCTCTCTTCACATGAATTTAACATCTACTTTTTTGACATTTAATCACTTCCATGACTGGTTGCAAGACTCACTGCAACTGTGTTCTCAGCTAGGCAAGACACTATAGGGAAATGCAAGAACAGTAAAAAAACAGCCATCCTGTTCTATGTGAATGCCCTTAGTGGTTGAAAAGGGGAAAACAAAGAAGAAAAAAAGCTCACAAGATTTTTAGCAGAAGGTACAATCTTCCCTGGAAGCAAAACCCATCATTTAAAGGGAATGGGCTGTGTCTGACACTTCGTCTGTACCTCCTGACAGGAACCTCCAACTGTTGAAACATGGAAGGGCTATTTCAGAAGGGATGGTGGATTTGTAGCCTCTATGTACACCCATTTTGCACAGGCCAAATTTCTCCTGAACAGCCACTGTTTATGAGCCACTACTCAAATGACACAGCCTCTGGTTTGCTTGAAGTGCCAGCTATAAATGGAGGTTGCTTTAGAGCTATTTCACAAGCAGCTCAGTTTTCTCTCTGTGTGCCTATGCTATTGTTCACATCAGCAGTTTGGGCTCAAAACTCATCCTCCTCTCACCACCTTCTGTTTGATGTTGTGGAGCAGCCTGAGAGCACCCAACCTGGCCTCCTTTGGGGTGAAATCAAATGGAAAACTCTGCTCCCAAAGTGCATCATTATCTCTGGGGAAGCTGTGGATGTTCAGTCCATGAGGGACAGCTAGAGCTGGCCAACAAAACCACCCTCAAAAGGGGGATGGCTGGACACTTGGCACTCGCTGCTTTGTACTACGCTGGACTTCTCTGGCAATTCTTAAATTTTAATTTTTTTTTCAAGGGCAATTAAAACACAAGAACTATCTACTATTTCTTCCTACATTATAAATAGCCATCCATGACAAACGGCTATTAAATGACAGAGGAACGGCAGCTAAACATTAGGCTGAAAGTATGTATGCTGAAAGGTGAATCCTGGCCCCGCTGGTGTCCATGGAATAATACACTTGCTTTTGACCTGGAAGGTCTCCACTCCTTTCCCTGCCAGAAAAAAATCTACTCTGCTATAATTTCAGAAGGCAGTACATGAATCAAGGGCACACAGAACTATTGCTGTGAATGCACTTCACCTGCACATTTTATAAAGGTGATTTTTTTTTTTTTTTCCAAAACTGCCACTTTGGAAGGTAAATAAGGTTAAGACAAGAGTAGCTAACCCAATCAAATGGATCTAACAGAAAAATAAGAAACCCTTTTCTTGTCCTAGTTAATCACCTGGAATCCCTTGACAGGCTGCAGACAGGTAAGAAGGAGAAGGCAATTCCACAGGGAACCCAGACAACCCCCTAGGAACGTACGCCCACCTTCAAGGTTGCTAAAGTTCAAACAAATTCTGTCTTTCCTTACCAGGAACTTACAGAAAGCTGCTCTGATACAAAAGAACACAACTCTGTTTTACAGCTGCCTGCACAGGAACACCTCCCCGGGTGACACAAAGTCTCAGAGATACACCCACCATGTACACTGTGCACGCCAGCTCTGCCCATGCCACCTTACAGGGACAGTCACACAAGCGGCTGCCCACAGCCTCTGCTCCCTCGGCTCCTGCACAGTGCCCAGGATGCCTGGTGAGCTCCTCTTGTCACACTCAGCTGCATTTGTCAGCGGACGGGTCTGGTCTGCACATAAAAAAGTGATCATGTAAACTTTGTGGTGGAGCCTGGACAAGAAAAGATGTCCTGGATGCCCAGTCAGAAGGAAGAGATGTTGAGAAGTGTCCCTCTGGGAGCTGGAAGAGAAAGACACAAGTAAGAAGCAATGTCAAGTGAGTGTCAAAATCTTAGTCTACCAGGTACTGGTGGATCTACAAACTCCACTGAACACTTGGCAGAGACCTCACTTTCATCCCAGACACGTTGTGCCAACACCCCTAAACAGAGAAAGCAAACCGTACTGTATAGTAAAGAAAGGAGAAACAGATCATAGATTCCTTGAATTATTTGGGCTCTAAGGGACATTAAAGATCATCTAGTTCCAACCTCCCTGCCATGGGCAGAGACACGTTCCACTAGACCAGGTTGCTCAAAGCCCCATCCAGCCTGGCCTTGAACACTTCCAAGGATGGGGCATCCATGGCTTCTTTGGGCAGCCTGCTCCAGTGCAACACCACCTTCACACTGAATAATTTCTTCTTTATCTGTCATCTAAATCTGCCCTCTTCTAGTGTAAAGCCATTACTACGTGCCTTTGTAGAAAGTCCCTCTCCAGCTTTCTTGTAGGCTAAATTCCTTGCAGAATCCTAATTTCTATCCCTGGCGTCCTTCACTGCAGAGCTGAGAGAGGAAATGCAGAGTAAATCAGACAAGGAAGAAGGGAGATCAGGCACCTGCGGTATTGGCTGATTTTAAACAGATGTACTTCAGTCCAGTAGCAAGTGTTGTATCTGCAGGTTGTGTGAAAAAGCTCACCATATTCACTTCCGAGTATCTGAGTCTCAGCCAACTTTTGAAACAAATTTCTGGTCTCAGAGGTCTTTGTTAGCTTAACTGACCCAAGCATTGGAGAGGCAGCAGGAGAATCACCTAGTACTGCAGCTAGGGGAAAGATAAAGATCAAAGCAGAGCTCAACTTTTTTTTAGTCGCTGAAGAGTCCACAGGGCAGAGAGAAATGGTGTGCATACTATTAGACAATGAAGAACCCACTGTAAGAAAAGTTCCACGGAAAATGAGTTTTCATCAGCTCTGAACCTTACTAAGCTACCTGCTTTTTTGTGGCCTTAAACAATGCAATCCTAACACAAAACAAACCAACACCAGCATCATTTTGTGCAGAAGACAAATGATTTTTGTTACAGTGACCTCTTTACTTGATAGCCAGGCCTAAGTTAGAAAATAAGAGACTATAAACATTCAGTATTTGACACCAAGATGAAATTTCAGCTGTCAGGAAATTTAAGCAATGTATAAAAAAATCAGGCTATGACAACTTGGGACACGAGCATGACAAAACACTGCCCAGGACAGCAGAAAGCAAATGGCTGGCAGTGCAGTCCTCAGATGGAATTGTCCGATTTCTAGTGTTAACTCACAAACTATGCAATTTGTATTGCAAAACACAAGGATGTAGTTTAAAAGCCTGAGGTTCCCAGCCCCCAAGAAACAACTCAGACACTACACGTAAACAGAGGGAGGGGAAGAGGCAGTGAGGGACCTGCATTGCTTCAGTTTTCGTCACAAAGTGATGGAAAACTTCCCATGTACTTTGCTGCTCATTATAGGAACTTCTTTTCAGCCCTGGGAACAATCTAGAAACTGCAGTTTTCTGCACAGCATTCTTGCCTGACATTTCCAAGAATGCTGGCCTCATTTCTTCCAGAGCAAAATACAATCTTATGGTGCCAGCCTGATGTCATCTCTGTTGACATCTGGAGTTAACAGCCTGAAAAGTGCATTCTGGAGCTCTCCTTCACTGCCTGAAGCCTTTACTTCTACTCAGGGCCTTCTCCCTAGCTTCTGTGTGTCCCATCAGCTGCCAACAGTGCTGCCTGTGGTACACCTGCTGGCATCTGCTCCCACTGTTTACAGAGCAAAGTCCCTTGCAGTCCTCTTACCCCAATCCTCCCATCTTTAGCAGGGCCCCTCCCTTCAGAACTAACAGACTTCTGTGTAATCCACCAGGTTTGCAGCTGCCGAGTAGCAAGCAGTTGAGAATAAATCTGTCCCAGTGCATGTTATTCAGAAGCTTTTTCTGATGTGAAAGTTCCTGACCCACTGGAACTGAACATTTACGGAGCAGGAGGCTGGATAAGACGACCTCTAGAGATTCTTGACAAACTATGTGCTTCCACCAGTCTGAAAACTTCAGGAAACACTGACTCTCATCAAAACTCAATTTCAGACATGACAGCAGTGATCCCACAGGACTTATTTTGTATGGTATTTCTAAGCTGACAAAAATCCTGCATGGAAAATATACCAGCAAGAAACTTGTTCTGCTGGTTGGGTGTTGGTGTATTTATAGTTGCACCTTCATAAGGAAACTGCTCCTTTACCTGTAGACCTGAAAATAGCACTATCTAGACATGGAGGAGCTGTGCAATGTAGGGAGCCAAATTCTTAGGCCAAGACATACACTGCTGACTTAAAGATACATTTTTTAAAGAATAAAAACCTGGTTTGCTTCTTAAGGTTTTTTTTCATGATTTGGCAAATATGAATTTTTAAATACTATTTCAGTATTGGATGCTGTCATCCAACAGACTGGGGCAATCGAGAGGACTTTGGAAAAATCTTATATTTTGAAGTTCTTAAAAAACACAAGTTGTAAGAACGAGCAGTTCTGCAATCAGAAAGCAATTCTATTTGAAGTCAAATTCAGATAATCAAATGGCCATCAAGCTCTAACCCCTGTAATTATCTTCCAAGAACTGCATCAGTGGCCAAGACAGGCATTCAATGGTAATGCAAACATCAACCAGTAAGATGCAGCCTCAGATCCCTAAGCTGGAACCTCCTCCATATTCCAAACTCGTGTCGGAATAACACTGTCAGTTGAGCACTTGGCTTTGTGTCCTCTCACCTATGCTTAGTTGCCATTTTAGACAGCAGTGTAAACTCTTCGTGTGAACAAGAGCTGGCATTTGCACTACTCAAGTTTATTCTGGCTCTGAACACAAGTTCCAGTGGAATCCTTTTTTTTTTAATTAATTTTTGCTCATGCTGAGTGCTTGCATTGGCAAAGCCACGAGCAATGGCTAAAACTGGAGTTTAGACATGATGTAAATAAAGCTACAGAAAAGGATTGCTTGGAAATGGCCAGCAGCAGACTCCTGAGGCCTAAGAGATGTGCCCCCCTTTAGGGCTTTCCCAGCTCCTTTCCTGTATCTAACAGGTTTCCACAACCTATTAACTTTTAAAGGCTGTGTGTTAATGGCGGAAGGAAGAGAGTAATGGAAATCTCTTCCTTATGCCCACCCCCTTAGAGAATTCCAATGAACATGTCATAGCATTTGGAAATGTAAATGCTTTGGAGAACTACACCTTGAACAGGAAAGCAAACATAAATATCTGAAACTTCCCGAAACCTACCAAAAACTCTTGACAGTATTCCCAAGGGCTCTGCAGGAATTCACGTGACTCATCTTCCTACTATTCAATGGAAAAGAGGAATGACTGACAAAGGGAAATATTATTTTTTTTGTCCGGGAAAAAAATTAAATTGAGAAGCAAGGCTTTTCAGGTGGTTATCAAACCACAGAAGTGATTCTGATAAAATAACTGAGGTCAAGACAGCTCACAAGAATCTCTCACTGTGATAAACATCACAAATATTTTCAGGGAAAGCATAAAAAGTCTGATGTTGGAAAAAAAAAAAGGCAGAAAAAACCTAACAAACTTAGGTACAATCAAACACCGAACTAAATAATCCATAAACTCTAAGCTCTGTCCTAAGAGGAAAAAAAAGTAAAAAGGTAAATATGGACCTACTAGTTTTTAAAAACACAGCTACTGCACTGTCTCACTACCAAACAGAATGACTCCTATTCCACGCCTTGTGTATTTTCAGAAAGCTGTTAGTATTTTCCTCCCAGGATAAGCTAAATTACTTATTTGTATTCTTGAAGGCATTTGAGTATCACTGCCACTTGAGAACAGAACATATGGGGAAACTTCATCTGAGAATAAGAAATCTGGAATGCATCAATTGAATATTTCTTCTCTCTGTGACATTTCCTCACGTTAATGGTAGTTGGGAAAAAACCTTCACAAACTCCCCGAATCTTTGGGCAGCAAGCAGCTGCATCAGCCGATTCTTAGATTAGCTCCTTTCAGCTGTACTGGAGAAAGAGCCTAAGAAGAAAGAGGAGTGGAAGATGGGAGGTTGCAAAGTTCCTTATGGTCTGAAAGTGGGGGAACGAACTGAGATTTTTAGGGTTTATGATTACACGGACTCAGAAATTAATTCTAACTCACTGAACTAGATTCTCGAGTTTTTTTGGTACCATTATCATGTGATTACCGTTATTCTTCACATGCTAAAAAATTCCAAGTCAGTTTTCCAAATTTATGATTTCCTGAAAAAAAGCATGAGCAAGCTGCAAAAGCAGCAAATTTCAGTTAAAAAAAAAAAAAATCAGCAAAATCAAAGCTTAGTACAATCCCTGCTAAGGTGTTTAGTTTCTATAGAAACAAATGGCTGTTTTATTGACTTTGCTACTTAACCTTCGGTACATTGAGATGTTAATTTGTAAAGAACAGCTCCATTGGCAAGGTGTGATTTCTTGAACAGTTGAGTTGCCTGTCCAGAGGGAAAGCATGCAAGGCCAGCGGCACCGAGAGTTCCACAGCGTGGTGGCTTTTTATTCTGATATACCCCCAACCTAGCGGTTAGTCTAGAGAAGACTGAAAAGGGACCACATCAATAGATATAAATGTCTTAAAAGAATTTTCAAGAGGATGGTGCCAGACTCTTTTTGCTGGTTCGCAGAGGTAGGACGAGGACTAAAGACCATAAGCTGAAATACAAGTTCCACCTCAACATAAGGAAGAACTGCTTTACACTGAGAGTGGCAAAGCAATGGAACAGGCTGCCCAGGGATGTCACTCCCTCTCTAGAGACATTCCAAACCCACCTGGACACGTTCCTATGCCACCTGCTCCAGATGACCTTGCCTTGGCAGAGGGGTTGGACTGGATGATCTCCAGAGGTCCCTTCCAACCCTAACGATTCTGCGAACCTCCACGAAAAACAGTGAAAAATCCCGGCTGCTGCAGAGAGGACTGACCAGAAATGTAACAAGAAACGTAACTGCAAAGGACAGAGCCAGCACCGGCCGTGAAGAGCGGGTGTGTGAGGGGCGCTGGGTTTAAAGCACCTGCGGGCATCGGGGGAAATCTGTGTTCCCTCACAAGGCACCACTGGGGACCAGCACACTGAGGCCTCACACACCCACACCCCCGCTTCCTCCCCGGAGCCGCCTCGGCCAAGGGGAAGCGGCTCCGCTCCCGCCCAGCGCCTCAGGGGCGGGCGCGCGCGCCACCCGCCGGGGAGCCG
>VZTE01002671.1:244283-265270 GCA_013397775.1 Eulacestoma nigropectus
CCCCCCGCCGGGCCGCGGTTCCGCCGGTCCCGAGGCGTCCCGCTCCGAGAGGCCTCTCCCGGCGGCCGCCGCCGCCAACTTCGCCCCGCGCGAGGTTGAGGGGCCGCGACCTTCGCCGCGGGCCCGGCGGGCGCTCCGGCCTGCCAGGGAAATCCCGGCGTCCGGCCGAGGAAGGGGGTTCCCGGGGATCTCTGGCCGAGGAAGTGAGTTCCCGGGGATCCCTGGCGGAGGAGCGAGAACGTGTCCGTATTAATCAGGCATGGAGCGAGGCAGACAATGCGGGTGGGGGATCGCGGTGTGTGAGAGAATGACGGGAGCGGGGATAAAGGCGGCAGCGCTGTCACACGCAGCGCCGGTGTGCGCGCTGCCTTCCCCTGCTCACGCACCGGGTGTTAGATACAAAAGGAGGCCCGGTCTTCAAATCAATGATGGTGTGCGGCTTGGCTGAGATGGGGATGACAGCTGCCAGCCTGGAAACCACACAGCTAACTTTATGTAGGATTGGGGGAGAGAAATTGCAGGCTGAGGAGAAACTGGAGTGCTTGGGTGAAAATGAATACGTGAACCAAATTTTCTTCACTGCTTGAGGTGCGTTTGGCAGCTCTGTGTGGCAAGTCAGATATTTCTTCTGTAGCAATTGCTAATGGTATGTGTAATAGCTTGCAAATTTTACTTCTGCTCTTTTACATAGGAATTCTTAAAAACCTCTAACTTCATCTTTAATTTCTCACAAATTTATGCATGAGTAAATCGTGATCTTTAATCAGCACTGGATAGAAACCTGAAGTCTTTTTACTTTAAAGATAAATGTTATTTAATGATTCTAAACAATATTTAAATATTTATAAGTCCTAAAAAGCATGAGCTCTTGGTTCTAATCCCTGGTTTTGATACTACCAGGTTTCAGAGTAGGTCAGGGTCCAACTCACTTTGCTGTTGTTTGAAGTTAGGTCAGTTTTCCTAGACCAGTCTTTGCTGAGATGCCTCTTAAAATAGGAGAGGTTTGAGAGTGTATGATGAGGAAAATAGGTGGTTTTAAAGACAGAATTTCTGCCTAACTACATAATCCATATCTTTACACAGGGAAAGGAAAAGATAAAACAGGTCCAAAACCTGAAGCATGTTAGTGTGGAGTGTATTGATAATACATTTTACAGAATCTTGCTTCCTAGAATTCCTAGCCATTCCTACAGGATTGATTTGCTTTCTCCATAAGTACTGCATTCAAATTTGGCATAGACCATCTTCCTTTAGAGTGACAAACTGAGAGATGATGCTATACTAGGAGTTCTTCCACTTATTGCTTGCACTGTTTGAATTGGAGTAAGATCTACGGCTTTGAACTTGGAAGGATCCCAGTGGATTTTCTTTTTTTTCTTTTTATGTTGATAGGCCCTTAGAAAACATTTAGCATGTAATTATCACACTTTGCTCCAAGTGAGAGAGCTCATCTGTTTTTTCTTTAATGTTACCTGTTCTGTTGACATATTGATATAAAATACGAGTCCCCTTCAGTCTTCATGCTTTCTCCTTTTTCTTTTTTAAATTTTTTTATCCCCTTCTTACGACAACAGCACCTCTTACAACTACTATTTGATACAGGAAGCTTCAAAATGTGCAGTAATTAATACATGGAGAAAGCTGCAGAAGTGCTGTTAAGTAGTGAATATTCTGAAAAATCAAGTGACTCCTTGATCTGAGCTGTGAGTCAGAAATTTCGACTTCATAAATACAATTTTACTAAAAGTGCAGTAGCTGCGTATCAGAACGTGTAATGCAGTGAAATCAGAATGATTCATAAACGGGATTGAGGCACACACATATGTGCTGAAAATGCCAGTTCAATTTTATCAGTAGCATTGCTGCTTATTACTATTCTGTCAATGTAGATTAGGGTCTAGATAGCTTAATAATTCTCATACACATACTCCTAGAAGTTAGGATCTTGGAATGTCTTGTGTGTGATGTTTCTTTCCTCTCTCACTTCATAGGCTTTTTTGAGTCTGTGCTGCAGCCAGTGGTCAGTCAGGGTTTTGTTGTGTATGTATTCTGAATGATAGTTGTTTCTCAAAATCAGATGTTGGGATCATAATTCTGCATTGTATGCTTCCAGTAATGGACTTGGGTTCTCTGTCTAAGGAGTAATCACTTAGAACACAAGGCATTTATCGGTGCAATCCCTGTGTATTCAGGATACAGGACACTGTTGAATTTTTATAATCAAGTGTTTGATACATTGTACTTAATAATCAGTGTAGCTGTGTTAAGGAAGTGAAGTGCTTTTGAAACCATCCTTCTCCTGAAGTATTGCTCTGCTCTTAAGTAGTCGACAAAATGCGAGGAAGTAGTTTTTTCCGGTTTGGTTTGGTGCATTTTCTGTCATTGTGTTCTACAGTTCTTATTAGGTTTTCTGTGTAATTTGTTATCCCACTTATTCATGCAGCAGTTGTGAGAATGGTAAAACGCTTCAAAGAAAAGAGGAAAAAGTAACTGTAGAACCACAAATAATCGGAGGACTCCTGTGCACATCTCCTCATCATCTGAAAATACTTCTAAACTAGTGTTTTTGAAAATGTAGGTTAATTTTGTACCTTGATGGCAATTATTAGTCCTCTCTCAAATAAGCTGAAACAGTGTTGACTTCTTCACTCAGATGTCTGAGAGTTGGTGACACTGAAGAGAGCTCACAGAGGACAAGGTTATACTTAATTTTGTAGTTGTATTAGGATTCATCTTTTGAAACGGATACTAGGCTAAGCTTTTGTTTAGGATGAACTGAGGTAATTAAGGTTTTTCTGGTAAGTTTATTTAGGAAGATAGGTAACTTGGAATTTTTCCCCCAAGCAATTTGTTCTCTGCAAACTAAATATGAGGAGTTTAATAGGAGAAAAAATTCGGTATGGCCTGCAGTTTGAGAAACAACTCCATAGAGTATTTGGGATGTAAATTATTAATGGCTTTAATAGTTAAAAAAGATGTGTCCAGCTTCTCTTGCAGTGGGTGTTAGGTATATTTTGTCGCTTATCCACCTCTTTCAGGGTTGGAGACTGTGCTTTGTGAAGGAAGTTTGACACAGTTGCATAGATAAGTTAATCTTAGTAAATTCTTCTTAGTATATTTCTTAATTTTATGTTGGGTTAGGAAGTGGGTGTAGCCATGACAAATAGCCTTTTCTTGGCTGTTATGAAACCTCACAGGAGCAGTTTAACTTGCTGCTCTCTGGAAGGAGAAGAGGAGGCTTTCACCTTACATAAATGGCTTTCTGTACATGAACTAACCTTCAGGGGCAGGATTCATCTCAAAGCTTTGACTTTGTTTTTACCTTGTACTAAGAAAATTCTTGTCAGCTAAACCATTTAAGTCCTAGCATAGAGTAAGATGTAATTTTTGAAGTGGTCATTGACACAATGTTAATGTGGTCTTTTCTCTCCCCCAGAAGATGAGATGTAATGAATTTGGTTAAATAGAGGGTATTCTGAATTCAAGATGAGTGTTCAGAAGTGTCATGTAGTAAGTTTTCTGGCAGTAACATCTTTGAAACCAGTAGCACACCTGAGAAAAGTTAATTTGAAGCTTCAGTGAGTGTATGAAGAGTCAGCTTTGCAGAAAGGAAGGATGGTCTTGTTCTTACGTGGCTTTGTTTTCCCTTAATTATACATTCAGTGCCTGTCTCTCTTATTTGAATGTTTAGGCCATGCCTGAAATGAAATTTTAAGTAGTGTGCTTTGCAGAGCCTGCATTGTTTACACTCTCTGATAATCAGTTTAGGTAGGAAAAAATACCTAGCAAGAACATACCTTTTTAATCTGCACATCAATTTAAGGTACTGTGCAAGTGATCAGTGAATATGTGGCTGCTACTCTGGCAAACGCCACCCCCCCTTGCATTTACTGATGAGCAAATCTGTTAAAAATTTCAAGCAGATGTTGCTGGAAGGAGCTTGCGTAGGGTGTGGTATGGCTGTGCAGGGAGCCAGCAGGGACGTGGAGCTGGTGTCTTGGCCCCTGTGCTCTCTGCAGGAGCCATGCACAGAGAGGGAGAGAGCTTCTGAGAATTCAAGTGTTTGTTTAGCCCTGAACCCCCTCTGCTACGTCCACAGGCGTGCTAGGAGAGTACCTGTCCTCTTGGGTAGAGGAAGGCGGCCTGAGCATGAACTTCTCTGCTGTTAAACTTGAGTGTGATCTGCATTGCTGCCTCAAGTTGGGGAAAAGAAGGGATTGACTGATGCATTCTTAAATAGAGAACCTGCAAGTTGTGTCCAGATAATACAGTACTTCTTTTAGCTTAAGTGATTTATTTTGGTGTACTTTAAACTGTTCCTAATCTACTTTAGCGAAAGTGCAGGTAGCCTGCCTCAAACAGGAATAGATGGTTTAGTTTCTGGGAAGCCATAACTGATGCAGTACTTGAATTCCCTGAGTTGCACCTGCCTGATGAAACTTTAGTAATGGGTGAAGTGTTGAACTTGGTTTTAGGATTAGTTTCTTGAAAGTAAAACCAAATTTAGATTGACCTCTTTCAGAAGAGAATGAGGGAATGGTATGACTGTCATGACATCATCATCATCATTATTATTATCATCATCATCATCATCAGACTCTTCGTTGGAAACACTTTTTTAAAAATAAATTGGTTTGGCTGTCTCAAAGGGTTTGCACCACCACTGTGGTAATATAGACTGTTACAGGATTCATATATGCAGCAGTGCATTAACATTTGATCTTGCTTAGTATTGTTACTTAAGAACAATAATTTGGGAAGTTAAGCATCACAGTTTACACGTAAGTGTTATTTCATGTCTGGTTGAATATGAAAGGTTACTTGTACAGAGGTATTCTAGGCCTTTTTGCACATTGTTCTGCCAGGATCCTCTTCTGGTTCAGTTGCTTGCTACACCCCAGATGCTGCTTTTTAGAGAGTACATATGTAATTTTCTGTCAATGTTCTTGCTGAAACTTTCCTGAGATGTTGTAAGTCAAAGTAATTGCTCTCTTCTGAAGGCGGAGGTTTGTTTTCCCCACCTCTTAGGTTGCACTAACTGTAAGTTTCTGATCCCATAGGAAACTGACTTAATTTGCTAAAATGATACAAAGATAGCCCTGGTAAAGTGAAGTAAATACAATTTAGTACATTATGAAGTTGAACTGGTTTGTCTCCTTGTTGGGCGCACATCAGAATATTTTGAAAAGTGCTGCAGAAGGGAGAGTTGGTAGTGTAGAACAGGGAAGAAGAAGCAGGGTTGAGTTCCTTACATTTTGAAAACAGCAAGTTTATTTTGGCTACTGTAATGTGAAACTGTACTGTGAGTGTCATCTGAGCTGAGAGTAGTTGTGATCTGCCACAAGGAATTTAGTAAAATAGTTATTGGGGCACAAATGTTGCTTCCTTTTTCCTTCTCAAATCATATATAAGATTTGAGCATATTTGTTGGACCAATGATAAAGTAAGACTAATGGACTAAGATATCAGTAGCTGTATTTTAAGGTTGGTACTGCAAGTCAGAGCTGTCAGAAAACAACTTTTTTAATTCTAAGAACAGTAAGGTATCGGTCAACAACATTTATGTGCTAAATATTTGTAAAAGTTAAAAGCTATAAACAATAAAATACATCTGGGGTAATTTTTGGTATAGTATCTATTTTTGAAATATTCTAATTGCCATGTAGGATGTTTGTCGAATTTGTGATTAAATCATAAAAGAGATGTGAAGGGTATGACGCTTTCTTTCTTAAACTATCTAAAGCAGATAACTGTTCAATACACAATTATATTTACATGAAAAATGGCTTGATACTTGAGGAAAAACAACCAAGGATGTACCTAAGCTTGGCAAACTGCAGTGTGTTGTAGGTGCCTTTTCACAGTTGTGGCACAGTTAATCATTTGTGACTTAAACAGGCAGTATTATGTATTTGAAATTTATATAAAGAAGAGAAGGAGGTTCGAGGTATTTTATTTTAGTGATTACACTAGCAGCAAACTAATTTGCAGTTAAATTTGCAAAATGCTTAGTGTAAAAGCTGCTGTTTTGTCTTTCTCTGCATCAACAGCCATTTATGCAGGGAAAAAAATATACAAAAAACTACTTGTGCTTTTCAGTTGTACAGACTTTTTTTTTAAGCTTGAATTCATTGAAGTCTACTAAGGATTTGGCTCTGAGAAACAACTCCACATAGGAGACTGCAGTAGTTGGCATCTGTATGTGCCCCAGAGAAAATGTGAACACAAGGCCTGGTTGCAGTAGTTAGAGGATTTTAAATTGAGAGGAACAATTTGGAGGAAAAAAAAAAGTTGAAATAAATGCACAAATCTAATTTTCGTGGTGCACACATGTATTTTGTCCAAAACCTTAAGCCTGACAGTTTAAGTGAGGATGACACAGCATTAGTTACTGCGCTACAGGAATAATTACCTGAACTTCAGATCTTATTTTCTCTTTCTGGCATAAAACTATTTTGACAATAAACTCTGTGCTCTATTTCTAAAAGTCCTGTGCTTAAAAAATGCAGTCAACCAGCATTGCTTCCTTTTGTCTTACCATTCCCCTCCAGGGAAATTAGTATTTTGCTTCAATTTAAAGAATTTTTTTGTTTTATGTGAGAGAGAGCACGTACCCACTGATGCAAAGGTATGAAGTGTGGCCATTCTAAACAGTTGAAACGTACTGTAAACCTAGGAGAAAGGTTTAAGGTGGGAGCACTGGTCATCGGCATTTACATAAAACTGCCACTTTGGTTCCACATGAGGAGTGATGTAACCATTAAATTTGCTGTCTTTGAAAATTTTGTCTTCATCTCACAAGTCTCACTGCTACACCTGGCAATTTTCAGGGAATTTCTCATACTAAGTATGTTTCAGCCAGTCTTTCAGCAAAGCCTTGCTGCTGCACTTTAAATTGCAGTGTGTTTTACAGTTGCAATCTGTGTTGGTACAGTGAAATTTTGAATATTTAACATCCCAACTTGATTATTTTGTTGCAGTTTTGAAAATTATTTTTAGTGTAGCATCTTATGGTTTGTCTTACTGGCTAGTTTTTGTAATCCCAAATGAGTTGCTGTTGAGTTCATTTCTCAAATTGCTAACATCCACAGTAGAGATGAAATGTGTGTTTTCTGTAATGATGTTTTGGACAGCTTTTCATCCTTAAACTGGTTACTACCTTTAATCAGAAAAGATGCCTGAAGATATTTTGGTCTGATCTTTCTGATTTAGTTTTTACATTATGGTGTTTTATTAAAGAGTGCAGAATAAAAAACTATGAAAACATTTCCATGCTTAGTACTATTTTGGACATTAACTATGTTGAGATTTCTTGCTGTCGTTGTTTTATTGCCAGCCATGAGGTCTGCTGGTTTAATTTGTGACAGCAGTACTGTAACTCAGCAGATGAAGGTACCAAGGCTGCTGGAGACTTCAGTAATCTTAAGAAATTTGTCTTCAGTAAAAAGAAGCCCCCCGTAAAAAATCCACATTCAAGAGAGTGTGTTTTTTGTTTGTCAAATGAATCAGTTCAAAATGTCTCGAATAACTGAGGGTGATTATACCCATGCAGCTGTAGTGCCTATTCATTAGAAGGTAGCCCAGAAAGAAACTGCTCTGTACCCAGGTCTTGCTGGTGTTACTTTCTGCAGCATGCTTGCCATCATCTCCCGTTAAACTGGATGCTAATTTTGTCTTTTTCTATGCACTATAGAAGTAGTAGTTGATTAGTTTAATCCAAACCTGTGATAAAACAGCATTTTTAAAATTTGCTTACAGTCTTTCATTATGCTTCATTCTCTATTATCCATTATGTTTCCTCAACCTCTCACCTTTTTCACTTTTGGGATGGATTATCTCTCTATGTAGGTAGTTCTGATAGAGTGAAATGGATCTTGATTGGGATCTCTGGATTCTACTAAAATTTGTAATTTCACTATGTAGGTGTCAGTGTGGAGTCTGACATTGACTTAATATTGACAAATGTTTGTGCTACAGCATTTTAACCAAAAACTTAACTGGAGAATAAATATTTGCCTATGTGAATAAAGTTGAATGTATGCCTTACTCTGTTGTCGTTTGAAGCCATTGGGGTCTGTCACTTCCTTCAGTAAGGGTGGTATAATTTTAATTTCTTGTTCATTTTTCAAGATTAATTTTCTTAAATATGTCTCTGTGTTTATTCTTTAATTTATGGTATGAAATTTTTGCTGTTCTCTATCCAGCCTGAAAATGGTCAGAGCTGCATTTTTTCTCTCTCTCCAGTAAATATCAAGAGATGTTCTTCTAAAGAGAATTTATGGATTTTAATCCATTTCATATTTTTTTAGTATAAGTGAGTTTTTGTTGTCTGATCTTTAATGAAGATCTTTCTTGGGTTGTTGGAACTCTTTGCTTCGGCTTTGACCACAGTATATTATTAACAAGAGGTTTTTCTTTTCTCAGTTTTCCATTTTTTAAAGTCATTGTATACACAATTCACTGACTTTGACAAAATGTATCTGTCTCCGGGGCAGTAATTTAAAGGTACTTAATTAAACCATCAAATGATGCAGATTGTATCATCTTGTCCATTGGGTAGGCAGATTGGGTAGGCAGAAGGTAATCTGGCAAGGAGTGCCCTGCTCCTCATGGGAAGGCATGGGAAAACAAGCTGTTTTGCTGGAATGGCCAAAGTTTGGTTTTTTCTTATGTGGTGCAGAATCTGTATCTGGCAAGATTGTTACCTGAAACAATATGGCCCTAGGCAAAACGTGAAGCAAAGGGCACTCAATGTGCTGCTTCCTGAGTTCTTCTAGGGTAACCAAAACACTGGTTACACTGCGGGATGCACCTGGATTTTCATGGCTGGGGTGCAGGCAGATGAAAAAAAGAATCTTTTTTCTGGCAGTGCAAAAAAGTATTGGGATGAGCTGTGCACCTCAGAAGCTGGGGTTTATTTTGAGTTATTTTGCCTGCATTGTGCGTTGGACAAAGTGATTTGGCTGCTTGTTTTTCTGGCATGGTGCTTGCTCTCTACTCTTTATTCCAGGCCTCAGTCCGTTCCTGTCTAAATCAAAGATGCAGTGTCTGAGAGAAAGGTTTTGAAGATGTGTTTTTAGTGGAAGACAGAGCAGTGTGAGGAGGAGGTCTGGTATTTAAAAGGCAGTTTTTAGCAAGTTTGAAAAAGTGACGTGCAGATGACACTGTGATGTCAGAGTTTTTGTTGAATACTTCAAGGATTGGAATTGGAGGAATTGGCAAGTAAAGGACTGGACATGCTAAGTGATCTTTCCCTGTTGCTAAAACTAATTCAGAATGAGAATAGGGTCATTGGACTTTATAGCAAAGCAATTAGAATTCAGTTCTTGTTTGTGCTTTGTTTTTAATAAAATCACTTGTACAAAACATACCCTTGCTTTTCTGTAGTCAAGACACAAAGTATTTAATAATGTGACAGTTCTTACTTTAAAAAATATTTTTATAGCATTTGAATGCTCTGATTAATCAAAGGCCATTTTCCAACTTTGCACAAAGTGATCACAGCTCCCAAAAGCTTAGAGGAAAGGAAAACGGTGAAAAAATGATGTGGGTTCCTGCAGTAGCCTCAGCTAGGCCCAGAACCTGGCTCTCCAGGCTTTAAGCTGGTATGCTGGCAAATTCACGGTCTCCCTGGTGGCTCGTAATTAACTCCTGAAGGAGCATTAACAATCTTACCATAATGGGACACAGAGAGGTTCTATGATTTTCAGTGACTGGATTTTTATTTTGATAGCATTTTTTAAAGTGGAATCACTACAGCAATGTTCTGAATGTAAAAATAGGATTTTTTCCCTTCTTTGCCATGATGGGGTCTTTTAATTTTCACTCATTCTAGTTAAACAAGTATACCGCTTCCTAGCTGTATTTTGATAGCTAGCATTTGTTTGTTCTTCAGTGCAGTAACACTGGCTCGTGTTATTATCACGTGTGTATTTTTCAAGTGTCCTTGAATTTAGAACCATGGAGTTCTAAATTCCCATTACTCATGTTTTATTATCACAAGAGGATATACTTCCTAAAATGATGGATAGTTAAATAGCTTACAACCTTAATTGTTCTGAGATTCAGAACTCACCCAGCTGAGTTGGTTGATCCAGTTGTTTAGCTGTTGTGGTGTTCTGGCTAGAGAAATAGCCTTCTGCTAAATGTTAAACAAAACAGCTGCAAGGAGTTTATGCAGTTGATCAGAATGTGGGACCACAAAATGATGATTTGATGCATTCTGCACCAGAGAACAGATTTCTGTCTTACAGTGCCTGGATTTGCAAACTATACTTTTGGAAATCTACTGCCATAGAAGGGCCTCAGATTGAGGCTGACTCGTTCTCCTGTAGTGTGGTTTTTTTCCCCAGAAACAACACTAGGTGTTTAGGCAACTTGTAGCTGTAGATCTACTCCACTACCGAATCCTCTAGGTAATGTGCTAAATAACATGTAGGCTTACTGTACCTCCTCTGTGGCAGTCCTGTCAGGATCATACCATTTGTAATTTCTTCCTGTTCGTATTCAGACTGTTAACTACAACTTTTTTTCAGAAAAGGGGCCATGCTCTTTCATAGCTTATGGGTGTTTGCTTATTTAAAAACCATGATTGACTTTGTGTTCCTCTTGAGCTATAGACTATGGCCATCCTTTGCACTGTGGTGTGTGGTTATGATTCTTTTATTTTGGTTTTTTTTCAGAGGGGGATGTTCTCAGTGTCACTTAAATGATAAATCTGAAGAAAGGATGTAAGTAGATTCTGAGATAGTGGAACCAGTTGCCCTGCCTAAAAATTCATTGCTAGTTAGAAGCATTTCACAAATTCTACAGGTGACTGCCCCTGGTCTTGCTATTCCTGCTAAAGAAACAGAGTACTTCCAGCTGGATATTTAAGTACCCATGAATTTTTTTACTGCATGTCTAACTCTCTGACATTTTCCTGACTCCTTGGTGTAACTTTTTTCTTGTGCCACTGACCTTAGAGGGATTCTATATAGCAAAACATGAGCTCCTAGCTTTTCAATGTCAAATCCCCTCCTTTTGCTGCTGTGCCTTCAAGTCAAATGTGTGGAAATCACATCCGGAAAGCCTTAAGTCCTCAATATCGATTGCAGAATGGCTGAAGTTGGAAGGCACCTCTGGATATCATCTAGTCCCATTCCCAGGCAGGGCCATCTGCAGCTGCTTGCCCAGCGCTGTGTTCAGATAGCTTTTCAATAACTCTCAAGGATTGAGACTCTGCAACCTTGATGAGCACCCTGTGTGAGTAATTGGTCACCCTCATGTTGAAGGAAGTGTTTCCTGATGTTCAGACAGAACCTCCTGTGTTTTGATGTGTGTGTACTGCTACTGGTCCTGTCATTGGGTGCCACTGGAAAGAGCCTGGCTCTGTCCCCTTTACTACCCTTGCTTTAGGTGTTCATGTACGTTGATAAGATCCCCCCCAGAGCTTTTTCTTCCCTAGGCTGAAGTCCCAACTCTCTCAGCCTTTCCTCTTTTGAGAGATGCTCTAGTCCCTTAATCATTTTTGTGTCCCTTTGCCAGACTCTGTCCAGTATGTTCATGTCTCTCTTGTAGTGAGGAGCCCAGAACTCCAGATGTGGCCTCATGAGTGCTGAATAAAGAGAAGGATTGTCTGCCTCATCATGCTGGCAATACTTTCTCTATTGTAGCCAGAATGCCATTTGCCTTCTTTGCTGTAAGGCATGTTGGCTCATGTTCAACCTGGTGTCCACCAGGACCCCAGGTCTTTTTCTGCCACGCTGTTCTCCATCTGGGCAGTCTCTGTGCATGTGGTTGTTCCTCCCGAGGTGCAGGGATTTGTGCCTTGCCTCCCCTTAGTGGTCATGAGGTTGCTGCACTCTGTACGGCAGTGGGACATCCGGCATATCCACCTGTCCTTGCAGTTCAGTGTCATCAGCAGACTTGCTGAGGGTACCCACTGCCCCATCATCTGGATTGTTAATGAGGATGTTGAGCAGGACTGGACCCAGTTTTGACCCGTGGGGCACACAGCTTGTCACTGGCCTCCAGCCAGACCTCATGACACTAATCACCACCCTCTGGACCCAGATGTTCAGGCAGTTTTTGGTTTACCTCACTGTCTGCTCATCCAGCCTGAACATGAACAGCTTCTATGTGAGAATGTTGTGGAAGACAGCATGAAAAGCCTTGCTAGACAATATCTACTGCTCTCCCTTTGTTCTTCTATACAGTGGTATGAAATCTTCCTTTTTTTTCTTAAAAGTAGAACTAAAATAGATGCTTACATTCTCTGTAAGGTGAAGAAAATAGGTAAGTAATTTTACCTGCCTCTGCAGTGTGTATTTAACTCTGAGTATTAGATATTGATGGGTATCTATCTTTAACCTTCTGATATTGTTGCTACTATCCTATTTTTGCTAATTTTTCTTGTCATGCTTTAACCATCTTGTGGGCTAGCTTATACCTAGCATAGATGATTTTCTACATCAGTGTTGTTACATCATTAAATAGTAATGATCTACTGTTAAGAGAATTTTCGTTCTGCAATCACTGTATTACCTAAAGACTTCTCAGTGACATCGCAGAACGCTGTTTTCAGGACATTAATTTTTTTGGTGTTTGCCATATTGGCATTTTACTGCAGATTACAGTTTCAGCACAGTGTGTTACCATTGTTCCAGAGAGAACTGTTAAGTGGTCAGAACTACTTTTATCAACCAAGCTGACAATCCCGCAAAAAAGGAAATAAAGTTTGGGAGCCATGTTCTGTAAACCTGTGTTGGCTGATACCATGAAATACAAGAATAGCTGTTCAAGTCAGACAAGAAGTCCATCTTATTTTCCTCCCGTTTGTGACAGCGACCAGTGCTAGATTGACAGAACAGTGTTATAATAGGGCAAACATACAGTGATGCTTTTCCAGCTTCTTAGAATTTGCAGCTTGGGGGTTTCCTGAGCAGTAGGTGTTGGTTTAGTACGTGATAACCAAATAGTCCTAATTTACAATTCTTGAAATGTGGAGAGGACAGAATGTAAGCCATGGTACCCCTGATTAGTGACTGAGTAGAGCAATGAGTTTCTTTGTCATCTAATTCATGTCAGTGATCTGTGTATTATAGTCTAAACACGTTATCCCACTACCCTGCTGAGTAGTATTGGTTACCTTGGAGCCTGTCATTTTGCACTTGTGCTTGGGATTTCTTTTTTTTTTTTCTTATGTGCATTACTTTATTTTCTACAGATAATCTTATTGCCTGCTTTTGTGTGGTACTTTAGCATTTGATTTTATGGATTCTCCCCCCTTCCTACTGAGAATGACTTAAGCACGCTCTAAATCTTCATTTATTCCAGTAGGAGAAAGGTGTTAGCTGTGGAAGGCTGCCCCTTGGAAGCTGCTCTCTAACGTTTGAGATGGCAGTTGGGGACAGGATCCTTTTGTAAGCTGTATTGTGGCATGGAAGATAGCTGGGTGTGACTTCACATCAGTGAGAGCATCTAGCATAGAAGTTATCTTGGCATTAGGAAACGAAGATAACGTATTCGCTTAAGCTTTTCATTGTTGTCCATTTTCTGCATTTCTGAGACTCTGTTTTTGTGACACTGATGGACAGGCACAGGAGCTCATTTCCGTGTGATTCAAGGCAGGCAGGTGTGACAGGTCTTTGATCTGGAGGCTGTGCAGCTCTGCTGGGCCAAAACCTGTAAACTGGCCACACAGATGCTTCCTTGGGTCTGGCTCGCTGTGCTCAGAGCACTTTAGGGTCTCAACTGAGGGACAGGGATGAAGGTTGTATTTACCTTTTAAGTGTTGATAGGTATGTAATACTGTTCTCCGGTGCTTAAATTGATTGTGTCATATGGGTGTGTCCCCTTGGGTATCTGCTTGTTGTTATTGTTATTAGCCTTCCCGTGGAAAAGCATTGCAGTGGTACTTGTATACTTCAGTCTGCTCTGCTGTGGAAGTCTCCTGAGTTTGTTGGCTTCCAGACTTCATTGACATATTAAGTTGTCTTAAAGAGGCTTGATCACTTAGCAAGATCTACCAGGCCTGAAGTAGCTTTATTTTTTATTTCCCTACTTGAAGTTGTTCATTGTACCAAACCGGTTTTGGGGGTTTGGGGTGTGGGGTTTTTGTTTGTTTTTGTGGGTTTTTTGTTTGATTGGTTTACATTTTGTTTATTTGGTTGTTTTTTTTAAAGAGTACCTTTTCTTCCTCTGCACCTCTTACCTTCACTATTTTGAAATGGAGTTTCTCTTAGCTTTTTTGCTTTTTTGAGCCTAACCTGCTTTTTTAAAGCAAGATGTGGTGGAAGGATGGGTCCTGAGATAAACTTCTCTGGAAATAGAAATCTTCTTTGAGAAAAATGATGTCTTGTGATGAATAAAAGTGCCGTATGGGAAATCTGAGCTGTGGTAGTCCTGACCTAGAGCCTTTTTGGTTGCTTACTTGGAGCATAGATTCCTTCTATTCTGATTGGTTTCTAGAGGCTAGAAATTGCAGCTGCAAAACTTGAAATTAAAGAAATCCCTACTTGGCTTGTACAAACTGACTTTTTTTTCCCCTCACAACTGTTTTTGGATTAATTTCAGTGATAGTATTCAAAGAATGTGTGTCTTGATACAGGAGCCATCATCACTAAACTTTTTGCTAAAAGTGTTGCCAGGCTAGTGCATTTCTCCAAAAGCGTTTGTGATGAAAATGACGTGTTGCTTCTAACTTTCTCCTTGGAAATAGTTTAATTGTCTTTAATGAGAATTTTTTGAATAATAGTCTGTCAAAGTATCTCTGTTGGAGATTTCTTTTACCACAGAAAAGGTTTTAGTGAAAATGTTGACCTTAATGTGAGAATTGACTAAATCATCTCTGCCTGTACCTCTTCCTCCAGAGCACCATCAGTTGAAATTATTTCACTGTATTATTAAAATTAACCTGATCTTAAATAAGCTTTTCCCTTCAGAGGGTCAGTGGTCCAATACCCTGCAACTGTGCAGGTAGAAGGGCTTAGATTGCTTCAGGAAATGATTTCAAGTTTTTATTTGCACAGAGAGATTCTCCATACAGAATATACAAACACATCTTTCTGCTTTGTTCTTGTTTTCCTGCTGTTTTGGTTTGTGTCTGGTGTTCATGTGAATGCTGGTGACGTCACAAGAAAGGGGAGGAATGAGGGTGAAACCAGCAGCCCAGCAGGGCACAACTCCAGTGGTGTTCTGCATCAGATTCAAATCCCTGTGGACTTACAGGAGCTTATAAGAAATACTTGTTAATTTTGCTATTGCAGCAGTTGCATATGAGATAGTTGAGGCATGAGATAGTTTTTACTTTTTTTTTCTTTCTATAGAAGCATTTAGTACTTTCAGCATTGTCACTTATATCCTTCTCTGCTCCCTCCCTTAAAAGATTGATAGCAGGCTCTTTTCAGCAATGTTAGACCTCTTTTGGCCTGTGCTTGTTGCAGATGGACCTACTCTCTTGAGATTGATATTACTCATGGATTCATTGACTATTCAGGTCTTAGCTTTCTGAGCATATTTCTTTCCTATTACTTCATTTTTTTTACGGGTATAAAAGGAGTATGATGATTTTTTTCAAATTAAAATACGTCTATTTCTTTGGTAGTGGTCTGATCTTGTGTCACAAGACTCAGATAAGGAAGCTTTAAATGTTGCTCATAGACTAGTCTAGTAACCATCTCCAATAAAGTGCTACTTTTTTTGCTGTCAGCTTTTCTTAAAGGCAATGCAATGAATTTAAAGGTAGGTTTTCCTATTCTATAATTATTACTTATGCTTGCCAGGAGATAAATGTTAATGGAAAACTGCTCAGGATTCCTATGGGAAAGTGTTAGGTGATAAACTCAAGACATGAAACTTCAGGGATGCTTGTCAGATATTATGCATCAATCCCTGCTTGCTGTGTAAAACCATATGATAAGATGTGGAGTGTATGCTGTTCAGCTTGGGGTTCATGCCACAGTCTCCCACAGTAGTTCAGTCTTGTGGGGTATCTTTTGCACAGATTGCATGGGAAGTTTTTGTTTTCTCTTGCTTTTGTGGGTTGTCTTCACAGAAACCTTATCTGTGTATGCACTCTTGGCCTGTGTGAAGTGTTTGTGGCTGGAAATGGGAAGTATGAAATTGCCTACTTAAAACCAGCAGCTTGGCTTGGATAGCAAAAGGCAATTCTGAACACATTCAATTCCTTCCTGCTGTCCTCTTTTCACTATTCCTTTCTTCTTGGGCTTGGAAGTTACTTCTATCAGTCTAAAATATCTTGTTTCTCAGACAGACTTAAAAATTTTGTCCTTTTTTTTTCCCTTGGGGCAAATACTTTAGAGTTAAACACTGTTGATAATGTTAAGATTTCACTGTTTGGACCTCTAGTCTGTTTTCTTTCTGATGCTCAGGGTTTGCAAGTATCTGAAGTCTGTTGTCCATACTCAGTGTGTAGAAACAGAAATGAAGCAAGTAAAAATGAAGGATTTAAAGACATGAATTCAAACAGAGGAAAACAGTGCTGGTGTGCATGTCATTTTGTTAGTTTTAGAAAGGTGTTGCTGCTTTATGCTAGGAGGAACATGGTACCAAAACTGAGATTTTTTTTCCTTAATTAAGAAGACCTGTAATTTTTACAGAATTAATCTTGGTTTTATATATTGATATAATGCAAATACTCAGACTATAATTGGAAGCCCTTTAGGGGCTTTTTCAGATTGCTTGTCTCCTTTGGGAAGAAAGGAACCCAAGCTTTAATTGACATGCCTACCTGATACTACTCCAGTGTCTTTGCTGCCCATAGAGGATCTTTCCTAAGTGGATTAGAAATTACCTAGGAAATTACTCTGTTGCTTTCCACTTTTGGACACAGTATCCTGTAAGCAGGAGTGTTATATGGGTTGGCCCTTTCATCTGTTCTGATCTTTTGAACTTTTGGAAACATTCTTTACCTTTAGAAAAGGTAATGTTTTACATAACCCTATAAATAGTGATGTTTCTCTGGACTGTTTTTTCTGTTAGTCAGAATTTGTTGTTTGTCCCTTTTGCCGTTGGCTTTTTTACATCTGTTTCCTTGTGTTTTCTGTTTTGGGGAACTTACTGTCATATTTTTGGCTCTCACATGCCAGATACTTGGATTTCCTAGAAGATTATAATTCTTTCTCCTCTGGGATACTGTATTCAAGCTTATATAAGGAAATACAAGTATTATCTACAGTTCATGGTCATTGCTTCATATGTTTATTTTGTGACTGAAGTTGTAAATGGTTGTAACAAGGCATGAGTAGTGTTTTTTGATAGTGACTTGCAAAACACACAGAAATGCAAGGAAATGTTGGTTCTGTGGCAAGGGTAAAGCTCCAGAGCAAAAAACCTTGAAAACAAAAACCTGATTTGAAGCTGAATACTGTGTAGTTCTTAAAGAGACTCCCAGCACCAAGTAGTATTTATATTATACTTCAATAAATGTGGTGGTAAGTTGTTCCCATAACATCATAAATATGCTGTGCAGATGTCTGTTGTGGACTGTGGAGTATGTCATCAAATAATAGCTTCGTTTCTTTCTGTTTCAGATTAAGGGAAGTTTCAGAGAAGCTGAACAAATATAATTTAAACAGGTAAGGCATATCACATGCTGCTGTAAATCATGTAGGAAAGTACAATTTCTCTAACAGCAACAAGAAGCAGATGATTGTACTGTAGATTATGTAGCCGTTGAAATCCTCAATGCTACTGATTCTGAAGTCCAGAAATGCTTCAGGTAACACAGTTCAGATAACACAGGAAGAAAATGGAACGTTCTCAGTCAGGATAAATTATATTCAAATCTTCATTATGAAATGACTTCTTAATATGAGGTATAAACCCTGTTGTTTATTGCTGATGGGATTAAATGAAAACTATCACCTTTTAAGATCTTTTTCCTACATTTTGTGTGCTGTGTGCTTCAATTAGTGCACATTTAGTCATTTTTGAAAGTTTTTCCTATTGGTAACCACCACTGCACATTTTTCCTTCCATGCACAACTTGATTTTTATTTTTTTTTCAGATTTCAGAAGTTTTAAAATGCTATAAATTCTCACTTTTTATTTTCAGCCACCCACCTTTGAATGTATTGGAACAGGCCACTATTAAACAGTGTGTGGTGGGACCAAATCATGCTGCATTTCTTCTGGAGGTAAGTTGCTGAAATATTCTCAGATAACAAACTTGAAACCATTCAGTTAAAATTAGTTGTTCTAACATTAAATTGATTAACACTCTTCAGTAACTGAAGACTTGTGTTTTAATTTTTTCGGTAAACTTGACTTACATTTCAGTTTTGAACACTTGCTTTTCTTTTTCTAAATACAGGATGGTAGAGTCTGCAGGATTGGTTTTTCAGTTCAACCAGACAGATTGGAGTTGGGTAAACCTGAGAATAGTGATGGGTAAGAAATGCTTTTCTTCTAAGATTTTTTTTTGAACTCAGTAAGCAGCTTGGCTGCTTTTCTGCACTTGTTTTTATTTGTTTGTTTTCGAAGTAGATTTTGGAGTGGATACTTTGAGTAGAGACACAATGGTTATGGTGATGCAGCCAAACAGCCTAACTTGACAAACTGGTGTAGGAAGAAATAGTATATGATTCTGAAAGAAGTGAGACAGGCTCTCTTTAACTTCAAGAAACAAACTCGTCCAAAAATAATCTCTCTTAAGAAAGAATCTGTGTTAAATTGTTAAGCTTAATGTAGAATCCACTCTGAAAGTGGTCCCATCTGGCAAGGCTCGCTTTCTAGACCTGTGGTCCTCAGTCCAGGTAAGTCCCCCTTAACAGGACTAATTAATGGTTCACATTTGAATTTAAATCACTTAATATCAAAGTAGCGTACTCAGGCTCAGGTTTATGGATAGAACACCTGCTGATTACAGTTTATACATATACACTAATGGAAAACTTAGCACAGTGGCTACTCAAATCAGTAATTAGCTTAATATGTATTTGCAACTGTGCTATTATGGATTGCTGATGTACGTAAGGTCTTTTAGGCATGCTTTCCACTTTCTTTTTCCAGTGTACCTCTTAATATACAGTTAGATTAGTTTGGAATATTCCCCAAGGGTGTTGCTTAAGCTGGTATGTTACCAGACTAAGTCCCTGAGAATTTCAACCTGGGATTCCAGGTTTTGTTCTTAACCCATTTGGGATTGTTTTGTGACTGATTTACCATCTTTTACTTTCAGTTCAAAGTTGAGCAGTGGCTCAGGGGCAGGAAGGACATCCAGGCCAGGCAGGACTAGTGACTCCCCATGGTTTCTGTCTGGTTCTGAAACTCTGGGCAGACTGGCAGGCAACACCCTTGGGTAAGTTTTGATAGGATTGAGGCTGCAATCTGTTTGTTCCATATTTGAGTATATGTGTATACACATATATAAATTGTATGCAGTATGTATAAGGGAACGTATAATCACAGCAGTTGTGTAGGTAGGGTATAACAAAAAAACCCACTTGATTGACTTGGTTAAAATAACAGACATTTAAGTGACCCTTCAGCACATAGGATACGGAGAGTTCTTCATGTATGTGTGAAGAATAACTTGGTTTAGGCTGTGTTACCTTCTTTTGAATGTTGTTTTAGTTCCTTGATTTTTGAAAAGCGGTCTTTTGGAGGGACACTGTCAATTTAAATCGTGATAGGCTACAAGCATAAAGTGAAATGAGTGCATTTATGCAGGAAGAACCTTCATTATGTGCTCCATTGTTTTGTGCCTTCCACTCTCTTGCCCCAAGTTGTGAGTGGGGTCCTATACATAGTAATAGAAAAGGAACATTTGGAAAAGGTTGTTTCTCAGAACCTTTAAAATTGTACTATATGCAAAATATACTGTATAGATCCAGTTTTCTTGTCATTAGCCTTAAAATTGATGTTGTCCCTTTTTATAGAAAGGTAAAGTAATCTTCATTCCATAATGACAGTGATCTCTTTGTCACATGTTTTTGTAAGACGTCTAGCTGTGCTGCTTCCTAAGGTTACTAACTGCAGTAAGGAGAACTGTGGTTTCTGCATGTGAATGATTTGTTAAGAGGAAGAAACTACATCTTCTCCATTAATTTCCAGAAAATTTGTTGGTTTTTTATTACTAAATAAACTAATTTCATTTAGGCCTTAGTTGCATGAAGAATAACCATCCTCATAAGCTTCCCACATTTTTTCTGAAATCATTATGCATCTCAACCCAAAAATCCATGTGATAAACTTTAAAGACAAACTAGTATTGTCATGTTTAAGAACTTATTGTGGGATGTGTATCACATTTTTTCCCTTGTTACTCTTAGCTAAGCATAATGTGTTTAAATTGTTTGAATCTTAGAGACCAGTCCTGAAGTGTTCCTAATGTCCTCTCTTGAATGCCTTGGAACTAGGTAGTTGAAAGTCACTGAACTAGTAGAGTAGCAGTAGGCACTATAACTAGTCTGTTAACTGGAGGGAATAATTATGTTAATAAATTGAATCTAAAACCATTCAAACTGTGGGGCCATTAGAGTAGATAACTGGATTTGGAAAATTGCTAGCATGCTGCTGCACAGTGGAGGGATGTGGTAAACTAGTAGGTGGACAGAAATGAGATGAAAGATTTCTGTTCTGTGTTAGTACTTACTTTAGTTTTAGACAGCTTTGATAGCAATGGCTGTGTCCTTATTCTTCTTAGCAGGACCAAATTAGGACACACAGGGAATATTTGAATTATTACACAAATAGAAATAGTTTTAACTGTTAGATGTCTAAATGATGTCATTGATAGTTTAGAACTTAAAGTAGAAAATGCATCTGTAGTAAGTATTAATATTGAATATGGAACCTTTTCTTTAACCCTACGCCTCCCTGCAGAGGGTTGAATTGAGAGTTGCTCTGTAGGTAGAATTTGACTTCACCTCAGCCCCATTCTTTTCCTCTCAGCCACCTTCCCACCTTTAGAACAGTTTAGCTATTAGCTCATTTTTTTAAAAGTCACATTCTACTTAGTTGGTTTTTTTTTTCCTTTTTTT
>VZTE01002671.1:265337-331682 GCA_013397775.1 Eulacestoma nigropectus
TTTTTTTTAGGATTCTCTTTCTAACTCATGAGACAAGACTTTTCCTAAAGACATCATTGAGTTGCTTTTTGTCTTGTCTTGTCATTGTCTGTGTGGTAGCTAGCTAGAATCCTGAAAATGTAGATGTGTCTGACAGGGCCTTGTCTTAAGCAGACACTCGAGTTACTCTGTGGTTGCACGGTCTTGTCAGGAGGAAAAAGAAAACCCAGTTAAAAAAGGGAGCTGGTAATCAACCAAAGGCATAAAATGCAAGACAAGTATTCTTACTTAATTAGCTTTTAATAGCTACATATGGTAGACTTTCAATGTAAATTTATTAGATACTGCTTCAGAGAACATATCTTTATTTTCATGTCTAATTTTAAATGTTTTTCTTGAAAGGAGTTTGAGACTTGAAGTAGTTGATAGCAGGAAGGTTCTGCTGATGCAGGTTATTAAGTAGCAGTAATACCATATCCAATATCCCTTAAAGTGTATTACAAGATAAAGCTTAGTTAACCTTGAAGACCTAACTAGAGTCTCTTGTCTTTAATGGCAACAGATTATCTTGTCTTAAATCCCGACCAGATTCAATTGACACAGTTCTGTGGCGATAATTATTAGTGGATAGTTGTAATGATCGTGAGATGTCTATTTTTACAAATCACTGTCTTTTTGTTGCCTTGTTTTGATACTGATTCATAGAAACAAAGAAACTCTTCAGTCAGTTCAGGCATGTTTTTGCAATGTGTACAGTTGATGTTGATTTCTGCAATAGGAATAGGTAAAGAGTATCTCTTGAAAACTATATATGAGGATCAGAGAACTATGTAGTGTAAGATTTCTTTTGCAGTAGAGAAGATTACTTGATTTTTCTGGTGTAATCTTAACCAATTTCTTAATGTAAATCAAGTATCAGAACCTTTAGAAGACCCACCTAAGTATAGTGATCTTCCGTCAGAGCCACTGACAGTGAAGTTGCTGCATGTGTGCTTTTATAGCAGGAAATTGGCAGATGAGTGTTAGTTGTTATGCTGCTGCTACTCCTTTTAGAAAATCTGGGAATTGATCCTTTTATGTATTTATGTATGTATACATCCACACAGCTGTATGAGTAGGAAAGAGTGCAAGTTCCAGTTGGAGTCCTGTTTTTTTTTATTTCTTCTGCATATTTCAGAACGTTGTCAGTTTCCTGGTGTTCTTGTTCTTTCTAGTTTTGAGAGTTACTTTTATGTGTTTGTCTATGAAGTCAAGCTGCAGTATTTTTCAGAGGCTGTTTATAAATTATTAATAATAAAACTAAAGACTTCTTGAAGTAGTCCTTAAAGTATGCTGCTGTATTAAATAAATAAATAATCTAAATCTCCTAGAAGTCGCTGGAGTTCAGGGGTTGGTGGAAGTGGAGGAGGATCTTCTGGTAGATCATCTGCTGGAGCTCGAGACTCTCGAAGGCAGACCAGAGTTATACGCACAGGACGTGACAGAGGATCTGGGCTGCTGGGGAGTCAACCACAACCAGTGATTCCAGCATCAGTCATTCCAGAGGAACTAATTTCACAGGTATGTGAACTAGAAACTGCATGTTGCAAAAAACTTGGAGAGCTTCTCACAGCATGTGTACAGGAATGTGTTGTAGTAGTGCCTTTTCTCCAAGGAGTGATGGCATATAATTGAAGAAATTGACTTTCCCTAGCTGACTTGGTTTTCTTCTTAAATACATAGTGGAAGTGATAGACTTTTGGATTCTAGAATTTTCATTTCCCGAATTTCCCCCAAGACAAGTATATGTTTAATGAAGATGAGAGAAGGCCATGTTTGGTTGCAGAGGGGAGATTTAGTGAGAAAATCAAATATTTGAGAGTAGTGTCAAACATTAAGTTTCTCGAAGGAATGTAATGAAGAAGGGCAGATTGACTTTTTCTTTCTTGTTTGATAGAAGGAGTGATCCATTTTAGATGTAAATGAAAGACATTAAACATATTTAATCTCTTTAAAATACTGATACTTTTTCTTCATGGACACCTCTACTTAATTTTTTATAAATGTGACTTTTATGAATATTGGGTATAAATTGCTCTGCTTTTGAGTTTTAATGCACTAAAGCCTGAAGAAGCTGTTAAGTCTGTTACAACATTTTCCTCCGTATTTGAAGAAAAGAATACATTCAAAATATGTGACTAGTTAATGCATTTTAATGATTAGCTTAGAACTAGTTGCTGGTCTACATTCGAAATACAGGTGTTAGTTGCTAGGCCAAAGATAATCTGCTTTGCTTCCCTTGCTTTGATATTTTGCTTTCTTTTTTTTTTTTTTTTTCTTTTTAAAATAGCATACTTTGTTTACCTTTAAAGCAGAAGGTGTCTAAAACATTTTTGAGGTAACTTTAAAGCAGGGCAACAGGAAAGATCTTCACAGGTGATCTATAGATTCTAGGGGGTCTCAAAAATCTGTAAACTTCTGACACAGAATGTTATGATAAAAAATTTGCCTTTGTGTGCTGTTAGAATGTCCCTTTTTTCTTTTTGCTTGCCAACAGACCATTTTACTTGGTGCCCTGTTTTTACTCTGTTGTGAAAATACTCAGTACTTGTTTCTTACGTTCTCTTGTTTGTGGTCTTTCAAAACTCTCATCATCTCTGACATTCACTAGAGGGTAATCTGGGAAAACAAAGTGCTCTGAGTCCTAGGCTTAATGGAATAAACCATAGTTTCTCTGGATTTTTTAAAATTGCACTTTGTTTATAAAAACTTAAATGTTGCAAAACCTGAAGATAAGCCTTTAGAAACAGAATGATGAGAAAAATAGTCAGTTAAGGTGGTTTTGTTTGAAGGGCAGTGGAAAGAGAAACCAGTGCAAAAGACAGGGATTGAGGTGTAGTTTTGGCACAGCAGTTGATTGCAAACTCTACTGATTGACATACTAAGTTTAAACACTTCTATAGAAACGTACAGAACATTCTCAAAACCAGACTTTGCTTATTATTTGACTACAGCATTAAACATTCCAAGAAGTAGTTTCTAAGGTTCTGTTAGGAAATTTAGCACCAAAGTTGGAATTCAGTGGCCTAACTGGAACTGAGAGAAGGCTGGATATCTAGTGCAGGATACTGTGAAAAATTGATGTGAGACTGTGTCTGTATGTCCTGTTACTGACTTTTGATTCTTATTAGACTTCTTTTAGAATTAATCATTTTCTTATGAATGATGGTTGGTGAGCTGACAATGACCAGTAACCAATTCTACTCTGCTCTTACAGGCACAAGTTGTTTTACAAGGGAAGTCCAGAAGTATTATTATTCGAGAACTCCAGCGAACAAATCTTGATGTAAACCTTGCTGTAAATAATTTGTTGAGTCGTGATGATGAAGATGGAGATGATGGGGATGACACAGCAAGTGAATCATATCTTCCTGGAGGTTTGTATCCTGCAACTTTTGATAAAAAAATGCCATTGCGTTCTTCTTTTTCTGTATTTAAGTACTGACAGCAAGGTCCGTGCTGTGCCAGGTGTGCAGCGAAGACAATTATTACTTATAGGAGTAGAGTCTAAAGATGTACAAAACAAAAGATGGACTGGGATGTCTTGAGGGATTAGGATAGCTGCTGAAGAATAACTGCTGATACTTTTTGTGGGGGGCATGAAAGTTGTGTTTCCTTTTAGGATCCCAGGCTTTGTAACACTAGCATTACTTACGTCTATTTTCCTGCTCAGCGAGATGCTGTGACTGCTGTGTGGCTTGCTCATAAAAGCTAAATCTAAAACTTTCTAGTGACTTGCATGTTTTTTACTACTAACATATATTCTTAATATTTATACAAGTTTTTAGAGCAAAAATTATGCTTTTATAAAATCAAAAAGCCTTAATAGAGGGCAAAACAGTTTACAGTGGTTATAGTTAGATTGGTAATTTATTCTTCATCTCAGGTTCCCCTTATAAATGCTGTAGTGTTCTGGCTAGACCAGCAAAATCCTGTGATTGAAGTGCAGCTGTTTTTGAAATACTGTCTGTCCCATACAATTGCTTTTTCTAAAAGACTTGAGTCTTCTTTTGCATTGCCTAAATAATTTAGGCAATCTTTTCTTGCTGAATAAACAGACTTGAAAACATAGCAGCCAAATCCAGTGTTGTGTTAGGTGCACTGCATGAAGAGAACACATCTAAACTCTGACTACATAGTAGCTTTTCTTCTATGTGTCAAAATTATGTTTTGATATTTTTCTAATAAATTTTTTTGGGGGGTTTTTTTCTGCTCATCTGGTTCACCAGGAAGGTTCATGGGCTTTGTCCATCTTTATCTTGTCAGTCATGAGATTAGACAAAGGGTTTTTTTAATTTCTGCAACAAAAACTTCGTATTTCATTTTGCTTCTTCTAGTTTAGTTGCATCTATCAAGCATCTTTATTTTGCTGTAAAATCAAGAATCTTGTGGTGAAAGGGGTGAAAAATCTTTAATCTCAGTCTTATTTTTCAGTGATCAGCTTAATAGCATTAGACAGATGCACTGGAGGAAGTAAATTCTCTGAAGTTTCCAGCTGTTCAAAGCAGTTCTTAGTCTTAAGCATACCCAAATGCATTCCTCCAGAACTGGCTTTCAGAAGATAAATCATGGTTAGGAACTTCTGCTGTAAATTACTGCTTTTAACCATACTAACCAGCCTTCTACAGCATTAACTGTTCTCTGAGTACCTCTTGTGGTCCTAAGGATCAATTAATAGGGACCATCTGACAACCTCTGACTGGTAACTTTTATTTGAAGGTGCCTCCACTACAGTCTGTGAGTCTCATCTATTTCAGATGGTTTAAAGTAGTGTGCAGTTTCACTGTCCTCACTGGATGTCCAGAAAAAAAAAATTCTCCTTGACTTAATTTTTAAATCTTCATCCCTGTTTGGAGTAAACTTCCTGTAAGGGATTGCAATGTCCTAAAATTAGGTTTCCCCCTGTATTACCCCACAGAGAAATTGATTAATTTTTTCCCAGTTTTTATGGGTAAAGATATGGAAATGATGACTGAAATGACACTTGATTTGTCTTAACTCCAGTCTTCATAGATGTGATTTCTGATTTGTAGAATGTGCTGTGCCTTCTCTGTCTGTCCTAAGTTTTACGGGCAAAAATCAGTTTGTTGCACAGAAATGAATTGGTTTGGTATCTGAATCTGATCAGAAAAAGTCTAGCTGAACACTAGGCAGTGCTATCATGACTCTACTGTTGATACACTGGGTAGTAAAAATTACCAGCCTTGCTTGTGTCACATGACCATGCAAGCTAGGTTTCAGTAAAACCAAATGGCTAGAAAAAGTTGCCTATAGCTCTTTTTGAAAGTATTTTGCTCTAGAAACTTTGCAGTCTTCTTGCTTTCGCTTGTCATCTCACATCTGGATGCCCCTTTGGAACTATACCATCATAAAAGAAAACTGGATAACTGATAAATGCCATATGCGTTCAATTGTTAGGCTTTTTCATTGTTCTGAAAGATTAAGAACTTTTTAAAAATTATGTCAAATTATGCTATAAAGTTTTTTGATTTTGTTCATTTCAAGCACAAAAAAAGCAAGTGACAAGGCAGATTTTGCCTCTGGACTTTTGGGGCTCTTGCATTTCAATTAAAAGCACATGTTAATTTTATCTTTCTGCCTTCTGCATGTCTGATGCTTTCTGACCCTTAAATTTAGGTGTTCTTTCTCTAAGCTTTCCAAGACAGACAAACTTTTTTTAAAGCACTTGGCATATGATTAAAAAAACCCCAAACCAACAAACCATTAATAAGCTGAGATACTTTGCAAGTCCTGTGAATTTAATAAATTCTTGTTTAATGGATCGTAATTTCATTAATGTATCAGTTGTGATGATTCCAGTTAGTACTGTAAAGGTTATGCATCTGACTTTTTTTGAGGTGCCAAAAGACATGTTTCAGTTCTTCCTGAATTCTTGAAAATGTCTTAAGTGAAGAGCAGAACTTTACTTTTCTGTACAGATTGCCATCAACGAGTGTCTGTTAAATATTTATTTTTGGACCCCAGTGTGCTTTGATTTTTGGCTTCTCTAATGTAATTCTCTTTCTTTTGTTTTATGGTAGTTAGCAGAGAGGAATATGGGTTCATTTGTTTCATAACAAATACATAAGGAGAATAATCAAGGTAAAAAATATATAGAACAAGATCTTTTAGCATAGAAAAGACTTGACAGCCTCTATGAGGCTCATACCAAGTTGAATTAGAGGGTTCTTCTGAGCTTTATGTTCTGTTAATATTCTGAATAGAGATGCTGTAGATGTTAAAATGTTCTGTTGTTTGTGTAGTTCAGATGAGTGCATATTTGCTCAGTAACTTCTGCATGGTGCAGTGGGTTCTTGCTAGTGGGACTTGTGAAACGTGGGTTTGACAACATCCAGGCTGCTTTGCAGAGAAGAGAGATGGGCTGGTGTTGCAGCAGGATTTATTGTGCTGGCTTCCAGTGAGGGGAGATGGGAACTGCAGCATAGTGTAGGATCAGCTCAGTGGTTTGCCTGTGGGGTAAACAATTAGATAATGGGGTTGGGGTTTTTTTCTGGTTTTGTTGTTGTGGTTTGGTTTTCTTTGTTGTTGGGTTGTTTTTTTCCTCTGTTTTTGTGAACTTCAAGTTGGGTAATATTTTGAATAAGTATTATCTTATCAAGAATGAATTCTGGAGTTCTGTTTTAGTTCAGTTTCCTAGGAAACCAAAACAAATGTTTCTCTCCCTTAACTGTCACAGTTTTGCCAATTTAATCCAAACTTGAAAGAGGAGGAGGTACTGAACACATTGAATTCTTGACTATTTCATAAAAGTGTGCAGCTGAGAAGAGGGGAGAGAACTTATGATTGCCGCCTTAAGGGAAAAGATTTAAAGTGAGCTGTACTTGAGATCAGAATTGGTCTAAGCAACACCTTCAGTTAATGAATCCAGTGATAATGCTCTTTGAATTGCTGCTTATTGCATACTGAAAACTAGGGGGTTTTATTGATTTTTTTTTTTTGGTGTGGGTATTTTTTTGTTTTGTTTTGTTTCTTTCCTCTGAACTGGATATCCTTTTCCTTCCAGTATTCTGCGCTATTTAGTAGTGAATCATGGGTGTTTTCTTACAAAAATAGGTTCATCAGAAGTATCACATCTAGATGTGAAGGGAGCAGTCTGATTCTGGTCTAACACAGCACAAGAGATGAATGATATAATCCCATGGGGCTTAGCTGAAGAGCAGGAAAATAAAGTCATAGAGAATGGTTTTTTTGGGTTTTTTTGGTTTTGGGTTTTTTTTTTTTTTGTTTTTTTGGTTTTTTTTTTTTTTTTAACTCCGGAGTCTTAAAATTGGATGTAGCCTTGCAGTATCTGTGTTTTCACAGCGCTAAAAAAATTCCAGTGATGTTTGAAGGGGAGTGGATTTGGCTCCTATCCCTACTGGTTTTAGCACCTTTCTTTGCTGATATAGAAAATGGAAGAAGGGGGATCTCTTTCAGAAATACTGGAAGAAAATTAAAATCTGATTTGAAGCTGAAATAAGAGGGTAAGAAAAGGCTTCATTTCGTTACTCATCTTAATGCGTATTTAGCCCAAACACATAGAGTTTTGGTTCTTACGTCTGATAGCTTGAATTTTTACTTTCTTTTTTTTGGAAACACAGCTACACTCAAGATGCCTGACATGGTGGAAGGTGTGTGTGTGTGTGTCACAAGTTAGTGTGTGTTTTCTGTCAAGAGGATTTCTCACTTAGCTTACCTTAAAAAAATCCAGTGTTGTCCATTTTGAATGAGGGTGGAGAGTTCTTTTCTGTACTGGGCAATTTCGTTCCTAGAAAGAGATCAAAGTTCTTTGCAATCTTTTTCCTGGATACTGACCAAAAATATCAGAACTAGTTCCTAGACTATGGAGGGGTTGGAGCTTACCTAGGAAAAGATTGTTGTGGTAGTTGTGGGAGGAGGGAAGAGGGAGCAGTATGTCAATATTGGGAAATAGAGCAGAATCTCATCTGTGTTCCCAGCTCTGAAAGTCTGTTACTTATGAGTTGACACTGAAGGTGAGGTGTACTGCAGCTTTCTCATTGTGAAAAGCCAGTAGCAGGCAGGGTAAGGGTACTCTTGAGTGATCTGAATTGTTTTAGATAGAGCCTGTTCGCCAAATGCGAATTTTTTTTCTAAGATTTCCAAGCAGTCTGTCCTGGATGGCTTCCTAAAGTGTGCCATGTGAACTATGGTGTCCCAAATGGTGTCCTTTTAGAAGCACAGTCTACACCTGAGTGGATTACTTAATTAATGCAAAAAGCATTAGTGTAGGTCTTGCCTTGAAATCCAGTGTGCTCACTGGTTATAGTGCTGTTTTTCTGTGGTCAGTTGGTGGTATGTGTTAGATTTCCTGTAGATGAGAGTTCAGAAATACAAGGATGAATATTCTGATGTGCAGGGATGTGAAAGTCTTAAGTGAATTAATACCAGCTCTAAGAGCAGATTTATGGCTCATTTTCAGTTTTTTGATACCCTCTACTTTGTGTTCCTCCTTCCATTTCATTCCAGACACTGAGAAAAAGACCCATAATAATCAGTTCCTGCTGTTAAGAATGCTTGTTTTCTAGCCACTATTTTGTTTTATGCTTACGAGATAGAGGCTGAGAACTGGATGTGCAGAATTTCTGTGTACTCCTTCCATGTTTCCTGAAGAGAGTCTGTGTATAGCCTCAGATGAGCTTCCCGGGTGGTTTAAGCAGATGAGGTTGTCCTACGTCCAGAAGGCACTATCCTGCCATTCCCTTGCACAATGGGATGAGGTTTGTGTGCCTGTGTGGGCTAGTGAAACCTAGTTTGGGGAGCGTAATTTTTTTTTTTTTTTTTTTTTTGAGTCAAATTTGCTTGAAAGTTTGGGAAGGGCAAGAACTATCTCCTTTGGCAGCAAGCAGTAGGGTCTGGTCAGCTTTGCAGCATGTGCTGAGGCTTTACCTTCGGGGCTCTGATTACTCCATTAAGTCAGTCTGAAGATCCATTCCCACCTTGCTTCTATACCCAGTGAAACTTCTCTTTCAAGCCAGGTGAATGCACTAGTTGTAGATTTAGAAATCCCCCCTTGTCCCAAGGAGGTGCTTGCCACAGGGATAATGGAGGGAAGTTGGTCTGCCCTTTTGTAGCAAGATGGTGGTCAGGTTCAGTTATCTTGTCAGTCTATGTTGCTGGACTTCAGTAAGTCACATGAATTTCCAGTAGCCTCTTTTGTGTGTGGATAGAAGCTTTAGTTTAATTAATGGAAGGAGATTGTTTTGCATTTTAATGATGATCATTACTTCATTAGAAACTCAAGTTTTCTACCACAGAAGGTAGGGCAGTCACAGTATTTAATTTGGGTTCACCTTTTTGGTTTGGTTGGGTCTTTTTTTTCCAACTGCATGGTATTAAAACATTGTGCTTTTTCCAGGTAACTGTTGTTGTTGTTCATGTAGCTACCATTTAAAGCTTTGTACTGAGAGCTGCAAGTTACTAGCTTTTGAATTAAATGAGTACCTCATTCTCTGAAAGAAACATTCCATGGAGAAATGTACAGTCTTTGGCATCAAAGACGTGGCTGTGCGAAGGCCGCCCTTCTCTGTCAGCTCTGTCCTCCCTTCATTCTAGGTCATCTTGGGAATTCTGCATTACGTGCATGACTGTGTGTGCACATGAGTGTATATGTCTCTATTTTAGTGCTTTGTTCTTTCAAGTGACAGTCAAAAGTTTGAATTTCTGGGATATAGAACAAAATGTTTTGGGAAAGTCTTGTTTGGGAAATGTGGTTAGATAAGTGACAGAGCAGTTCTTGCAGGGAAACTGGTTTTGTTCACTAGTTCTCTAAGCTTGATTAAATGTGGTTGCATAGGAGGCACATGAGTTTGCACTGGTGAATCTGAAGAGCAGAAATTCAATGAATAGATAGGATTTTTTTTGTTTTGATATTTGTTTAGTTGATGGTCTCTCTAGCTGATGTTTTAAGTAGCTGATTATTCACTTAAGACCCTTGTCTCCTCTTATAGAGGATCTTATGTCTCTTCTGGATGCTGACATACATTCTGCTCACCCAAGTGTCATTATTGATGCTGATGCTATGTTTTCAGAAGATATTAGTTACTTTGGTTATCCATCCTTTCGGCGCTCATCACTTTCCAGGCTAGGCTCATCCAGAGGTAATTTTGCACCTTTTTTCTTTGTAATAAGTAGTTTGCTGTGGAAAAAGCTAGTGATAGTACACACTGGTGGTTTAGATGCTGATTTAATGTGAAAGTAGACTGTGATATGTTGTCAAATATAGAGTAGACAAGTAGATTGTTGCTCATCAAAATTATTGATGAATTCTGACTATTAGCAGGTAAGTTCTGCAAGAACGTTGGTAGTCATGTGTTTTAAATCTAATTGTTGATCATTGGTGTTGCGAGGTGTTATATGATTTTTGCATGTTAAGTTTATTTTAAACTGTAGTGTATGTACCTACTAATACGTAGATTGCATTACAAATATTTAATTTGGCTCAAAAGTTAGTAATAATCTATGACATGCAGCATTCTTAATGCTTTCTTTTTTTTTTTTCCTTCTTTCTTTCTTTTGGGTTGCTCTTTGTACACTGTTCTTCACATTTCCTTAGTTGTTCCATGACAGAAGTTACCTTTATGGAATGAGGAACTTTAGATAATAAGGAGGGAGAAGAAATCCAAATTTTACTTTCTGGAAGCATTTTTATAGTTGGATAAGGAGAACTATTGGCAGGTGATAAAAAAAGCTCCTTGAGCAGTGTTAGGGCATTTTTATTTTTAAGCATTATACACGTAAAAGATTTCTAACAGACCATGCAGCAATTTCCGATCTTTTTGAAGCTGTTGCCACAAATGCCTAGAGTATTTCCAAACTGTTAATCCAACCTCTGGTGTGATTGTTTATTTAGTACAGCTTTGTTGCCTTTCATGAACATGTTTTAATATATTAATTGCTGAACATGTAAGTTCCTGTTACAAAATTATTAGTCAGGGGTCAGTGTGATGTTTGCTAGAAAGTAAGTACAGTACTTATACATCTGTAAGACAGGCTGTCGTGTTTGACTTACGTGAAAGCTCTCCCATTTGTCTAATACAGCAAAAGACCCAAGACTTGACATAATCCATTGAAACTATGATATAATAATGCAGTCATCTCGTATATGTAATTCCAGTTGATATTTGTGAGCATAAGTGAGGTACTTCATAGGTTAAATGCATTTATGTGCATGTGTGAATATTCAGCATCTGACATAACTCCTTCTAAATTCCTCCTTTTTTTTCCTTTTCTAAGGTTATTCTATATAAGACATTACCATGAATTTTATAATCCTTATTTTCCATGCATAGTTGACTCATGGAAAGTTAGTTTGATTACCTGATATAAAAAATTTTTCTGCGTGAGCGAACTGCAGAGTATTGGCTTTAGACAGTTTATAGGCCAATTGGAGGGGAAGCATTTTGGTAAGGAACATTTCCAATGAGGATCCTTTTAAAAACTTGTCTGACTCTTGAAAAGTTTTCATTTGATCTATTCGAAGCAGATACACTTTAGTTTATTAAATCCAGTCCTATTAAGTCCAGGAATATTGCTTTATACAAAAGGGGTTGGATTATCAAACATGTATGAGAGCTTTTTTTAATGCTTGCTTTCTTTAACCTTTTCAAATTACTGTTTTTCTGGGAAAGTTTTTATGAAACTCTCTAATAAATACTCTTTTTTGGTTTGCATAAAGATGTCTGACAGACTATATAGACTTAAGATTCTTTTATTGTTGTAACTACATTGATAAAACTACGGAACTGTGCATATCGTACTAGAAAACTTTAAATAGCAATGTAAAATGTATTTGGCCTCTTATGATGTAAGTGAAGTTGCTCTAGCATTTTTTCATAGTGCACAAAACTGTAAGCCTTTATTTCTAGCTTATTTTATGTTTAGTAATTCTAAAGTACATATTCTTGAAAGAGTTAATATATTGAATGTTGCATGTCAGGACTATATTTTTAATCTGTGTGAGTAGATTTAACTGCTGTTAGTTGCATCCTGAAGGGTCTTTACTAGAGAGTGGCTTACTTTTATCCCACTGGTGTGACCCAATTGCATACCAGTTCTCCTTCTTCCCTTAGAGAGAGACTCTGAGCTGTTGCGTGAACGTGAGTCCGTTTTACGTTTGCGTGAACGAAGGTGGCTTGATGGAGCCTCATTTGATAATGAAAGAGGCTCAACAAGTAAGGAAGGGGAACCAAACTTGGACAAGAAGAATACACCCGTTCAAAGTCCTGTTTCTTTAGGAGAAGACTTGCAGTGGTGGCCAGATAAGGTATTTAATTTTTTTAATCTATTATTTGCATGCTATGCAATAGATCTGGTTTTTTTTTTCCCCCCCGGATAAATACTGTGTGTTTCCGTTTTGACTATCACATCTTAGTTTTGTGAGATAATGTAATAAAGCATATTCCTTATTATGCACTTAAGTTAAACATAATTAATTACATCCTTATATCTGCACTTCTGTTACTGCTGTTTTAATTTTCTTCTCTGTGTATTTTCAAGACACTGCTGTAGATGATAAGACTTGGGTTGTGTTTTTTTTCTTTCTTATATTTACTTGGGTGCTCAAAGCATTTAATTGGTAGTAGGAAACTCATGGAACAATCTAAACTATGCTTCATCAAGGAAACATTTTTTGATAAGCGTTATTATTCCTAGAGATGCTTTCAGTTTGAGTGGGTTGGGCTTTTCAACTACAGTGGTAAAAATTGACATTTATTTGCAGTTGTGTTTGAGTTGATCAGTAACTTGGTTGCTCCTTCAATGTCCTTTGGCTTTGATTAGCTGGTTTTCTTTGTAACCTTAATTCCATTTCCAGAGAAGGTAACAGTAGTAGAAACACCAGCTATATGCTGCTAATTGAATATCTGTAGTCACTGTCTTTATGGATTACCTATATGTTTGGGGAGATGACTTTCAAAAAACCTAAATAAAATAAAACCCAAACCAACCAAAAAGCTTCCTAAGAATGGAAGTGATCATCTGTGTTTATTAGACCAAATTTTATGGACTTGGTCTGGTGTTCCCATTTCTGTCTGTCCACAGGATCTGTGAGGTTGCTTTTTTCATCTGTCACACTTCCTTTTTCTGTGTCTCTGGTCATTTCAGACTAAATCTAGATAGCTTGTAAAAGGTGGTGAATATAGAGGCTTATTTCTGCTTACAGCAGCATCACTTTAGATGCTATTGCCTTCTTTTGGGCATTCAAACTGAGAAATTAAGAGACCTAAAAAGAATGTTTGTTTAATAGTTGCTCTCTACCAGATCTATGTCTCAACTGTTTTTTGTTCATTTTGGGTTTGTTGTTGATTTTGTTTTGTTTTGTTTTTCCTCATCTAGTAACATTGAACTTCTCTGTCAGTGAAAGTTAGCAGCTTTTGTCTCCCTAGCTTAGAATGAGAAAATCTAGCTTGGGTAGAGAGACATTTCAGGAATTTAACATCAAAGGATAAATGTAGTTTAGATTTGGGATACTGACTCACCATCTGTGTTTTGGTAATGTTACTATGGCCATTATTACTGGTGTGGTGTTTTTTTTTTTTTTTTTTTTAATTTTGCTGTGATATCTAACTGTATGCCTGTGCAATTAATATGTACTGAACTGCTTCCCACTTACCTGTTTGCATATGGACTCTTACAAACCTTAGCTTTTGGGCTTGCAGTTAAATGAAGGTGTCTTGCTGGAAATGCCTTCCATTTTTATCCAAAAGTAATTAAACTTGCCATCATTTCCTTCAGCTGAACATTCGTAAGAAATGGTTCTGTGTCCTTCTTGCTATAGCCCCAGTATGAATTTTTGTTGGTAGTATTTACCAACAGAAATTCTTCAAGGTGAAAATCCTGAGGGAGATGGTTTAGCAGAGAGGTCAGTTAAGATGTTTCTTCCATTCTGGCAAATAGGAAGGAGGTCTTGAAATGTTAATGGAAAAGACAGTAAGCTGGGGGCAAGTTAAAGCACACAAGAAACCACTACAAAAGAACTAGTCGTGTTTACAAATATTTGTCCTTCATTTTTCATTATTTTGACCTTTAGCATTTGAGACAGAACTGTAGTAGGCTGTGATGAGGGTGGTTAACTTTTGTTTGTGAGAGGTGAAGTACCAACCTGAGAGGCATGGGTGAAACTTTTGGAAAGCTGATAGTGTTCCCAAATGTGTCAGTTTCACCCACAATCTGAGACTGATGGTGTATAGACATGTTGCACAGGTACTGAGTTTTCTCCACTAGATAAACATCATCAGCTGCCCAGGAATCCAAGTCAATGAGTACATTATTCTGATATTTCAAATTTTGTTGCACTGTAGTACTGCCAGTCTGCGCTTGCTCTGTATTAGCCTTGTGCCATGTGTATCAGAGCCACTCTGTAGTAGTGGCAAGTATGGCTGGTTTTTCCCTGCTTAACTGTAATGAGGCGCAAAACAAGCCTTTAGTTTCTTCAAGTAGGTATGTTCCGCTGAGCTGTTGAAATACTAAGATTTTGTCAATAGTCTTGCATCACCTTCAGGTGTGTTAATTTCTCTGGTCTGAAATCAAAATTTGTAGTTGAACAGGAGTCTTAAGTTTACAGAAGCAGAGCTGTTGTGTTGTTTCTGCATCCTCGGGCAGTTGGTTGAATGGCCCTGTGGAGGTGAATGTAGCATTGATCCTGAAGCACTTAGGTCACAACTGCTAATATTTTGATGGAAGGGAGAGAAACATTTTGATTGGCAGGTCTGTCTAATATTCAGCTTCTGGTATGAAGCTGTTTTTTTATAAAAAATACGTTAAGAAGATGAAAAGTCATAATGAGAATGTCTTGGAGCAAAAATTAATTGCTTTCCATACTTAACTCTGAGGCATTAGGCCAGATAACTTCTGAAGATTCATCTATGCTGATGAAGTAGAGATGCATCTCATTAGACTACAGTAGGTTCTGATGACAGTTCTTTTGCAGAATGTGCAGTGTTTATGCCATGGCACGTATTAATAATCATGATGTATTAGTATTTGTGTTACTTCTGTGCTGTGTTGGTAGATGCCCTCCAGAACAAAATAATTCTCTAATGATTTAACTAATTCTAGAGCCTCTTATCAGGGTATAAAAGAGAATTGCTTGTGATTGCTTCTGTCCTTTCCTCCTGCTGCTTTTCTCTTTTTCCCAAAATATTGGTGAGCATTTGAGCGTTTGGTAAGAGCTGTACTGAATGAATCCTGTGTTACTCAAGGACACACTCATACGTTTTGGAATGTGCACTTCTGGGCATGAAAACAGTAAAAAAATAGTGTAAATCCAGACTTATGAAACTAAAAATGTTTCCACTTTTAAACTTCTGTGGCAAGAATCTCCTAATTTAGGGGACTGTCACGATCCGCTAATACTAGCGGGGGTCGTCGTGATGGTTCGTTTACCTGATCTCAGAGTGCAAAAGAAACACAAACGGGGAAAGTTTTTTTGCTTCAATCAAAACAATGCACCTTTATTGAGTGCCAACAGCATGATTGTGGGATAGAAGAGAGGGAGAGATATGGGGAAAGGAGAAAAGGGAGAGAGAAGGGGGAAGGAGGGGTTAATAGCTACCAACGGCGAGTCAGGATCCTCGCGGTTCATCTTCTTTCCGTGGGGAGATCTAGAGGTTCCGAGAGAAGATCTCGAAATGGGGTCTCTTCAGAAAGTCCTTTTATAGTCCTTTTGGAGGCGAGGGGCAAAGGGCCAAGATGGTGGGGGAACGAAACCCATTGTTTCGGGGTAACTTGGGAAAGGCAACTATCCAAGAAGATGGGGGAGTAAGACCCATTGTTTAGGGTACCGGTGCAGGGTCTGGGCACGGAACATTCCTTCTCGCTCCAGTGCAGCCCTTCCCGCCTGGACAGCAAGGAACAGCACCAGAGCAACCTGTTCAGTGTGCACACCTGCAGGCACTTGGGAGACCTCCCACCTCGGACTGGCTAGGGCTCCTGTGTCCTTTCCCCCTTTGGGGTTTTTAGGGTCTTTCAGTCTTTGTCCTCGTCGATGATCGTGAGACAGATGAGGGATCCACGGACCATCTCTTACAGGGACAGATAAATGTACAGGATGGTGGGACTTTTTTAATGGCTGACTGAGTTCAGTTTCCCCTCAGATGGCTGAAGTACGTAAACATGGTGTATTGTGATCTGAGAGTCAATTAGAGATACTGATCTGGGAGATAGACTAGATATCATGTACCTCTCTTTCAGATCTGTAGCTGTAGAAGACAGCATTTGATTTTATACTAGTTAAGTTGAGGTGTTTTTTTTTAATTTTTTGTAAAGCTATAAGTGGAAGAAAAATTTGAGTTATTACTAGCAAGGAACTTCAGAAAGAACATATTTGTACTATAGCTGCACTTGCTGAGGACCAATGAAAAGTTACAAATGTTTCTCAGTAAACAGAATTTAATGCTTTGTGAAATCACTTAAATTCCCTGTAGTTTGAGATCCATTTCAGTGCAAGGAGGAAGAGGAATTTGCAAAATTGAGGTTGTGCATAGCTGCAGCAACATTGAACCAAATCTAAGAGGGAGGAAAACAGACCTATGAGGTCCATGTAGGTACAGGATGAAGCAAATTAACAAAATGATGCTATGTAAGTAGTAGAAAGATACCAGATGAGTTTTGATAAAATGTTAAAAAGGAGACAAGGGCAAGAGGAATAACCAATAATTAGTAACTTTTCCAGCATATCAGGTTATAATGATGCGTTATTGAGACGTGTAGCATACTGATTTTTTTTTTTAAAACTTGATGTTGTTTGCAGTTACTTACTTTCAGAAGTGAAAGGTAAGAATTAACTGAAGAACCAGTGAATTTGATAATTGATTTCTTGGATAGCTTGCAAGATACCTTCCTGACTATACTTAGTAATGGAATAATGGAGTTATGTTGCTTTCCTGTTAATTCAAACAGCCAGAATTTCAAGCAGTAACTTTTTTTTTTCAGTGTTGCAAGTCAAGAGAGCTTCTCACCTTTAATTTTATGAACAATGTTGTGTTCTTAAAACACTGTGTAAGCTCTTAATATAAACTGTCCAAGTTAATTGCCATGTATATGCTATTGCTAAAGTTCAGGGAAATAATATCTATTTCTTTCTTCCCTCACTTCATCAGAAACAATGATGCTTTGTGTGTGGGGACATGCTGAGTTTGAGACAATCTGGATATATCTTTATTTTCAGGTTCGATGTTCATGGGTGCTCTGAAAAAAAGGCAATTCCAAGTTAATTTTTTTTCATTTATGTGTTTTTATAGATGCATTTATAATATTGTTGTCTTAGAGTTCGTATTTCTGTGTTTGTAGGATGGAACAAAGTTTATTTCTATTGGAGCTCTATATTCTGAGCTCGTGGCTGTTAGCAGTAAAGGAGAACTCTATCAATGGAAGTGGAGTGAATCAGAGCCTTACAGAAATGCACAGGTACTGTATAGCTTTAAATGTTTTCCTTCAGAATTTATATGCTTTGAATATCTAAAATATTTTTTTGTTTCCAAAGAATCCTTCACTACATCATCCACGAGCCATGTTCTTGGGGTTAACCAATGAAAAGATAGTGCTGCTTTCTGCAAATAGTATTAGAGCAACTGTTGCCACGGAAAATAACAAGGTATGAAATGTTTGCTGGTTGCTGAGTTTGACAAAACTGGGTTTTTTCGATTGCTTGCAGTATATTATAGAGAAGTTGTTTCTTCAGCTTCATCTGTACTAGAAAGTACTTATATTCATTTGCTCATTCATTTCTTCCCCATCTGGTGTTTTGCAGAAATGCAAAAAATTTTTAAGAAAGAAATCTGTCAGATTTACAGCTGAAACAGTGAAGATACCTGGTTTACCTGATTATCTGAAATGCTTGACTTTTTGCTGTTACAGTAGAAACTGACACTGGTTTGAGAATAGAGAAACTTGTTAATGTCCTGTATAGATTTAGTCGAAAAATTAAGGACGTTGAAGCTTTCAATGATGTAAAGTAAGTTATCTAAATATGCTTTTCAGCCCAATTAGAGTGAACTTGAAACTGTTTTGGTAAAGACACCAACACGTCCATATACTTTTTGATGGGTTTCTCTTTTTTTTTCCCAACCTTTTTTATTAATGTTGAGGACTGGAAATACAGGGGAGAACAATTCTGGAAAGCTCTCTTTTGGGGAAAGAAAAGATGGTAGGGGATAAATTTCTGGAGGGTATAATTGTTTTTTTGTTTTATGATGTGAGTTTTTTTCCCCCTTTCAAAACCAGTAAATATTATGTTAAAGATGCAACTGATGTGCAACTTTTCTTCTTTTTTTTCCTCTACCTTCTCTGTTCCTTTCTTTCCTTCTCCCTTAGGTTGCTACATGGGTAGATGAAACTTTAAGCTCCGTAGCCTCTAAATTAGAACACACTGCACAGACATACTCAGAGCTTCAGGGAGAACGGATTGTTTCTTTACATTGTTGTGCTCTTTACACATGTGCTCAACTAGAGAACAACTTGTATTGGTGGTAAGTAATACTGTGTTTGTGTACAACAGTGTAGATGCTCTGGATATCTTCATGTCTCTGGCTCTGAGAAGCATTGCAAGACTACTGAACCACCATTGTTCTGAGTTCGGTAAATCTGCACTTGAGCTTAGGTTCCCTTTTTAAAATACATTTATTCTCTTTTATAATGCCTAAAGTTTTTGGGTACAATTACAACATCTTTAACAGAATAAGGTCATTGTTTTAGGAGATGTGTGTAAATGCTTTAGCATTCAGATGTATCAGTATTACAAAGAATCGGAGAATAATCGTCTGTATGCCTTTCAGGCCTTTTTCAGATTATAAATATGGAACAAACTTACCCACATAAGAGATCAATGTTCCTCTCTCTGGCTCTGTTAGAAGATTTGGTCTGTTAATTTGTGGTCTAAATCTTAAAGAAGGGGGAAATAACATCAAATGCTCCCTCCAGAGTAATTAAGATATAACCCTTTTAAACATAAAATATGAAATGTTAGTTAAAATATTTTTACTAACAACTTGATGATTAAGAAGCCTGCACCAGAAAAACCGAAACAAAACCTAGCAAAAAAACAAACCTTCAAAAATAATGCTTCCAGAAGAGCTCTGAAATGAGTTTCTAACTTAAGTGAATTCATTGAGTAATACTAATGCATTGTCAGCTTGCATTATTTTTCAGAGTGTCAGGAATCATTGCATTATGTATCATGCCTAAAGTTCAAGTGGCTTTGAGGCATGGATGAGTTAAATACTTGATGATGAGCTGGAAATCAGAGCATTGAAAATTAATTCTGTGAAACGGCTTTCTCATTAAATTCTATTAACTCTGGAAAATATTTAAATAGACTTGTAGCTAGACTTGTAAACTTAAACACAGACATATTTTATTCTAACTTCTAGTCCCAGATCCCGAAGTTACACCTCTCTGGTTCTTGGCCCTTTCACTGTGTCATGGCTGACATGCCACACTTTATTTACTCTTTGTATAGAAACTACTTAGCCATAGCATTGCAGATATTTGGCTATTAGAACCTTCCATCTTTAATGGAATAATCAGTGCAAAATACAAAAAGACTTACTAGCATTTTATGTAATCTTTGGAAGCAGTTTATGAACTAACATGTCTTTTTCTGGTTAAATGTTGGCTGTGGTGATTTTATGTTACCAGACTGATGTAGATAGAAGCTTCTGTTACTATTGATACCCTTAGTTACAGTGATCTGTAGTACATGAGACAGGATTTCAATTTCCAGTGTTGCACAGGACTGATGTTTTTCATATTTTACTTAACATGAAGGAGCTTCTTGAATCAAAGCTTTTAACTGTAAAAGCCACTCACCAAAACATGAAATATCAAAATAGTAAGCATGCTTAACTGTGTATGCAGGCATGATTTTCAACTGAACCGAATGGATCCAATTACAAAAGGAGTGTTCTTTTTTCCCCCTCTTGCAGAAGAAGTCTGTCGTTAAGAGTCCCAGGCTCCTTCAGCCATGTCCCCAGAGAGAAAGTGAGGCTTTTAGAATTTAGAAACAAAAAAGCTTATCTTGTTCCCCAGAGTTTGCAAATTCTGGAAATTATCAGTAGTTGTGGGAAAGATATTCTCAAGTTCAGAGAGGCAGCCTGAATCTTGAAAGCTGTGACTGGAGTATACCACTTGTGACAAAGGTTTTGCAGCACTTCAGACTGGAAGGAAAGCCATTTGGCAGTGAAATAACGTGTGGGCTCTGCCTCTTCCACCTCCTCCTAATGAATTGAGGCAGGTGAGATGAATTTGCAAAGTGGGGGTACATATAGAGGAAGATGACATTTCTGCAGTTCTTTGAGATTTTGGAGAAGGTGGCACACACACACTTGTATGTTTGATTGTGGTTATGTTAAACAGAAGGAATAAACTGTTCAAAGTTCTGAACAAAGCTTTTCTTTCACAGCCTTTTTAAAATAACATGAATTTTTCCACAGGGGTGTAGTTCCTTTCAGCCAAAGGAAGAAAATGCTAGAAAAGGCCAGAGCAAAAAATAAAAAGCCGAAGTCTAGTGCTGGTATCTCCTCTATGCCAAACATAACTGTTGGAACGCAGGCAAGTACAGCTGTCACCAGTGGCGCTTTTACCATGCTATACGATGAGCTTACAACCTGCTCTTAAAAAAACACAACAAAATTAATTAGCACAAAAAGTTATGCACAAAAGTGATATCAATAATGTGGAATTAAAATAGTATGTTTTAATTATATGACTGTAAATGGCTGTATCCTGTTAGTGTTGTTACTGCTTTATAAGTATGATTATTGCTGTACACAAGAACAAGCTGCACTCATGCAAAGTACTTCTGTTTTAGTTTACCTACTGATTTAATTTACCTACTGCTTCTGTATTTTGAGAGAAAGTAAGTATAGAAATACAATTCCCAGTAGAACAAATAGCTTAGTAAATGATTAAGCATTTAAGTGCCTGCAGTATTAATGTCTGGATTTGATTTATTTATGCAGTGTGATAGACCTTTGGTTTGAAGCCTTTATCAAAAATGCTAGTAAGTGATATGGAGGATTTTTTTTTTTGTGATTAGTACTAGAACTAATATGAGACAAAACAAAGCTCCTTCCCAGGGAGCACATTTCTTTTGATTCCAAAACCATTCTAATTGACACTGTGATGAGTCTCTGTTATTGGATTAATTGTTCCTTTTGTGGCTGAGCATCTAAATATTATATGTTAAACAGTTTCACTGCTAAAGCTGTTGCTTTCAGCTATGAATTGCACAACAGCTTCCTTTTGTGTACAGAATGCTGACTTTCCTCTTCACCTGATTGCATAAGTTTTCTATTTTGATAACTACATACGCCACCAAGAAAATAATGCACAGAGGATTTCCCTCAGTAGAATCCATTTTTCTCATAGAAATAAATATTTCTATCTGTAGGTGTGTTTGAGAAATAACCCCCTCTATCATGCTGGAGCAGTTGCTTTTTCAATCAGTGCTGGAATTCCTAAAGTTGGTGTGTTAATGGAATCCGTTTGGAACATGAATGACAGCTGTCGATTTCAGCTTCGGTCCCCGGAGAGCTTGAAAAACATGGAGAAAGCCAGCAAAACTTCTGAGGCAAAGTAAGTGTGGAGAACACGTGCACGCATACACAGAGATTGTTCATTCAATACTCTCTTGAACTGGGGAGTAATAATGGAAAAGGAAGGTCAAATTTTTATAGTTTTGAAAATTTTGCCTTCTTTATAAGATACTAGGTTTCTTATAAACTCGGCTAGATGTGCAGAAATACTCACTGAAGGAAAGGTGTCTCAGTTGTGTGAAATCACTATGGACATGTGAAATGCAGAAGCAGTATTAAATGAAGGCTTGCCTACAGTGTTCCATAAAGTTTCCAAGACTTTATATTTTAATAGCTGAAAATGGAACCAGCTGTTTTCTGGCTCTTCATGAGATTAAAAAGATCTGTTTCAGTCCCTCCATAGTTAAAAAAAAAAAAAAAAATTGGGTTGACAATTGCCATTTAAATGTTTCTTAAAACAGATTTAAACAATTTCAAATAAAGCTTGAAAATATTTAGCAGTTCTGGAGTTTCAGGTTACTGTATAAAGCTAATAATTCTTCCTGTTCTCAGATGAAGCTCATCATGTTTATTTTCTGTAATAGTGTATCTGTGCTCAGGTAATGTTAAAAAGCTATTTCCTGATTAAGCAGCACTGCACTCCCAACATCAAGATTTATAGCCTTGTCAGTTAGGATGGTTGTTCACAAGTCTGGAGTTACTTCTTTAAGGTATTATTAAAGGAACAATGCTGGGTTACACTGACACTTTAGTCCATTGTCACAGAAAAGATTTCACTTTTTTCTTTCTTCACTCTAAGTACTACCTTTTATTCTAGACCTGAAAGCAAGCAGGAACCAGTGAAAACTGAGATGGGTCCTCCACCATCCCCAGCTTCTACTTGTAGTGATGCATCTTCAATAGCAAGCAGTGCATCAATGCCGTATAGTAAGTAATGTGTAGCTTACATACAAAATACAAAAGCAGTCAGAAAAGTTTTATAGTACAAGTTGTGCTTAAAAACCTAAAAGGCTACATCTGGATTTGTGTAACTGGGCTCTGTAAGCATTTTTTTCTCTCCATTTAAACACATAAATTTATAAAATTTTAATTACTATGCCATCATTTGAAGAAATCTCTCTGCAACTTTTTCTTCTAATTGTTCACAAACTGCAAGAAGCATTAACCTAATGACTCAAATGGCCTTGTGCAGTGACTGAGAATCTCATATGCTCAGATCTGCAGTACTCACTAATTTTACTATTGATTTCTTTTGCAGTTCATTAAACTGCAATTTTTCACTGACTACAACTTTGCTTGGGCTTTTGAGCTAGTGTTTGAAGTTAACTGTGCAATTAGCTTAGAAGTTCTCTGCTTCTTACTTTAAATATGTTGATAGTATTAATTACAGTATATACTCAACTTGGAAGATTAAAGGTTCTTGCCAGTGTTAATTTAGCCATGTTATGTATTTAGATATGATTCTGAGTGTACGCAGTTACTGTTCAGATAAGGTCTGCAGCAAATCTAACTGCATTGCAATTGCCATTAGCCCAAATAGCTATTTTCTGCCTCATTTGCTATTCTTCTAGAAGTTTACCAAGTAGTCCATATGTGGTAGGCAAGCAGACTTTATGTAAGGTTGATATAAAGCACTGTAGCAGGAGTGACTGAATGGTCTCACAGCGTCAGCCGTTTTACTTACAGCACGAGTATCTGACCCTGCCAAAACAGGGCTTGTTCCTTGTATTTTAATTTTTTGTATTCTAATGATTGTATTACTTAAAAAAAAAAATTCTAATTACTTTTCTTAAATACCTTTAAAAATTGCTTTCCTTATCATATAGGCTTTATTAGTGCCAAATCCATGGAAAAGCATGAAAGTGGCATGATATACTTGTTAGGTAGCTGTGACTCTTAAAGTTGTGTTCTTGTTAACGTCTTGTTAATTTCTACATTTGACTGCTGATAATTTTTTTGGGGGAAAGGTTTGGTGCTTACTGAACATTGCATTTTGATGCTTTGATTAAGTATTTCAAGTCTTTCTTTTTGGTTATAACTTTTTTGTCTCAGAGCGACGACGATCTACTCCTGCCCCAAAAGAGGAGGAGAAAGTGAATGAAGAACAGTGGTCTCTGAGGGAAGTTGTGTTTGTGGAAGATGTTAAGAATGTTCCTGTAGGCAAGGTTTGTCTAAAATCTAAAATACACTGTCCCACTGTCTTTTGGGAGGAGGAAAAAAAAGGTTTTTCTTTTAGAGTAGCTAACTGTTTAAAAAATCATACTTGTGGGGATGCTTGAGAGTGTTTTGATGAGTATGACTTCTGTTGAATTTATTTGTATTTGTCCATAACACAATGATAATAATAGAGTGGATATGTTGTGAGTAAAACGTGATGAATCTTAAAAAATTCTAGTATTTTAAATTGAACCACAATATTAAGAAAAGCAGGTGTGGTTTTATCCAAAATACTATTTTGTTGTCTTCAGCAGTGACTCCCACATGTGCAATGAGATTGTGAAGGGTTTCACCTGTTGTGACTGACTTTTACATATGCATAGGTAGAATATTTGGGTGAATCTCATGTTCAGGCAACCAAAGAACAAAAATATTTTGATTAGAAATTACATGCTTCATTAATATGATTATAAAGTTATTTCATTTATTACTCCAGAAAATCTCTTTGTTTAATCTTGTAATTTTTCATTTTTTTTCTAATAAACCTTTGCTCTGACTCAAGAGCCATGTAGAGGAAAATACTCCCTTTTCTCCTTTGGCATTGTTGTGTGATATTAGGAGGGATTAGGTCCTCTAGACAGTTCTCTCATATGCTTTTCAAAAATAAAAGCAACAGGAAAGCCAATTAAGGTTTTCCTCAAAAGGAAAAGACTGAGTTGCTTTCTGCTTGATTCATAGAAAATTTAAAAAAATGTTACCAGAAGAGGATCAATAACTGTCCAACAGAAGGCACCTGAAGTTAGTAAGAGTTATTATACTTGCATCCTTAATGGATTTATTTGTGTGGCAGTGTAAGATGTGCCTTGAGTGGTATCTTTGAAAGGAGGAGGTTCACAATGAATTTTCATTATCAGATTTAGGTCATTTATGCAGAAGGGGATATGGAGCAACTTAGTTCATTGTAACAGTTCAGTTTCTGTAAATAAGATTTTGAGATCTAATTGAAGTTGCTGAAACCATTGTTTTCCTCTGATACCAGCTTTGCGAAAGTCCCTCTTGTCCTTATCTGTCCTTCCTGTTTTAGATCCTAAGATTTTCAGTACAGAGACTGTTCTACTATTTATACAGTTGCAAAGGTGTCTGTGCAATGCATCAAGAACTACTATAATAAATACAAAAGAGCTTGAATTTATATGTTTATATTTTCACTGAAGTGCTAATGCTTTAAGGTTTGTCAATATATCGTTTTCTGTAGCGCACTTGATAGGCTGCACTTAGCTAGAGAAATTGGGAGAAAACATGGAAGTGCCTGGATTTTTCTTACGTACAGTCTCTTGAGAATTTGAGAGATGGTTTTTATTGTTGGAGACCTTTTAGGTAAAGTTGGTTACATCTAGACCTTTGTTTGCTAAGCACTTGCTGTGTAGAAACTAGAGAAATTAAGGCTTATTAAAAAGACTTGACAGTTGCTTATATCTAGTTTTGATCAAGACTGAGAGCATACAGAGTTCTTATTTCTGCTCATAATTAGAACATTGTCTGTTCTTTCTCCCCCCTCCACCCCCTTCTGCCTTAGCTTTGTTTTCCTGTTGAGAAAATTTTGGTCTCAACTGGAAATTCAAAGGGTCTTGCTGTTTGGTGATAGCACAAGAAGTTCCTGTAGCAAGGAAGCCTGTTTTGACAGTTCTGATTAGATATGCATGGCAGCAACTCTTTAGAGAGGCTTACAGTCTTAGAAATGACTGTGTCAGTGTGGGGTTGAATAGCTTCTATTTCCTTCGGGGCCAGAGAAGGACAGACACACACGCTTGAAGAACGTCTGGATAGACTTGTCTGTATCCTTCAGTCCTAAGGGACTGAGTGGAGAACTTCATCGTTGAGTGTACAGAACAGGTAATAGACCCATAAACTAACAAGTCTTTTTTCCACTGTGTACAGTCCTGTTGAGGAAGGACCACTAAAAGTTTTTGAGTGGGCCAAAAAAAAAAAAAAAAAAAAAGAAAAAGTTTTTTTCCTTTGTCTTGTAGTAGAAGAGCTAATAGGCACTTAAAGAAGGAGGAGACTCAGTGTAGACTTTATTGTTGAATTGTTGGCTAATGTTTGGCATTCACTGCCACAAGAATAGTGTTTATTTCCGAAAGTGATTGCATGAATTAATAGGAGAAAGGTCTATCCAGGCTATTAAACATGAAGTTGTCCTGCTGTTTCCAGGAGGTGGAAGTTGGAAAGAGACCAGGGCAGTACCAGTAAGAGCTTCTCTAGTCAGTTGATGTTGGCTCTTGTTGGATGTAAGATATTGAAATGGAGGGAACTTTGATATGATTCAGGATGCTTATGAAGTCATTAGGACATCCAAGATTTTCAAATTTCAGTAATTTTATCAAAACAATGAGGCTCATGACCAAGAGCTGCGCAGTTTTATCACTGGTTATTGTAAATTTTTTCCTCTCCCTGATAAAGGTCTGGTTTATTTTGAAGTAAATCAGATTTTGTTCAGCCTTTTGGTAAAACTGTTATGTATTCTGCCTGTAGGTGCTAAAAGTGGATGGCGCGTATGTTGCTGTGAAATTTCCAGGCACCTCCAGTAATGCAAACTGTCAGAGCAGTTCTAATTCCGATCCTGATCCTTCTTCTCTCCTCCAAGACTGTAGGCTGCTCAGAATAGATGAACTACAGGTACGTGTTTGTGAGACACTGAGGAAATAATCAGTATTTTGAAGTGTCAGCACTATGTGTGCTTAATTGCAGCTTAAAATTTTACATCTTTTTTCAGGTCGTAAAAACTGGCGGAACTCCAAAAGTTCCTGACTGTTTTCAAAGAACACCCAAAAAGCTGTGTATTCCTGAAAAAACAGAGATCCTAGCAGTAAATGTAGATTCAAAAGGTAAGTAGGACTTAGCCTGTGAGTCCAAATCTGTTGGTTCCTTTATTACCTGTCTCTCATCCAAGTGGAAAACACCTACTTTCAAAAGGACATTAACAGGTGCCTCCATTGATATTAGTAATTTCTTGAAAGTTCTTTAGAAGTTATTTACTGGATACCATCCATAAAACACATTAACTTTTTTCTTCACGTGTCTTTGAAGGAGTGCATGCTGTTCTGAAAACTGGGAACTGGGTTCGATACTGCATATTTGACCTTGCCACAGGAAAGGCTGAACAGGAAAATAATTTCCCTACTAGCAGCATTGCATTCCTGGGTCAGAATGAGAGAAGTGTTGCTATTTTTACAGCTGGACAGGTGTGTGGTTTTGTGTCTCAATTATTTAACCTCACTGCACTTCACTTCTGTCATCTTTGAATGAGATGGTACAGCCTTCTGTAAGGCTTTTCCAAAGTCTGGCAAAGAAATAGTTTTTCAAGCAGGTTATGAAAAACTTACTGCTGCCTTTAGTGTTTTGAAGGCAGAAGGGGAATAGCAATCAACTTAGCTAAGCACATCTTACTTAAACTCTACCTTGAATGTAAAAAAGGGGGGAAAAAAGGTGACAGAATGGTTCTTGGATTAGTGTGAGCTTGTTATCTAGCTGTACTTTGGGACTGGGTCAGATAAAAATCCACTCTTGAGAATAAATGGAATATTAACCAAAAAAAAAAATCTGTATTCACTAAAAATGATTGAGATTTTGTGCAACTCTTCCACAAAGATGATATACTTTGTTTAGGATAATTGAAGGAAACATTTTTTGCAAAATAACTGAATTTGAATGTTTCGTTTCAGTATGTTCAACTTTATTTGGAGCATTTAAGTAAGCTAAAAGTATAGGTTCTGTTTGTTTCATAATGTTAATTAATGAATGTATATATCATAAGGAAGATAGTTCTAGTAATATTTATTATGTTAAGCACATTTCAGGCATTTGCAAAAGGAATCCCATATCTTACGTTGCATCGCTTGTAATGATAGGAGTCAATGACATAAATGAGAATCTTGGGTAAACTCTTGTAATTGCTGGCAGTCAAGAACAACTGGACCTTTTGGGAAGGATAATATTTATAAATTGTGGAGACTTAGTAATGAAACTTTTTTCCTCCAAATGTAGGAATCGCCTATTATTCTTAGAGATGGAAATGGTACAATCTATCCAATGGCAAAAGATTGTATGGGTGGGATACGAGACCCTGACTGGCTTGATCTTCCACCTATTAGTAGTCTTGGAATGGGTGTTCATTCCTTAACAAATCTTCCTGCTAACTCGACCATCAAAAAGAAAGCTGCTATTATCATTATGGCTGTTGAGGTAAAATATTTTCTCTGATACCGAATTATGGGCTTTTTTTTCTCTTGCTTTTGTAAAGTTATGCTTAAAGCAGCTTCATGTTTAGATACTGATTTGTATTTTCACTATTTGAAAGAAACTAATTTCAACTGAAGATTCTCTTAGAAACATGGAAACACCAATAAATTTGCCAAGTAAAGTGAAAGATCCTTTTTGGGCAGTGCATGACTTCTGTATCAGGCTTTTAATTAGTAAGGTTTTTTTGGCATTGATTTTGAAATGGTTACCTTTTTATATCTTCTAACACTGTACAGTTTTATTTTTCTCATGGGTGCACAGTTTTCCTCAGGGATCCAACAACTTATTTTTGTTAGATCCCTGAGAATGCAATTTTTTTTCTTTTTTTTTTCTTTTTTTTTTTTTTTTAATCTTCTATTTGGACCATACACTAGGAAACCAGGAGAGGAAAGTGAAGGTTTTTTCACTTGAATCACCTGTAGAGTTCTGTCCTCATCAGTGGTGCTGTATGAGTAGTTCTGCTGTCAATTTATATGTCATACTTGTAAAATCTTGTCAGTGATTTGGGGCAGTGCAGTTAGATCTGCTGTGTGCTCTGCTGCCACCCCGAGGTATTGTATACCTGTTAGACTGAGACTGAGTTCACAGTGAAGTAGTATTCCAACATTATGGAAAAGCTGGTTATATGTGGGGTGAACCTCCCAGACATTCAACAGCTTCTGATCATTCACTTCCCAAGCACATAAATCACTTGTTTAAAAAGAACTGGGTTAGAACTTGTTCATGTCGATCCTTAGGCTTTTTCAGTTGTATTACTTTTCCCTTGTTACATGAAGCTATGAAATGGAAGTAATCTATCTTAAGAATCCAGCTATGAAGCCAAAGGAAGGCTTTTGTGAGCCTGATGACTTCTGCTGCTCTGTTCCTTTTGCTTGTCTGTGCCTGAATGCACACAGCTCTGTTTTTAACAGTGCTATAATTGAGATGATGCATATTCTGAACAGCTCCTGCACTAACTTCCAGCCAGTGTTGGAGATTAAGACCATCCTATTAATTTCAAAATGCGAAGAAAATCAGAAGTATTTAGGAAGCTTGTACCTACCTTTTGTGCTTTACATTTCTAAAATATTTTATTCTTTTCGGTACAGAAACAAACATTGATGCAGCACATTCTTCGATGTGACTATGAGGCTTGCAGACAATACCTGATGAATCTTGAACAAGCAGTTGTCTTGGATCAGAATCCACAAATGCTGCAGACGTTCCTTGGCCATAGATGTGACGGAAACCGTAATATCCTGCATGCTTGTGTATCTGTATGCTTTCCAACCAGCAACAAGGAAACAAAAGAGGAAGAGGGTGAGCTCAACAATATCATGAAAATACTTTGAAAAGAATCTTTTTGTGCATTTTCAAAAAAATTTGAAATAAAGGCTGCATTTGTCATATATGGGTATATTAAAATATAGCACCTAAAATGTGTCCTGGCCTTTCAAAGGTGCTGAGGCAACATTTTTATTACTCTCATAAGGTTTTATAAGAATTTTGTAAGAATTCAATAGTTAAGAACACTAAGCTGTTTTTATGGATTGTAAAAACTTTTGACATTCACATGTTAATTTTAGATGAAAAAAGTATTTTTCTACCTTTGTATCACTAGTAACCCCTTTATATCACTAGTAAAATTTATGAGAAATGGTATTTAGTATTTTTGAAGTGTTCTTCTATATGTTGATACCTTCAATTAGAAATGCTGCTTGTCATTGACATGTATTAAGAAATGTGGAAGAATGACCTATTAATGCCAGTTACTGAGACCATTTAAAAATGTTTGTTAAATACTGTTATGTAAAAAGCATGTTAACAGAACAAGGTTGCTAAGTCAAGCACTCAAAACTTAGGGAATGGCAGAATTAAGTTTACCCATGTGCTGTATGTGGGTATGCGTTGTGAAATGGTCTTTAATTACACCGTCATACTATTTTTTCCACAGGACTACCTCATTCAGTGCACAAGATGGACGGTGCTCACCGAATGGGTAGCTATTCAATATTTCTTTTTATCCTCATCATTCAGTGTGTGGCCCCATTCCTTATTCTTGCACACCATACAAACCCTGCACTGAATAATGAATGAACTTCCTTGTGGGATTTTTGTATGGTGCTGTCATTGAATTTTAGTCATTTATAGACCTTAATTGTTCCTCATATCCCTATTTATAAAATGGGGGTAATGCTGCAGCTTTCTCATCTCTTGGTTGGAGTTTTATTATAGCTTGAAGTTTTTCTGTATTCAAAGCTATTAACTAATTTTGAATGTTCTGTTTGAGAAGCTTAGGGCCTGATTTTGAGTAGGTGTTACTTCAAAACACTGAATTCTAGAACTGGATTAATCATAGTTTTAGTTGTGCTGTGAATGTTAATTATTTCTGTGGGTCAGGCACCTTTTAGGTGTCCAGAAATGAGTAAAATGTATCACAATCATCTGTAAAAACTTGTTTCACAAAGTTCTGTGTGCTGATAAATGTGGCAGAAATAGGTTCCAGTTTTCCAAAGGGATGTTCAGTGGCATTAAGCACAATACAATGTTTCCCTCTCTCCTTCCCAAGCTGTTGCTGCCTTACTACACCCCTCCCTAATGTTGCAGCAAACAAGGCATAAACAGCTTGCTCTTTGTACATCTCTCTTCATCTTTAGTGTGTCGTCCATCCTGTGCACTGATTGAGGCAGGGGTCTTGTTGCTGGGCACAGGGTGGGTGGGGTGACAAAACAATCCAAAACAAAAACCCAAACCAAAATAAACAAAACCCAACTGTGTAACTGAAGATTGTGTTTACTATAAGCACACAAGGAAGTTGAAATAAGGATGCATAGGCAAACTTAAATATGACTTTTCCTAATTTGAGTGCTTGTCTTTGCAACCTTGACATTTTTTTCAGTAACTTCATTTGGGTGTAATTTAACTTTTGGAAAAATGAAAAACATGAACATGATAGACTTGTAACACTCCTCTGCCTCTCTCTTTTTCCCTCATAAAACTTGTCCTTGAAGGAGATTAATATCTTTAGATTCAGGTCACATTTAGCTTCCACTGTAACTGTTGGTGATGGATATTAGGACAAGCTTATTTTCTGCGTATCATTTGGAGGGCAATGGTGACTTATGTTACTGTCTGTGAGTTATATGGTTGTCTCTTGAACTGTAAAAGAAGTTTGATTTAGAAGTAAAGGCTTCAATTCCAGACATACAGATGTAATATTTCTTAACAATTTCAGAACGTAGTGCCACTTCCCAGCTAGTATCTGCTTGAGATTCTTCACTGTTGTTCATGCAGATGTCTTCTTAAGTGCCAGAAAGGAAATACTGAGGGCAGGGATAAGCTTTTTTCTTTTTTCTTCTCTTCTCTCTCAGATCCTGTGCCTAGTTTTGCTATAGCTTCTGCAGTGTTGGATAAATGATAAATGAATTGCAGGAAAAGTGGCCCCAGACCTGCAGAGTGGGGGGAAGGCTGCTCTGTTTCTGTGAATTGATATCTTTTCAGTCTTGCCAATAGAAAGGATCTTGGGAAAAACATGTCCAAAAGAAATGTCCAAGGCATGCGAAATCATTGAAATGTTGTGATACTAAATTTCATCTAACATCACTGAAAACATAAAAACTGAGGTTTTTTGCCTGGAGAACTGGGACAGATTTCATTAGACAATAGAATAGCAAATCACCCATTAAAGCCAAAGCATTTACAATTGATGGTTCTCCAAAAACAAATGCTAATTTTGTAAGTGGAACAGTGAAAATTCAGTTACAGATTACTTTCTCCAGAACAGGTGAAATCTCTGTTGCAGAAAATGGTTGTATTGCTTGAGGGATCACTCTCAAGAACTGTGACCCCCTTTGTGAGGGGTCCAGAAGTGATGGGTCATGAGTTATGAGAACTAGTGGGTCTGAGAAAGAGTATGGTACAAGTACAATGGCAATTCACTTACAGCTACGAATCAGCTTTTAGCTAGGGACACAAGAGTAGCATTCTCTAACTGCTAAGTGTTTAATAGTTATCTGCTTTGGGTAGTAGGTGATTTTTATGTAAGAGGCCTGCACATGCTTGTGAACAAGCAAAACCTAGGATCTCTTTTACTTCAGGTAGTGATGAGTAGAAAGATATAAAGACTAAACATACCATAACAGTTGACACATACTGTCAGATTATCTTACTCTTTCATTCTTTAAGTGAAAGGCATTAATAGTACTTTCCTATTTAAAAAAAAAAAAGGAGGGAAGAAAAGGGAACTATCCAGGCCTCAGTACTGTCAGTGGTGAAAATAAGTGTGCAGAGAACAGTGACTCTCAGTTTGAAAAGCCTTTGAAAGGAAAGTGAGCACTAGCCCTCACAACTTTGAGACGTTTCCTGAAAGAACGATTGGAGTCACTTTAAGGAAATACTTTTCTTTATTCAGAAATATACCTTTTTCTTCTAGTTTGCACCCGAAACTGTGTTTTTAAAGAAATAATGCTCTGTATCTCACTTGACAAAATTCGGTCCTCATTATGAGTAGATCCTGTAGGTATTATGGTGCTTAGGGCTGTAGATGTTAGAAGAAATGCTAGTTCTTTCTAATGTAGACTGATTATAATGCCTTCTTATAACACAGTTCTCCTAAGCACGTTCATACTTAGAGGGTGTATATTACAAGCCCACAGATTTGCATTGTTCATGGATGCTCATTGTGAAGTGTGGTTTGTTTGTTTTTCTCCTGGTCTGGTGTTTGGGTGTGGGTTGTTTTGGTGGTTTTGTTTGTTTGTTTTTGTGTGGGTTTTTTCTTCATTGTTGTTTTTTGTTTGTGTTTTGTTTGTTTTGTTTTCTTTGTTTTTTATCATTGTTTTTGAAGCCTTGACTCAGCAAGTGTCTGGAATCAGCTACATGATAGGTCCTTGTCTGTTGATGGTACTGAAAGCTTGTACAGAATCATTGTTAAGCTCATCCAAAAGAAAAATTTGTCTATAAACCTAGTCTGTCTCTCTAAAAATAAAAAAAAAAATTAATGACTTTTCATATGTTATACTCCTTTCTTAAAATTTTCCCAAGTAAAATTTTAGCACTGATGCTTTTCTTAATTTTTCAGAAGCAGAGCGCTCTGAGAGGAACACATTTGCTGAAAGGCTCTCGGCTGTGGAAGCTATTGCAAATGCAATCTCTGTTGTGTCAAGTAATGGTCCAGGAAATAGGGCAGGATCATCAAGCAGCAGAAGGTAAACTGAGTAATGCTTTCTTCTTCTTTTCTGTATGCTAATTTCTGCATTAACTACCAATCTGTTATTAATTCTTTCCTTTGGTCTAGTTTCAGGATGGGCCTCTGTTGCTAGCTTAAAATCGAATTTCACTTCTTTAAGCACCAAACTAGAGTTCTAGTGGTTTTTTGAACCTTTTTTAGTGTGAGAACTAATAGCGTGCTATTTCTAAACTAATTATGTTTTCTGGCATTGGTGCTTTGTCTGCCAGTTGCGAAGTGGAAATGTTCCTCCTTGCGGGGAAAAGGAATTTGAGGATAAGCTCTAGTGTTCTTTACCAAGAAGTATTAAGTATCTCAGAACTACTGTGATGGTACCCAGGCTTGTTTTAAGAGAATTTCTGAGGGAAGTAGTCATTTATGCAGATAAATAATATTGACACCAATATAACACCACTGAGGAAGAATTTAACTTGATTCATTTTATTCTAAGCAATCATTACATTCCTTAAAAAGAAATTCTATCAAGACCCTTTTTTTATCCTTTCATTAACCTCTTCTTGTAGTTAGATTTTAAAAAGCAGTTAGCAACAAGAGCAAATCCTTGCAAAAGCTTAACACTCCCAGCAATGAGCTTGGGCCAAAAGGAATGTCAGATAGCGGTAAGAATGCCCATCAGCTGCTGCCTGCAAGAGGCAGTGCTGTGGTGCCTAGGGATGTGTTCTGGGCTCAAATCTGTCTTGAAGCATTGCTAAGTGACTCTTCTTCCAAGGCTAAAACATTCCAGTGCAACAAAATATAGTGAAAAATACCTCTTGGCTCATCCTTAGTTACGCTGAAATAAAATGGAGATAAGAGGAGTTTGGTTTCCTTTTTCACAGTGAAATTCTTCTTAAATATGTTCTAATTATAAATGAAAATGAGGATATTTCTGCCTTGGTTTTGTATTTAGTTTGAGATTAAGAGAAATGATGAGAAGATCCTTGAGAGCTGCTGGATTGGGCAGACATGAAGCTGGTGCTTCATCGAGTGATCACCAGGACCCAGTTTCTCCACCAATAGCTCCTCCCAGCTGGGTTCCAGATCCTCCTGCAATGGATCCAGGTAGGTCTGCTCATATATCACATTAGACTGTAAAAGGAGAGATTTGATAAAGGAACCAATGGCTTTTTAAGGTGAATAACTTATTTTAGTCTCACACTGAAATCTGTCTAATGCCATTGAGGTAGCAAGTGCTCATTGAAATAACTTCAAGAGTTTACTGAAGACTTCACAGCTGTTTTTAAATCCAGTATGTATCTTTTTAATGCTGGTGTCAAACTTCTGGGAAGTCTGCTTTGTAACGCTGAGTTACATTATGGACCTAGGAATGTGGCTGTTTTTGGGAAAGATTACCAGTTAAATTCAGAAAACCTGCAGTGTGTTAGACATTGCAGCAAGAGCATGTTGATAGGGATGTTTTTATGTATTGATATACATCCTGCTGTTCTGTTTACTGAAAGATGGTGACATTGATTTTATCCTGGCCCCCGCTGTGGGATCTCTTACCACAGCAGCGACTGGCACCGGCCAAGGACCCAGCACCTCCACAATACCAGGTGAGGACATACTGCTTATTTGATTATGCTTTAGAACAAAAATTATCTCCAAAGCTGTCTTTGCTTGCACAGACTTCCTGCATATGAAAATGCGTCTTATCAGATGAAGATTGGATTGAAGCAGAATTTCACAAGTGTGCAGAAAGTAAATGAAGCACCATACTATGTTCTATGTAAAAACATACCTGGGGAGTGACAAATACGTAAAACTGTGGTAATCAGCATGAAACTGGGATTACCTTCTGTATTTCAAATGTAATTTGGAACTGAAATTTATAGTACTTCAGTGAAGCATTGCTGAAACCACTGAATAATCAAGTTACCAGTTATTCACCCCAGTGAATTACTTGCTTTTAGCAGGTAGTAATTTTTTGAGGAAAAACTGTTTCTCTGCAATTTTTTTTTTCTTACTACAGGTCCTTCTACAGAACCGTCTGTAGTGGAATCAAAGGATCGGAAGGCAAATGCTCATTTCATACTGAAATTGCTGTGTGATAGTGTTGTTCTACAACCTTATCTTCGAGAATTGCTGTCAGCAAAGTAAGGATTTTCATATGAGTTCTCACTATCCTTTGTAATGTTACATTACCTGAAATCAATTACATAGAAGCCTTTTTAAAAAGGTTACATAAAGGCCTGTTAGTTAAAATTGCTAATGTTAGAATACATCTGTATTTTGTCCTGCCATCCTTTAAAAGTATGTCTGTTTCACAAAAGTACGGTAAATAAGAGTGCTTATTCACTCTGTGGTTTTTCTGTTTGCACAAGATCAGCAGTGCTAAGTTTTCATATATTTGCGTCCTATGTCTCCTGTTATAATGAAAAAATTCAGTGTTTTAACTTGTCTGTTGGGGTTTTTTTCGCCTAGGGATGCAAGAGGCATGACACCATTTATGTCAGCAGTTAGTGGCCGGGCATATCCTGCTGCAATTACAATTCTAGAAACTGCACAGAAAATTGCTAAAGGTACAACAGTTATAGTAATTGTTAGTATGTAGTTTCTTTCTAAACTTTGGCCTGTGTGCCGAGTCGTTATTAACACTGTAGATTGCTGCATGTTCTGGAAATTTTGCTATTATGGAGTATCTTCCTCTTTTGTAGTTTGTGTATTGCAGTAGATTTCTGTGAATGTTATTGTTTTTGTGTTCTTTATAGTCTTTTCGGCATTTCATTGCTTTATAAACCAGTGGATTAAGTTATTATTTTTTGGTAGCAAAAACGTATCACATGGAACTTCTCTCTTGAAATTGAAAAAACGTGATATGATACAGTGATATGCCAAGCTAGAGCCTGTTCCTGAAAAGACTTATATACAAACAAATATTTTGTGACTCTCTTTTAGTGTTGGTATTTAATTTTTTAGGAGAAATACGTGAAACTGAATTTAGGGAAAAACTTAAACACATTAGACCTTGTCACACCACAGTTCTGTAGGACTTTGTGTGGGACAAGAATATTCATTTTAAGAGTATGGTCGATAATCCTTCAAAATGGTGATTCAGTGAATTGATTAAAGTATTAGTGAATTTAAAACTGAGGAAGAGATATTGTTTGTGTTTTTCAGTTAGGAATTTGCCGTGGCTTCTATAGGAAGTAATGTGACAAGCAGAAAAAAGCTATAATAGGTTTTATTCAAACTTCTAATTCTGTATGAGATTTTGTAATGGCAAGCATCTGCCAAGAATGGATTCTTTTAGTGGTTTTTTTGTTTTTTGGGGGTTGTTTTTAACACTGTTATTCTGTTATTTTAGCTGAAGCAACTTCCAGTGAAAAAGAAGACGATGTGTTTATGGGAATGGTTTGTCCTTCTGGTACAAATCCAGATGACTCCCCTTTGTATGTTTTGTGTTGTAATGATACATGCAGTTTTACCTGGACTGGTGCAGAACATATTAACCAAGTAAGCTTTTTATTTTAAAGCAAATAGAAATGAGTTTCAACCATGTATTGTGTTAGTCTGATAATCTGATTTTTAAATTACTAATTGCATTGTTTACATTACTGTAACTTTTAAGTCTGGTGTAGTTACTGCCTCCCCAAACTACTCTGTAGTCTCAAAGCTGACTGTGTTCCTCAGAACATGGTTGTTACTGGCTGTGGCTTTTCCCCTCTGGCTGTCTTTGACAAGAATTTTGATGGACAGGGCTCTTTGAAAACACTGAATATTCTAACTTAACAACTAAGTTTCTCTTTCTAGAACTGACCTACTTCTAGGTTTAGGCATCAGTTTAAACGTACAGTTTTACTGTAATCTGGAATACTGTGAGATTGCAAGCACTGTAAGGAAAAAACTATACATAATGGTTTTTTTCTTTTTTTTTTTAGGATATATTTGAATGCCGAACATGTGGCCTATTGGAATCTCTTTGTTGTTGCACAGAATGCGCAAGGGTCTGTCACAAAGGACATGACTGCAAGTAAGTATTGTGTTCTTATAATTAAATCAATATTTTGTGGTTTCTTCTGTTTACTGATACTTAATAAATTTTTCCATTCCTTGAAGTGTTCCAAACTTAGAGATTAATAAAATAGTTTTGGGTCTACTCTATAAGATTTATTTAATAGGTCACAATTAAAAGAGTAACCTGAAGTGGTTTTGTACTTTCCACTTTGTAGTATTTAGAGTAAATGAATAATTCTTAAAGTGCATAATATTGTAAGAACATTATATCTAACTAATACCGCGTTTTCATTTTGGGTGCCCCCCAGAGTTTTGTGAATCCTCATGACAGATCTTTCTTGTGAACTTCTGGAAAGAAATGTAGCATATTCATCTTTTAAAAATCAACTGTAAGAAAGGGAAAAGTGAGCAAACAATCAAAAATTCTCAGATCAACCTGGCCCAAAGCTTTGAAAGCTGCATGTGTTCTGTGCTGCTGTTAGAGGGTGTAAAAGTTACAGCATTAATATCCTAGCTATAATAAGCTAACAAATACAATTATAAAGATATTCTCAGCACTGTAACAGTTACTGAGATTTTACTGCATGTCATGAGTATTTTCAGCTTAACTTTCTTAGATGGAGGCTATTTTAGGGAAGAATAAATGATCTTGGATGAGTTTTACTAAGGCAGTATGAAAAGCTGTGTAGTGAAACTGCCCTCTTAAGATGAATGTAGGAAACATGGATGACAAACGTCATGTGCTGCCACATATAAAATCTGTATTTCTCTTTTTTAAGCTAGGTTTTGGCATTTTGCTACTATCAGAAACAAAAAACTCCAGAAGGAATCTAAGGGTGTACACTAACACCCTCAGCTTGTGTAGAAAAGATTTTGGTATGTTACTGAACAGTGTTGCAGTTCACCTTTTCTGTTTCTTGTAGGCTCAAACGAACTTCCCCAACAGCCTACTGTGATTGCTGGGAAAAGTGCAAGTGTAAGACACTAATTGCTGGACAAAAATCTGCTCGCCTTGATCTCCTTTACCGCCTGCTCACCACCACAAATCTTGTTACCATGCCAAATAGCAGGCAAGTTCATATTAGCATTGACTAAGGCAGAATTTTTAAAATTATTTTTGTAAATCTATGTGGTATAACGTATTTCCACTAACATTTTTTTCATTACAGGGGAGAACATCTGCTGTTGTTTTTAGTACAGACAGTTGCCAGGCAAACTGTAGAACACTGCCAGTACAGACCACCTAGAATTAGGGAAGATCGTAATCGTAAAACTGCAAATCCTGAAGGTGAGAGCTGTTTCAGTGAAATAAATGACAAACTCCATATTTCAGGACCCCTTTCTTACGCTGGTGTTTTTTTGTCTTTTTAGATTCTGATATGCCTGATCATGATTTAGAACCTCCTCGTTTTGCCCAGCTGGCTCTGGAACGTGTTTTACAGGACTGGAACGCACTGAAGTCCATGATCATGTTTGGCTCCCAGGAAAATAAAGACCCGTGTGTATCTACAAATAGTTGTTGACATAAAGTTTGATCTGATATTTGAGACCCGCTGGCTTATATAAATTTATTTCCCTTCTTTTTGTTTTTTCCAAGTCTTAGTGCAAGCAGTAGGATAGGTCATCTTCTGCCTGAAGAGCAAGTTTACCTTAATCAGCAAAGTGGAACTATTCGCTTGGACTGTTTTACACACTGCCTTATTGTTAAATGTACAGCAGACATTTTGGTAAGCACTCTTAGCCACGTTTTACATAGGTTTTCTGAATATGATATTATAAGGTATCTCAGGTCATGTACTTGGAGACTAATTTGAAACTAACTTCAAGTTAATCTTGGTGTTTTGAATTTGTACGGTTATGACTGTGATCTCCCTTTGAATCTTAATCTCTCCTGTTTCATGCTTTGAAATTACACACAACTAATGGGTTGTAATGACCTCTTTCTTTAGCTGTTAGATACTTTGCTGGGTACTTTGGTAAAGGAATTACAAAACAAGTATACGCCAGGACGCAGAGAAGAAGCTATTGCTGTTACAATGAGATTCCTGCGTTCTGTGGCAAGAGTGTTTGTCATTCTTAGTGTGGAGATGGCTTCCTCCAAAAAGAAAAAGTAAGTGGTGAAGATGTGTGTTGATTGTGGTGGCTTTTTTCCTTAATTTAAAAATATTTTTTTTCTCATAAAATGAGCTGATAAAAATCAACAATAGGCAGAAGCATCTGAATTATTTTGTGTTCTGTAGACAGACAGATTTGGAAAGCTGCAAATCTCAAGATTGCACAATAGTTGCTGGTATGTCATGTAACTTCTTAATGCAGTGCTTGTTAATTTACATATTCATACCAAACCTTTCTGTTTACAGTGTTAAGGGTTTTGGAAATAGGTTTTTTTAACATATAAAAATTACAGTGTATGGTTATTTATCAGTAGTAGATTTAGATATCAAGCCTTAGTCTTGAATTATTGAGTGATAAATGTTTTTCACTGACTTGAATAGCTGCATATTGTTTCTATACACACAAATGCATATATCTGTTAAAGATGATGTTTTGAGAAAAAAATTCGGACAATTAATATTGCCGTGAAGTTTTTTGGGAAAAAAAGACGTATTTGACATCTATCTTCCTGTATTTTTCCCTCAGCAATTTTATTCCACAGCCAATTGGAAAATGTAAACGTGTATTCCAGGCGTTACTGCCTTATGCTGTTGAAGAGTTGTGCAATGTAGCAGAATCTCTAATTATTCCAGTCAGGATGGGAATTGCACGTCCTACAGCACCCTTTACGCTTGCTAGCACTAGTATAGATGCCATGCAGGGAAGTGAAGAACTGTTTTCTGTGGAGCCTCTGCCACCCAGACCATCATCTGACCAGTCTAGCAGGTAAAACTTGTTAAAGCTGACTATCTGTTCTTTTTGAAGACTTTTTAAGAGTGGTTTTATTTTGGAGTTTTTGTTAGCTTTCCATTAAGTGATATCCAGAGATCCAAATCTACTTTTTTGGAGGATTTATTTTTATATATTTTTCTTTTAAGTTCTAGTCAATCTCAGTCATCCTACATAATAAGGAATCCTCAGCAAAGACGAATCAGCCAGTCACAACCAGTTCGTGGCAGGGATGAAGAACAAGATGATATCGTTTCAGCTGATGTAGAAGAGGTCAGTTTTCTTTTTTGTACTTGTTTTTTCTTCTCAATATGGCACACCTAATGCATTAGCCCATGCTTTAACGTCTGAACCCAAAATCCATGCATCAAGACCTCTGATTTGAAAAAGGTGTTCAGTACTTCATGAAATCCTACAGTGCGGGAAGCATTTTTAATAGAACTTTGTAATTGTTGTTTGCTATTCTATCTCCCTGTTAAAAAAGTTTTAAAGTCTTTCAGCACATAGCTGCTATTGTGTAGGTTCTGTTACAGAGCTGGAGGGTCTTTCAGCAGATGATACTGCTTCAGTATTTAGAAAGTAATTCTAGGTTTTGTAGTCAGTTTTATCCTTTATCCTTACAGCATTAAAATCTAGTGTCCAAGGCTGTTTTATTTGTGCATGTGATTTTTTTTTCCACAACACTGTAACCTGTACAGTGACATACAACTACTGTGGCTGTGAGTTCATTTTTTGTTCACATCACTTCAATTTTGTGGTCACCTTTCTAAAGTGTGTTTTTTTTTAAATGAAACTCTGCACTCTGTTTTGGAAAACACATAGGTTCTCTAATATGGAAAAGAGTCTGGCATAATATTACAATGCTCTTTCCAGGTTGAGGTGGTTGAGGGGGTGGCTGGTGAAGAAGACCATCATGATGAACAGGAAGAACATGGTGAAGAAAATGCTGAAGCAGAAGGACAGCATGATGAGCATGATGAGGATGGTATGTATAATGTACATCCTGCATTTACTGCTTCAATGAGAAAACTATGCTTCAAAAAGAAAAGCATCTTTGGAGTCACCAGTGTTAATGATTTGGGAAATTTGCATGAGTAGAGAGAATCTAAGGGTTCCAGACTGCTCATTTTATGGAAGGAGATGTATAAAATTATAGATAACTTGCAGTAGACAAGTACATGAACTTTTTCTGGTTGAGGAGAAAATATTACAGTCCCAGAGGTATCAGATGTTATTATATTCTTGGTTAAGAATGTATTTTGCCTTTTTTATTTGCTGCTGTAAAATGTTGTTGACAGTAGATGTGTTATCAAAAGCGATTTGAATCCTTGCAGGCTAGTTCTCAAACTAATCACGAAGTACTAAATTACGTTCAATATTTTGTAGACAAAATGAATCAGTTCTGTATGAAAATGTTTGAAATTAATATGGCTTGTCTTGTATTACTTAGTTTGGGATTAGATGGCCCAAAGCTATGATTTTAAAAAAAGTTATCTTCTTCTCTTTCTGACTGTGCTTTGTGTTTCCAGTCAATCAGTTTACAGTACAGTAAATCTGTTTACTGATTTGCTGAATATTCAAACATTTCATTCTTAAAGCTTAAAACTGGAATAGAACCTGTATTTTTAATGAGATGTTTTTTAAGTTTTCAAGTATTCCTTAAATACTAGTTGAAACAGCATATGGTAAATTGTCCTAGTACATGTGGATGAAGAGTTGTGGAGTCTTTTGGCTTGAATAACTAATTCTGAATCCTAAAAGCCTTTATTTTCACAATGTGTTGAATGTACATGTACAGTGCAGAAGGAGAGCAGGTTGCTAATTGCTGGAAAATAAGAAAACATGCTCCAGGTATTGTTAGGTGTTTGCACTGCTTTTATGACCCCCCTGCATATCCATTGACTTCTGCCATAGTAAGAGGGTCTGGGATTTGTGTCTTACGAGTCACTATAATAATTATAATTTTGTCTTTTAAACATGAGATGTTTTGTCCATTGTTTTTACAGGCAGTGATATGGAGTTGGATTTGCTAGCTGCTGCTGAAACAGAAAGTGACAGTGAGAGTAACCACAGTAACCAGGACAATGCCAGTGGGCGCAGAAGTGTTGTCACTGCGGCTACTGCTGGGTCAGAAGCAGGTACACCACATCTTTTTGGGTTTAATCTATCTGGTTAAATTTAGATCCTAGGAGTAAGTACCCTCCTCCTTCCCCGGATTTCCTGTTTTTCCTTTGCTCTAATAGTAAGGCAGTAGGCAGACTTTTTGGACAAGAAAATGCATTGAGATGTGACCTATATATTTTGCTCTTATGGAACATCTGCAGGTGTTAGAGATTACCTTGCGCTCTTGTGTAGTAAAAAATGAAATGTTCTCACTTAAGTTCAGAAGTTTAAAACAGTGGTTTATGGTTTAAATCAATACACAAAACCTGAGCAATCATTGTACAGGTTTTTGAGAGCAACTGCTTTGCTGTCCAATTTGAAAGCATAATTTTTAGAATTCTTTTCCTAGGGGTAGAATCAGTGAAGAATTTTTGAATCAGATTACTTCGTAATTTGTATTTTGAAGTGTAAGTAATCATAGTGCTTTTTCATTACACCTGTGGATAATTAGCAGTATGTTATATGGATAATTTATTGAACATTTTCAATAGTGGTACCTGAACCTTTTTAGTATAGTGTAGTTTCTCATGGAAGAAGTCTGCTTTGCTGACATGGTACATGTATACGTGTACAGGTGTGGACCTGTCAGTTATTGCTTATTTTTCTCAACAGGAGCTAGCAGTGTTCCAGCATTTTTTTCTGAAGATGACTCTCAATCAAATGATTCCAGTGACTCTGATAGCAGCAGCAGTCAGAGTGATGACATAGAGCAGGAGACCTTCATGCTTGATGAGCCTCTGGAGCGAACCACAAATAGCTCCCATGCCAATGGTGCTGCCCAGGCTCCCCGTTCCATGCAATGGGCTGTACGGAATACCCAAAATCAGAGGACTACCAGCACAGCCCCCTCTAGTACGTCAACTCCAGCAGGCAAGTCTGAGTGAATTGCATGCATGAATGCCAGCTGGCTCTGGCTTTATTCCTTCCTCTGCTTTTGTTTATTCTCTTAAGGATGAAATCTTATCACTTTGTCATACTGCTGACCTACCTTGACTGTTCCAGTTCTAGTTTTGAATTTAAAAAAAAGGAAAAGATCCGTTGCAGTTAAGATCTGAGTATGCTTGCTATAGTTAGTAATTATTTGCTAGTTACAGTTGTGATGTCAGTAATGTTTACAAGTTTATTTCTGGAAATCTTCATGATATCAATCAATACACAAACCACATAGCAAAGATTAAATGAGTTCATTAATGTCATCTCTTCTTTTGTTTAGCAAGTTCAGCAGGCTTGATTTATATTGATCCCTCAAACCTACGTCGGAGTGGTACCATCAGTACAAGTGCTGCAGCAGCAGCTGCAGCACTTGAAGCCAGCAATGCAAGCAGCTATTTAACATCTGCAAGCAGCTTAGCAAGAGCATACAGTATTGTGATACGGCAGATATCTGATCTGATGGGTCTGATTCCCAAATACAATCACTTAGTATACTCCCAGATTCCAGCTGCAGTGAAGCTGACTTATCAAGATGCAGTTAACTTGCAGGTAAGAACGTGGAAATTTTCATAGAGAAACATAATTTCTATACAACTGGGTTTTTTTAAGTAAAATTACAGAATTGTTGAGATTGAAAGTGTCTTCTGCATATTGGCTAGTCTAAATTTCTTGGAGGGCCAACAGGAGAAGGCTGCTTAGGACTCTCTGGTTAGGTTTTGAGTATCTCCAAGGAGGGAGATTATACAACTGCTCTGAACAACCTGTTAAGTGTTTGACAGCTCTCACAGTAAAAGAGGATTTTTGAGTTTAAAGGGACTTACCAAGTATTTCAATTTGTACCTATTGCCACTTGTCCATTCACTGGGTATCACTTAGAAGAGTCTGGCTTTGTATATTTCCTATCTTTTTATCAGATATTTATACACGCTGGTGAGATCCTCCTGAGTTTGTTTCTTCAGTCTAAACTGTTCCAGCACTCTCAGTCTCTTCTTATGTTGAGAGAGAGTGTGAGCTAAAGTAACTGTGGTTACTTATTCCATTAAATTGGTAGTATTTCATACACATATATTCTTTCAAAAAAGTAACTTAAGCTGATTTTGTTTAAACAATGTCTGACTGATACGTAATTAATAGTTAAGTCAGAATTGACTAGTGATTTCTGTTAGAGATCTGTTGCCATGTTCTATTTGACATGAACTGTTGAGTCTGTATAAGAAGAAAGTTAGTAAGGGCCAAATAATTAAATGAGATAAAAGATTTGTACAGGTAAATGTACTGTTCACTGTCCCTTCCTTCAGAGACATGATCATCCTTTCCATGTTATGCACATATTTTTTTACAGTGCTCTTGCCTGTTTTTGAAAATATATGTAATAGGCATCTGTAGAGAAAATACATGTCAGACAGCAGTCTTCCCCTTCATGTTTAGACATTAGTTTCAGAGACTGACAAGGCAGGAGGGACTCCAGAGTGTTCAGAAAGTATGTATCAACTTGCACCTCGGCATAGTTTATAGGGTAGAATTATATGTACTGAATTTAGTACAGAAGTCATCTGTCAGAGTAACACAGCTGCTTTGCAGGGGCAAGAAATCAAGGGGTGCTGTTTTCTGTTAGTAGTGCTGTGTAGGGGTGTGAAAACCTGATGACAGTATATTTACTTGTAATTGAGCCACATGATATTTGTATGGCTCTGTTTTCACAGTATGATAGAAGGAAAAGACTTCTGACTGGGGAGAGGAAGGTTAGAAAGATACTCTGGGATCAAACACTGGGGTAAATACACAGGGAAAGAAATAAGAGAGTAGTTTTATTATGGAGGAGGCTAAAATAATTTTCTGTTCAGGAGATTCTTAATGGAAAAAGCAAACAGGAGATCTGTCCATCTGAGGCAGCAAGAGGTTTCTATTAGCACATGAAAGCTGAACAGTGGAGGTTTAGTTTGGACACAGAAATGTCATTGAGACAGCATTTTGTTAGTTTAGCGCATCAGAAGTGTGAGGGATGTTTTTGAAAACCAGAGTGTAGAGGAATGAAGAAAGCAGACTGATGCTGGATAAAAAAATCCAAGAGGTCAATGGAGTTAGCAGATGGCAAGAAAAGCAGGCTGCAGAGCCAGTAGTTGGAACAGGGGAAGCAAAGATGAGACCAGGAGGTGAGACTTGCATGCAGACATAGTTCTCTGTGCAGGTCTTAACTTTGTTGTCTTCACTGAGTAATTCGCAAAGAGTGAAGAATGGTGAAAGATCTGGCAGGATGAGGGCTGTTAAAGCTAGTAGAAAGTCAGGAATTAAGCGAAAATTGCCAAGTTTTGCACACCTGGGAGATGCTGAGTGGTTGTAAGGGGAGGAGTAGAAGAGATGCCTAAAAGAGAGAGAGATGGTGAGAATGCTTTATAGATATCAGAGTGTTAAGTGATGAGAGTTGCATACCACCACAGTAAATCAGCAGTCTCAACAGAGCTTTCAGAAACTGATCGTTGGTCATTCTTGAACATGGTTTTACAGCCTCTTTGTAGGGAATCAGGTGGAGGCTTATGTTAAGATTTCATTCTCATCATCTAGTTCTATTGTTTGCAAAACTAATTAAATCTCATTTTCTATAGAACTACGTGGAAGAAAAGCTTATTCCTACTTGGAACTGGATGGTCAGTATCATGGACTCAACTGAAGCTCAGCTGCGTTATGGTTCGGCATTATCATCTGCTGGTGATCCTGGGCATCCAAACCATCCTCTCCATGCTTCTCAGAACTCAGCTAGAAGGGAAAGGATGACAGCCCGTGAGGAAGCCAGCTTAAGAACACTTGAAGGAAGAAGGTAGGAAAACAGTTTGATTAGTGCATGCAATATGAATTAGCAGTTTTATAGTAAAATCTTATTCACAGACATCTAAGGAATCTAATGGTGTAGCGCTGGAATGTAGTTACTGTTTTGATTTAAGTTTGCTTCCTGTGTTGTTGCTACTGTCTGGTTTATTCTGACATACTAAAGTAATCTTGAGCATTAACTGTTTACAATGTACTGCATCTGAACTGCTTGTTCTATGCTTGTATCTTATAATCACTATTTTTGTGTGGAGTTCATTGGGATTTTACATCCAAATTTCAAATATAAGGCTTATACATAAAGTATATGTTGTCCTGTGGTGCCTGATGTCTCTGTATTCAATCCTTTTCCTTCACTAGACGTGCTACTTTACTCAGTGCCCGTCAGGGAATGATGTCAGCACGTGGTGATTTCCTGAACTACGCACTGTCCTTGATGCGTTCTCACAACGATGAGCACTCGGATGTTCTTCCTGTTCTAGATGTCTGCTCACTAAAGCACGTAGCATATGTTTTTCAAGCTCTTATTTATTGGATTAAAGCAATGAATCAACAAACAACACTGGATACTCCTCAGCTGGAAAGGAAAAGGTATTGAGGTTGACTCCCAGAAACAGAACTTCAGCAAAAGTGGCATAAGCCCTTTTGTTTCAGTCATTGGCATTGTTCCTTAATAACTTACAGAAATACATGAATTAATCTGTATGTCTGTGTGGGGGGTGTGCAGTAACATTCATATTATAAAAAGAATTTATATAATGGTATATAATGTACCTGTGTTTGATAAGCCTGTTGCAGTATGCTGTTTACTTCTTTTTATGCTGATTGCTGTAAAATGTTTCCTTACTGTTGAAACTTGAGTTGGATTTTTAACTCTATAGCAGTGCCTCTAAAAGACATACTCAGGACAATTCCTCTGCTAATGACATGAGACATACATTTGACAGGATAACAACTTACTTAGGTATCTGTCAAACGTTAGAGATGACACTGGAGAAAATGTCAGTGTCTGATATAATGGGCTTTATGGTTTTGTTTTCCATTTGGTTGTGTGCATTTGAGACTTACGTGATATTTAAAGCACTGTAGGGAAATCAATAGATGAAAATGTCCTTGAGTTGAAAAACTGCTACTTCAACTATAGCATTTTACAAGGTACATTTATTAATTTTTAAGACGTTTTGAGATTTCTTTTTATATATTTTTTATTTCAAATGGCAATTAATGATCATAGAAGTGTCCACATGTTGGTAGTCTACACCATCCGTTCTCATTTCTTACTAGGTTTTTAGGTAATGTGCCCAAGCAGTCCTAGTCAATAGTTAAATGCAGATCTTTGCCCCTTTCTGCTCCTAATTTTCAATGCTGCAGGTCAACTTAAAGTTTTATTTTCTCTACAAATTTAGTAACTGTAAAATATGAGATAGTGATATTTTAGATATATATTGGACTGCTACTTAGTTGCAATACTATGTTCTATTTATCTTGGTAATGTAAGGTTTGTTATGACCTCAGAAGTGTACCAGAGGGGGATGTTATCAACAGTACTTTCCTCACAACTAAGAATTTTATAATACAGTAATCAAGTTCTTGTACTGTCTGACTTGAGTAGTTATAGCCACAGCTTTAACCCTTTTCCAGGCAGTAACATACTTTCAGAAGCTGCTTTTCCCCCAAAAAATTCACATACTGAGATCTGTCAAGTAACTGTTCATCAAAGAATTGCAAAATTTGCATGAAATGCTTATAAAACGATGAAGGCCTAGACCTTTTCAATTAAAAGTGAGTGGTTCAAACAGTTGTTTCTGTTAGATGACATATTAGTAATCTGAGTGAACTTTTGCCAATCTTCATCTAGTTTCAGAACACATTTCACAATGCATAAACTGCCAGAAATGAATACTAATCAAAGTTTTTGACCCTTTTTATAATACAGTGAAATCAAGTTTTTTAATATGCAGCTTGCAGACTTGCCTTCTGAAATGTCATCAGTGAGATTATTTTTAAAGTTTAGAATAGCATTCACTTACATATTTCTTCCTCTAATGCGGGGTCCTAAGATTTTTATATTGATATAGTGTTTAAAACCAAGCATACCCATCACTGCCCAAAGCTGTAACTTTTAAGATCAAAATTGGTAGGTGGCTAAATGGCTCTAAGGGTAACTGTGTGTGATGTAGTGAGTATGTAATGAGAAGTTCTCTACGATGTTTCAGTTTTAGAGTGAGTTTGGTTTTTTAATGTATAACTCTTAAGTACACTCCTGATTATGCTACAGATGTAGATGCTTTGCCTAATAATTTCTTCAAGATGACTGACTCTTTTTTCTTTTCTTTTCTTTCGTTGTGGTTGTTTTGGGTTTTTTAATTAAGAACTCGGGAGCTTTTGGAACTGGGTCTTGACAACGAAGATTCAGAACACGAAAATGATGATGATACCAATCAAAGTTAGTATACAAAAATTGACATAGCATACCAAAATGCCAGACTTTCTTAGTGCTTTTTCCCTTTAGCTAGCTGAGACTTGGAATAAATTTTGCTACTTCTATATGTAAAGTTGGGTTTTAATAAGATTTTCTTAGCATTGTTACTTTACTAGGTATAGTAAAAAGAATAAAAGTGATAACTAAGCAAATTAATAAAGATACAGCATTTACAGAACCATCCTTAGATGTAGAAGGATGAACATCTGTAGAAGTATTAAATTTGCAGAGATTCTCTTCTAGTCAGATAGCTAAGAGGGAAGGATAATTAATTTTTGGCATTTTGTATCCTTTGCTTTTATAACTGAGAAAACTGATTTGAAATCTTCTCTGATATTTAGGTGCTACACTCAACGACAAAGACGATGACACCCTCCCAGCAGAGACTGGCCAAAACCATCCATTTTTCAGACGGTCAGACTCTATGACGTTCCTCGGCTGCATTCCACCCAATCCTTTTGAGGTTCCTCTGGCAGAGGCCATCCCCTTGGCAGACCAGCCGCATCTGTTACAGGTGACATCAGAGATGGTGTTTTGGAAGAAAACTGCAGTTTGCTTTTTCATTCCTCACCGAAGTATATTATTGACCCAGAACGCTTTTGTTACTTTTCAGCCAAATGCTCGCAAAGAAGATCTGTTCGGCCGACCCAGTCAGGGTCTCTACTCATCTTCTGCCAACAGTGGGAAGTGCTTAATGGAAGTTACAGTGGATAGAAACTGCCTTGAGGTAAATGTAAACCTTTTATTATTTTAAACAATACAGTAATTTAAACTAGGACCTTCATTCCTTAAAAAGACACTTTAATGTTTTCAGAGAGAATTTTACATAGCTTTTAGAATGATAATTTAAAAGCCCAGTGCCTGTGAAAACTTGAAATCTTTATGAAAAGTGTGCTTAATGTAGAAACTTCATGATTATTGATTTATAGCACCTTTCAGGCAATTTTTTTAAATGCAGCAGTACAATCCTGAGTTAATTTTGGAATGCTAATTATACAGTTATTTTTGATAAAAAGAATTAAATTTTCCTACAGTCCAGTAGATTTGACTTGCCTTCAGACTGAACATTAATTGGCAAGCATGTGAAATGCAAATATATGGTGGGGAATTTTTAAATTTATTGAAATGATTGAGGTCACTGTGTTTTAACAGGTCAGTAACAGTGTTCACTTTTGTGTGATTTAAAATAGACATCTGTGAATATATGTGCTGAAAAAGCTGCCTAGGCTGCTCTGAAAGTGCATTTAAATTTTACTTTTCCTTTAGGTTCTTCCAACTAAAATGTCTTATGCAGCCAACTTAAAAAATGTTATGAGCATGCAAAATCGGCAAAAGAAGGAAGGGGAAGAACAAAATGTGCCTACAGAAGAATCTGAGAGTTCAAAACCAGGGCCTTCAGCTCACGATCTTGCAGCACAACTGAAAAGCAGCTTGTTGGCAGAGATAGGATTGACAGAAAGTGAAGGGCCACCTCTCACATCTTTCAGGTAGCTGAGTTAAAAATTACTCCTTGAAATATTACTGTTCTGATAAATGGCTGTTTGGGACTCTGGAAAGTCTTTTTTAAATTAAAATGGGTAGCTTAGTTTAGTTTGCATTTGTAGTTTGTGATTAGTAGCTTCTAAAGTGAATAGCTGAACAGTCTTCAAAGAGGTCTGTGCAAACTGTAGACAAATTCCTTTATTCCATGACTTCCTGCTGCAGACCTACTGTGATGTCCTGGGTAGCCAAGTTGAGCAATTAGAACTGACAACTCGCCTTCTGTGTCTGGTGGTGCTGCCCACACTTTATGCAGTTTTAGGGACTAAACTGCCCTCACTTCAAATTACAGCTTTTTTAAAAGAAATTAAGGTCTTGATTGAAGGGAGACCAGTAACAGTGAATTCCATGTAGCAACAAAGTTACATGCTTTTGGAGTAATTATGCATTGGAAGCAAGACTTGTGTTTCAGCTGAAACTAAGCAGCTTCATGTGCTTTTGTCCACAGACTTAGTGTACTGTGTCATTGTTTATCGGGAATAAAAAACTTAGTTGAAGGCAGAGAGTAAGAAAAAGCCAAAGTACACAAAATTTGTCTGAAATTTAACTTGATTCCATGTATCTGTCATTTTTTCTTCTTTCTATCAGGCCGCAGTGTAGCTTCATGGGCATGGTTATTTCTCATGACATGTTGCTGGGACGTTGGCGCCTTTCTTTGGAGCTGTTTGGTAGAGTATTTATGGAAGATGTTGGAGCAGAGCCTGGATCGGTATGTATTTCTCAGTGTAAGGACATTTCCTCTTACAACTAAATTGTGACTCTCCCTGATTATTCTGATTTTGGGGTTTGTGTTTGGTTTTTTTTATTATTTATAGATCTTGACTGAATTAGGTGGCTTTGAAGTAAAGGAATCGAAATTCCGCAGAGAGATGGAAAAACTTAGAAACCAACAATCAAGGGATTTAACATTGGAGGTAAAAAATGTTAGTTTATCTTCTGAATACATTTTCATGAAAAATTGAATTATTACAGTAACTTGATTGGAGAAGTTGTATTTCAGAGTCTGCAAGCAGGTGTCTTAAATCATACTTCTTGAGTTATGTTGCAATTACTCTGAAGGTTTTCCCAGTCTAACTGGTATTTTTAGAGTCTATGCAGCAGTGTCCATAAACTTGTTGAGAAGCTGAAAGTCTCTCAGTATGATAACTGGTAAAGAAAAAACATTTCTTGTATTTTTTGCTAGGTTGATCGAGACAGAGATCTTCTAATTCAGCAGACCATGAGGCAGCTCAACAATCATTTTGGTCGTAGGTGTGCTACCACTCCGATGGCTGTACACAGAGTGAAAGTTACTTTTAAGGATGAGCCTGGAGAAGGCAGCGGTGTAGCACGAAGCTTTTATACTGCTATTGCACAGGCTTTTCTGTCAAATGAGAAACTGCCAAATCTAGATTGCATTCAGAATGCCAACAAGGGTACCCATACAAGTAAGTGATGCACAGCTGTTAAGCTACAGAAAATATTCATAAAAGCCTTGGGTGCTTTTTTTACATAGGAATACTTGGCATTGTGCCAGAGACATCTCTTTTTAGCTCAGCCCAGACTCCGTAAAAATTGTGTGTTAGTTCTCTGTAGCAAGGAAATGGCCCCCCCCCCTTCAGAAACAGGAACCTCTTGTTTTTCTCACAACGAGAGTGTGCTTTAGATGTGCTCAGCTTTTTTGAGCGTCCTTCTCTCCAGTAGGTAATAATTGTCAAGATTTTAGCTTATTAAGTGCTTATACATTTTAATATGGCTGCTCCATCTGACTTGCCACAAACACGTTTTAATGTTTCTGAAAGTATATATAAACTCCGAAAGTATTGTGTCATTTTTAAGTTGGTACAAAGACTTCAGGTCCTTTCTTAAGTTTGGCTGAACCCAGTCACTGCTTCAAGTGAAGTGGTTCGATCTCATTGATGTCTTTCAAGCTCTTCCAAAACTTAGTCTTCCTTACCCTGAAACTTAGGTAGGAGAGAGAAATATAAAGATGTTTAAGTTTATGAGGTTTTTTGCCCTTCAGGTCTGATGCAGAGATTGCGAAATAGGGGAGAGAGAGATCGGGAAAGGGAGCGAGAGAGAGAAATGCGGAGAAGTAGTGGCTTGCGAACTGGTTCTCGGAGAGATAGGGATAGGTAAGTGATACATCTTTACCTTGTTGAAGATACTTTGTCAAATAGAATAATTGCCTTGGCTACCGTCAGGATATACTTCTACTTTCTCCAGTTAAATGAGTCTTTTTCAGGAGCAATTTGCAGGGTAATTTCTTGAAATTCAGTCTCTACTTTTAATTCTTTAAAGAATTATTATGCTTACTTTAGCATTAATAGGTTATGTCACAACCACAGGCCATCAGCCTCTTCTGCTAAAACCATAACAAAAACTTCGTAGTAAAATAAAATTGTGAGATGGTTATGAAACAAAAATGCAATTGGTGGCATGTCTGACTGCTGTATCCAAAACACGAGTAATACTAAAATCTCTGGTTCATTTTGATTCTCTTTCTGATTCATTCTCTCCAAGCAGCTATGAGCAACACTACTATTCCAGCAGTAAAGCTAATGCTAATATGAATCTGTGTGCAAATGATACTGTTCCAGAGGATTTTTGCATTTTTCCTCTGAAATGAGTACAAACAGCTCTGATTATCTTAAGGGACTTCAGAAGACAACTGTCCATTGACACAAGGCCTTTTAGACCAGCATCAGAAGGAAATCCTAGTGATGACCCTGACCCTCTCCCAGCACACAGACAAGCCCTTGGAGAACGGCTCTACCCTCGAGTGCAAGCAATGCAACCAGTAAGACTTCTCTAATACACTTAATGATTGTTCTTGTCATCTTGTAATGTAAAAATTTATTTCCTTATCCATGACTGAAATAATTGAAACTTAATTGAAAATATTTGAACATGTAATACTGATTTTATTTCCTTTTTAATTTTGTTAAGATTTTATTTCTGTAATTTGTTGTCTAGCTTAGGAGGTATCTTGTAATGCATTCTCTATTTAAAATACCAAAACTTTCATAAGACCCTATTTGAAAATGAGAGAACTGGAGGAGAATAGTAAGACCTATCACTCCTTTATCCCCAGGCATTTGCAAGTAAAATCACAGGAATGTTGTTGGAATTGTCTCCTGCTCAGCTGCTTCTGTTACTAGCTAGTGAAGATTCCCTTAGAGCAAGAGTTGATGAAGCAATGGAACTCATTATTGCACATGGCAGGTAAAGTACCAAGAAGTGAGAAATGATTTTGTGGCCAAAGCACTTGTACAGTTCTACATCTAACTCCAATAACTGCATCTTATTCCTTGATAATCTAGATATTTTTCCTTGGACAAGTGACTTTTTGGCTTTGGTTTAATCTATTCTGACTGGTTTCAGAATATGACAACTCCTTATTGAGAGCAGCCCTGCTGAGAAGGACTTGATGGGTGCTGGTGGATGAGAAACTGGACACGAGCTGGCAATGTGCCAGATGTGTTCTGGGCTGCATCAAAAACAGCGTGGCCAGCAGGTTGAGGGAGAGGATTCTGCCCCTCTGGTGAGACCCCACCTGCAGTGCTGCATCCAGCTCTGGGGTCCCCAACACAGGAAGGACATCGAGCAAGTCCACAGGAGGCCACCAAGATGATCCAAGGAATGGAGTACCCACCTTATGAGGAGAGGCTGAGGGAATTGGGGATTGTTCAGCATGGAAAAGAGAAAGCTTATGGGTGACCTAATTGTGACCTTCCAGTCCCTGAAGGGAACCTACAAAAAGATGGAGAGGGACTTCATACAAGAACGTGTAGTGCCAGTTCAAGGGGGAATGGCTTCAAACTGAAAGAGAGTAGGTTTAAATTGGATAACAAGAAGAAATTCTTTACTGTGAGGATAGTGAAGCACTGGAACAGGTTACCCATAGAAGTTGTAGATCCCTGGAGGTGTTCAAAGCCAGGTTGGATGGGGCTCTGAGCAACTTGGTCTACAGGAAAGTGTCCCTGCCCACAGCAAGGGGGTTGTAACTAGATGATCTTCAGAGTCCCTTTCTAACCCAAACCGTTCTGTCATTCTATGAGTCTGTGATTGTGAAATTAAATCTGCCTTCTTATTCCCTTCTCAAGGGAGAATGGTGCTGACAGTATATTGGATCTTGGATTGCTAGACTCTTCAGATAAAGTGCAGGTAATGACCTGTTGCACAAAGTTTATGTAAGATTCAGTTGTATCAGTTAATTTTGAAACTGGAAGCAATTGGAAGCTTTCTTTATCATGCAAGACAAAGTTCTGTTTAAACATTCATTTTCTTTTGAAAGGATTTACAGTAAGTAGTCAAAAGTATAAAATGTTATCATTGGGAAATATCATGGAAATTCTTTACCAATGGAACCTGAATCTTTGGGTCTCATAGCAAGTAGCTTGTTGATGTGTGTCAGTAACTAGAATTAAGTGTGTTAATTGCTATTTTGACTTTCAAAACAGGAAAATAGAAAGCGACATGGATCCAGTCGCAGTGTAGTAGATATGGAATTAGATGATACAGATGATGGGGATGATAATGCACCACTTTTTTACCAACCTGGAAAACGAGGTTTTTATACACCAAGACCTGGTAAAAACACAGAAGCAAGGCTGAATTGTTTCCGAAACATTGGCAGGTATGCTACCGTTAACTTCTTAGCCTGAAAAAATGTAAAAGACAATCATACCCAACACCAGGGAGAGTACCAATGATGCAAGCTGGAAAAACCTTTTTTTTTAATGGTCTGTATTTTTCACCCTGAGCCTAAATAGTGGGGAATTTGCATACGTCAACTTGTGGTTTCTTCTCCTGTTAAATTTTAATTTTTTATCCTTTTTTTTTTACATTATGTATAGCCACAATTTTCATTTGTGACCAATAAAGTTGGAAAGCTAGCTCCAGCTTAATTCTTAGAATATTGGAACTCCTTAATGTGAGTTTGCTGAAAGATCTCTAGTGTAATTTCTGTTGTACCAAACAAACTCCAAATGTATCTTTTCAGAATCCTAGGATTGTGCTTGTTGCAGAATGAACTATGTCCCATCACGTTAAATAGACACGTAATCAAAGTTCTACTTGGCAGAAAGGTAAGTTGAACATAAACATTTTAATTTCCTGTAATTACTTAAAGTCTCATCTATAAAACTGTTTATTTCCCCTAATCACATAGGTATTAACTAGCCAACTTGATACTGGAATTGTATGGATGTCTTTAATTTGAGGACTATTAATTTTTTCATTTCCTACATTTTGAACAGAGTAGATGTACTAGAAGTCAGGTATTTGACTAAGATGTAATGGTTTGTAATAGGTTAGCCTTCAAATCTCTTCAGAAGCTACATACTATTTCTGCTTTTTCTCTTCCAGAGACTCAGAAAAGACAGTGTTAGACAATACTAGGCAATAGTATCTTAGCTTTCAGAAAAGCATTTTTCTGGATATTTGACAGAGCTCATGGAATTAATTTATAATTAAAATTTTGTCTCAGATGTAGGTGTAATTTAATTCAGAGCAATAATTACCTAAACTTTTGACCAAAACTGCTACCCTGGCCCAGTAAAAACTAATAATGTACTGCACTTTTGATGTATTAGTCAATAGTATTGTAAGTTCTGTCTGACCCAACAAACTTAAACCAAGGTTTGTTACTGCTAGTCTTTCCTTAAATTCAATTTCGATCACATAATCAGTTATCCAACATAGTATAATCTGTAATGAAAAGGGGTTAATGGCAGAAATGACCTTTAAATATCCCCTGGTGTCTTTCAAGAGTGATTGCCTTCTAATTCTTCTCTTCACGTTTTTCTTGTTGAATATGTATTCCTTCCAGTATTCTAATGTACTTCTGAAGCAGACTGAAAGTAGGAGTTTAACTGCATTTATTTCCATGTATTTGTATCCTTTCTTGCTAGTGCATAGACCTGGCACAGATCACATGATTTTGAATACGCTCTTAAACATCTGTTATGTTTCAAACTGCTGTCCTTTTTGTGTAGGTGAACTGGCACGACTTTGCTTTTTTTGATCCGGTTATGTATGAAAGCCTTCGGCAACTTATCCTCGCTTCCCAGAGTACAGATGCTGATGCGGTGTTTGCAGCAATGGATTTAGCCTTTGCAATAGACCTGTGCAAGGAGGAGGGTGGAGGGCAGGTAAGCACAACTAAATCTGTGGCTCTGTACTGTCAAGAGTTCGACAGCTGCTGCAGGTTGGTTGTAGTGTGCACATAATCCATGCTCTTCTCAGATGGCAGGTAGAACATTTTACTCTCCCTGGATTCAATGCAGTGTTCTTAGACATTGAAGCCTGGATTTTTTTTTCCTTGAAAGTGATCTAGAGCCTACCACAGAGCCTGGCTACCACAGTCAGTCCTAGGGAATTTTAAAAACTCACCCGAAGTAGTAAATTTTGCTTGGTTTTGGAGGTATATTAAGCAATAAATCACTCTGCAGCATACTGTGGTGGTTGTAATAATTTCATTTCCTTTTTTATCCCTTTTCTTTTTCCCCTTTTTAAATGTTCCTTATTTCTTTGCCATAGGTTGAACTTATTTCCAACGGTGTAAATATACCAGTCACTCCTCAGAATGTATATGAGTATGTCCGGAAATATGCAGAACACCGAATGTTGGTAGTAGCGGAACAGCCTCTACATGTAAGTCTTTAGTGGAGTGTTTTTAAAAAGAAAAAAAAAAAAAAACCCTGTAATATTTCAGTCAGTTAATTATTTTCCTCGTTGTGGTATTGCTAATCAGGTTTCTTTTGAAGTCTTGACAACTTGATTAAAAGTATTTAATTTTCTATTTTTTTTGTAATTGTATAGCTGTTCATGCAGTACTGTGAAGACTGAGTACTTTGAGCAATGTATTTTATAGAATGAAAGATAATTTCTTTTATAGTGGGTTTCATTGGTTAAATATATGTGTTCATTTCTTGAGCTCACATGGCACAAATCCTCTTGGAACTTTGGCTTCATATTTGGTAGCTACCATTCTAAGATTTATTACCTTTGATTTGTTTCCATCTTTGTTCTAAGGAAAAATCAGTCCAACTTCTACTAGCTTGGCAAGAAACATAAAAATTGACTAGAAAACCATATTAAAAATTATTTTCTTTTTGAAGCCCTTGTAAAATAAAACTTACGGAATAATGTATTTTTGTAGACAGTTAATGAAGGTCCAGTCTGTCATATGATGCTACATCTAAACTTTGTTGCTTGTGCTCATTGTGGTTTCCTGCTGCACATCTGAGATTACCAGATTACCTCTGTGCAGCTGAGGTCCAAATTCTCACAGAAAGAACATGTTCCTGGAATTAAGCTACTTGATCTCCATGTCTGTGTAAATTAATAGTTTGACTCTTGTTTATTTTAAGAGTTGAAAACCCTTACATTTGTATTAATTTTGGAATTTTCTAAAGTAAATGGATTCATAGTATTCCATTTTGAATATGGAATTTCCAGTCTTTTCAGGATATTACTTATTTATATAGAATGTGTGCATGTGTAATATTTTTGAAGAAGAGTTGGCATGTGTCTGAGGAAGCAAAGTAAAAGTAACATGCAAAGATGCATTTTCTTAAAATTCTCATCAGGTTCAGCGCAGCTTAGCAAAATACCTGAACATTTCAGCATTAGAGACTGCGTGTGCTTCTGCTCCTGGTGAATTACCAGCTCAAACCATTACTGCTTTCTTTTGCTATGTAGTAGGGTTTAACAATTGGTGTGGTACTTTATTTCAGAAGATTTGCATCTAAGATGATAAAGCTTTGAAAGGAAAGAACAGCTAGAGAATAATGAATCTTGAGTTAAAGGGGATTTAACATGAAACTTTTCAGTAATGCATTTAAAATCAATCTTAAAAGTTACAGGGTTACAATGTGCATTTTGTGCTTTTCACTTAAGGCAATGAGGAAGGGGCTTCTGGATGTACTTCCAAAGAATTCATTAGAAGATTTGACAGCGGAAGATTTCAGACTTTTGGTAAATGGCTGTGGTGAAGTAAATGTGCAAATGCTAATCAGCTTTACCTCCTTCAATGATGAATCAGGTATGAAATAACTTACTCAGAGTTGCAGGGATAACTTAACACTGTTTGTTCTGTGTGGAGTAGTTACCAGCATTAAACTTAAACTGTCTCATCAAATCTGCCATTAGTTAATAAGCCAGTGAAAGCTGTAATAAAGTTACTACTTGGGATTTTTTTTTTTACATTCCTTTGAAAATATTTACCTTCAGTTAAGGGAGGGTGGAGAAAGCATGTTTTCCAACTTTGCTGTCACTAGATGTTAAATACAAGGATTGTATTATTGGTGGTATATCTTTCTTGTGAAAATTGTGACCTAAATTTAGAACTATGAATGTGATGGATGCAAATGTAATATTTCTTGCATAGTTTTTAAACTGCATTTAGCTGCATTTAGGCTTTTTGGTAAGGAGGGAGGAGTGGGAGTGGTACTGAGTTATGTCACTGTTAGCCTTGCATTCAAAGCTATTAGTTTTGAAATTACTAGTCTCCAATATCAGGACTTCATGAATGCGATTGTAGCTGAGATCCAACTTGCAGCACATGTGAAACAGATCTCTTAATGTTACTGTCCAGTGTAGCAGCTGAATTGTATACCTTTTTATTTCACACAGGAGAAAATGCTGAGAAGCTTTTGCAATTCAAGCGTTGGTTTTGGTCCATAGTTGAGAAGATGAGTATGACGGAAAGACAAGACCTAGTAAGTTGTCCATTCCCATTGGAAACATGCAGAAGAATTGGAATAACTGGTGTCATTACTGTTCTTAACCGTATCTACCTGCAGAGACTTTGTGAAGAGTTAAGGTAGCAGAGCAGGGTAGTAGGGTTGGGTAGGACTGTCAGTTCTGGAAACAGCAGGTGTGAATCTTGGACCTTCTTGTAACTGAAAGTAAGCATGGTGTGTCCTTCTCCATGTTCATAGGTCTCTTACAGAAGCACAGTTTTACTCTGCACAGTTGTTCTTAAGATGAGTAACTGTGGTTACTCAACTGTGTTTTGGGCTGGTAGGGTTTTGAGGTTGAGTTCTCTTCATGGATCATCTACTCACCTGACTTCTGTGTATCCTAAGGGCAATATGTGTGTCCTTTCTGTAAGATGTCAGTAATTATTCCATGTCCTTCTCAAAGCCCTTTAGGAATAACAGATGAGAAGCATGCAAGAACAAGATACTGTTCAGGGGTTTTAATTTCTAAAAACTTACCTGTAAATTGTATTTGTTGTACACTTCTTCAAACTGTTTGTTTTTAACTTCCTAGTCTTTAAGGTACTCTCTCTCCCTTACAGTCTACTAAGAGGAAACAAAGAGTGCTCTGAAAAGTGGAAACCCTAGAGCACATTTTTCAAAGGAGTATCTATGGTTACACTTTGGTGGTGACTCAGTATTTCACACTTGAGACAATAAACCAAATACTCTCTGTTGCTGTCTTTTGTCTGTACCAGTACTACATTCTGTAGTCTCTAACTGGTTTGTGAGATACTCGTGATTCAATTTGTATTGATGGCAGTCACCACCTTCCCAGATGGACTTGGGGACATTTCATTTACTGAGGATTTGTTGATACAGGATAATTTTGAGTGCTGCTTTTATCAGTTTTATGAATGAGTAGTTGAGGAAGGGAAGTGAAGGAAGCTACTACAGAAGCAAGTAGCATGACTGTGGAGTTTAGTTGGCATATTGAAGAGAACGTAGTGTGATCAAACTTGCTGTGACTGTGCAGTTCTTTTTTAACCTATCACTACACATGTTGTAGGCAGTGTGAATCTCAGTCTTGTAAATCATAATTTTAAGTGCTGTCTTCTTTTTTCAGGTTTACTTTTGGACCTCAAGTCCATCATTGCCCGCCAGTGAGGAGGGATTCCAGCCTATGCCATCCATCACAATAAGACCACCAGATGACCAACATCTTCCTACAGCAAACACTTGTATTTCTCGCCTTTATGTCCCACTCTATTCCTCTAAGCAGATTTTGAAACAAAAATTGTTACTCGCCATTAAGACCAAGAATTTTGGTTTTGTGTAGAGTATAAAAAGTGTGTATTGCTGTGTAATATTACTAGCTAAGTTTTGTAGATTTTTCCATTTGTCTATAAAAGTTTATGAAAGTTAATGCTGTCATTCATACCCCTGGTGGTACTTCAGAGATTTAAATGCAAACATTCCTGTACTAAATCTGTAACGTAAAGGCCTAAGGAGCACTAGCAATATGTGATTGCAACAGTTTGCTAGTCAATAACTCCTTTGCCTAACCCCAGCCAAAGATGACAGCAGAACAATATAATTTACACTGTGATTTATCTTTTTGCTGAGGGAAAATATGTAAAATGTTCTGAAAATTCACTGCTGCCTTTGTGGAAAGTGTTTCAGCAAAGGTTCTTGTATAGAGGGAGTAGGGAGTTTCGAAATAAAAAATTAAGTATGTTCTGTGTTTTTAACTTTTTTTTTAAATGGTGTTTAATTTGTGGTTGGCTGCAGTTGTGTATCATGTATATTGAACTTGTAAAAAGTTCTGACAGCTCAGATCCTGGAGTTGGGATCGTTCACTTATGAAACCACTTTCATTGCAATTTTTGTTCTATTGCATTGAACTCTGGCACATCAGATACCATCACTAATATTTTGCATGTAATCTGTACCTTTAGTGTTTTTTTTTTTTTCCTTGTACATATTTGATGAGGCCAATGCACAGTATTTCATAGTTCACAATCAACATTTTTGTATCCTTGTTACAGTGAACAGACAGTCAGGAGATTGTTCCACTACCAGTTCTAACCCAACACTTGTACTACATTATCTAACTATGTAAACTCAGCCTGGGCACTTTCTGGTAACTGTAAAATGTTTATAAGATCATGATTATTGAAGATACATTTTTTGGAAAACTTTAATGTTCGTGAGCTGCTTAACTTCTTTTGTATCTAGCCTTTTTTTAAGTATCTTGTTACAGTTTTTTAATAAAGAAATTACAGACAAAATATACCAAGTCATACTGAAGAAACAATAGTTTTTATTTATTTAGCCATTTATACTTTAGCTAACAGCATACACTAAACACAGTTGTTCATTAAAAATCTGAATTTTGTAGCTGAAAAATTGACATGCAGAAGACATTTAGCCCACATTTTACAGTTAGCAGAGAATCCTGAAAGAAACAGGCCAGGCAACCCCTGCTTTTTACAGAATTGGTTTGAAGGAAAAGTGGCTTGTTCTGAAAAATCTCAAGGCAATTAGGTTAGAATAAAATTCTCAAACTTCATTGTAGTGAGTTCTACTGTATGTTCACTTTTGAAGTGGTTGGTTGCTTTTGGGGAGGGCATTCTTTGACCATAATCTAGGACTTCTTTTCTCTAAGGCTTGACAGATTTTTGAGAGTTAGAAATTGATTAATAAAGAAAGGAGCTACTTTTTCTGTGTCAAAATAAACTTCTGAAAGCTTAGCAGATGGAAGTATAGAGGGATAAGAGCTTCTGTGGTGGTGATATTCTCCTTTCCTGCTTCTCCAACCCTATTAGTCCGTGTTAGTGATTTTTTTTCTCCCTTTTGTTGGGAAGAGCTGAAGTAATGTTCCATCAAAATCCCAGTGGAACTCTCCTTTGCCAGAGCTCCACTGGGTTTTCCGTTCTGTCAGCTAGTTTGAGGATGTCCAGAAGTTACCTACATCTGATTTTCAAAAAAGCCTCTATTTTCATCATTTATTTAGTTGCTAGAGGTGTGGAGTACAGTTGATACCACAAATTCTGATAACCAGTTGCCAAATTGATGCTGAAAATCCTGTTTTCTAAATAAGGCGGACTGTTCCAGGCTTGTGTAGTTAAACTGCAGATAAATAAATAGATGTAGAATTATTTCTGCATGTACTAATACTTCCTCTAAATCGATCATCCTAGAAAAGGATAATTTCAGTGTACGAGGATTGGAGTCTGTTCTAGATTTCCCCTTGTGACCTCCAGTGTATCATAAGTTCAAAACTTTATTAGATCTTACTATGCTAAAAAATAAAAAAGCAGTACAGCCTCACAAATCTAGGTAAAGGCATTTTAGTGTAGAGAAAATTCATGCTGGTATGGCTGTTCTCTTATGCTAAGGAGGGTACAAAGGTACAAAGCAACCTCTACCTTATGCCTGGATATCAAACTGCTGTGATTATTTCCACTACCAAAACTGCCTCTAACTGAAATGGATGAAGTTAGTAGAAAGCAACAAAAGAAACTGTTTAGAATAGGCATTAAATCTCCAGTCTGTAAAATAAAGCTCCCTCCCTCACAAAGCTTTGTGAGGCTTGATGTACTAAGAAGTATCCAAGACCCTTGGATGAAAGGCCACATATACATGTAAAGTACTGTGTATATATATATGTATTGTGTGTATATGTATATAAGTGTATGTGTATGTATAACATATAAATATATGTTATATGTATATATATTTCTGTATATAGCTTAAACATTTTTAAGTCCTGTAATGTATAGCTAGACAAAAGTTATGCAGATAGCACAGTAGCTCACCATATATACACACACAAGGCATTCTGATAAGCAGAGAGGGAATTTAGAATGATATATGCTGTCGTCATTGACTTGAAATATGTATGTAGCTTTATAAATAGCTTTTTTTCCTCTGTATGGTGTATTTAAACTATATCAAGATTTTAATAAGAAAAATGTTTATTAAAATCATACACCTCCTCTCCCTTTGACTTAAGCCCTTCTGTTAGTTCACTTAAAATGTGGTGGAGAAACTAGTTACAGGAAAATTCTGCAATGTTAACACTTTTTTAATAGTCTAAATCCTTAGCTGTTCACCATTGCTGAAAGAGGAGATAAACGTAGCTACTAATAAAATGTTATCATCAACTACTAGAGTAGGTCCTAATCTGAATCTAGGGAAAACTGATACTTTAGTGCTAATTTTCATGACTAATTCTTGGCTTTGGTTTCTGTTATTTAGCTAGCTGTATCCAACACAAAGTAAATTACTTGCTCCAGCTTTGATAATTTTCCAGGACTGAATAATTCTATGGACTTGTCATCAAGTGGTCTTTCCCACCTGTGTGGTTTGGAAGTGACTTTTTTTTCCTGCAAGTTAGTTACTTGGTCACGAGATAACAAGCAGTGATAAAGCTGTAAACTGGCAAATTTGTGAATCCAAACCAATACCCTTGCACAGCAGCATTCAGGGAGGCAGAGGAAAGGAAATTTTCCTCAACTCAACATTTATCTTTGTATGCAATTGTGCAAATCATACAGACCTGCTGTTTTTCAGAAGTTTACTTCCATACATCTGAAGAGAGGTGTGTAGGGAGCAGGGCTGCACCTCTCCATGGTAGTTGGAGTGCAGGTGGGAGAAGTTCCCCAGTCACCACCAACCACCACCTGTGTGGTTGCTTCTCAGGGAGAGCCAGAATTCAGCACAGCTCCTGGTCACCCTTAACACCATGGGAAAGATTGTTCACTAGGTTTGTATTAACCTCCTTTCTATGCTTACTCCTCTGCCCTAACTCCCTTTTTATAGTGTCCCATAGCCTGTGGATCCTGTCTCTCTGTGCACCTTCTGCCATTTCTGAGCTGCTTCTGTGTCTGTGCTTTTTGCTTCACTGACACTTGGATTTCTCTGGCTTCCTCTCTGTAAGGCAAACTATGGATACCTTGCTCAGTAGCTCTGATTCCCTTCCTCTTTTCAAGGTTTGTAGGATTTGACCTTTTGTCTGAACTCTTCAATTTGCCTATTTTGTAACAGGTCTGCTAAAATCAAATAGAAAATTCTGCAAATCCAGATTAACTGGATTTCAGCACATGTGGTGTTAGCTTATTCTGAGGTAGAATGAATGTCCACACATTGAAATGTGTAGGTGAATGGGTCATGTGAAAGCTTCAGTGACTACCTTGAACTCACAGTGCTGGAAGTTTCCACATGATCTCTGTGGGAGGACATGAACAGGCTTCACAACTGGAAGCTGGCCTCCATCACAGTGCAGTTGTTGCCCATCAGGACTTTTGGCATATCAGGAGCTCCAGTGGGTCCTTTGCTAGTTGGAAATCGCTTTTCTGGCTTTCATTTGCAGCTATTTCAGATTTGCTGAATTGAAAAGCATGGAGAGCTTTTAATTTTTTATGTATTTTTAAAGGATTTTTGTGGAGTTGTCTTAAGAGGGTAACTTCATGTCTTGCTTGAAACATGAGAGACTATTTTTCCCCCTTTGTCAATGGCTTAATATAAAGGTATTTTTTGTCTATTACCACCACAAATTACTATTATAGTAACAGACTGTTTAGTATAACAGGATGCAGTTGGTTGCTCCCAGGTGTTTCAGGACTTTTCCATAATGTAACTCCTCAGTGTCCCTTTGTCCAGTGGCAGTGGCAGCTTACACAAATGCGAATGCTTGAATACTGAAGTCACATAAACCTACTGGAAAATAGATTGTTGCCACAACCTATGGTGAGGTTTCTCGGCAAGGAGACTGCAAGGAGACTTAAGGAAATTTTAGGCTTTAGAAATACTGAAATGATTCACAAATTGATTTTCCGACAGTGAACAGTGCTAAGCTGAAAAGCAGATTTCACTTTTGATTTATAAATTAAAATTCTTCAATTTACCTGAAATGGCATTTTCATATACAAAATTAGACTTAGCTGCCTTTTAAAATGGGTTATAAGTATTCCCCAAAAAAGTAACACCTTTTGGGGGAGGGAGGAAAGAGGTGTTACAGTTAAAGCAGTGATGACTATATTTGCCAGAGCAGGACAGCTGCCACAGCAGTGAGGAACTAAGGGAGGAATACAGCTTCCACCACCTGTTGGGGAGCTTGTTCTAAATACTACATTGTAGGTACAGCTAAGTAATCTGAAATCTTGCAAAATTGTGCATAATGCTGTATTTCATTTGTATGTGCTTGTCTGTACTTTGGTGTTGTGTACATGATTTAATTTTTATAAAACAAAGCTAACAGAGGCAGATTTTTGTGGAGGTGCAAGAACAGCCACCTGCTGTTTGGTTAATCCTTGAAGTACATTTCCTTTCCAGTATTTTTCTTTTTTATGTGCATCTTTAGGCACCATGTAAGTAGCCATTTCCTATGCATTGGTAAAAGGACAGGTGTTTAAGAAGTTATCACCAAATACTTGAACAATTTTATATTGCTAAGTATATTAATTTATGATAGGTCTTAATTCCTGTCAGGACAGGGCGTTTCCTTATTTAGGGAACTCTAAACAGCAGCCACGACAATCAGAACTGGGGGCTAAGACAACTAATAGGCAAGTCGATGTCATTTAATATGAATAGTCTGCTGCTTGTTGGTTTTGGCCCAGAAACTCACACATCTCCCCCTTAAGCCACCAGCACACTCTGTATTACACACACCAATAGAATTTGTCTGTAAATGGATAAGCTGGGTTTGCTCTACACCAATCAGTGTTCCTTTCAATTGTTCTGGACAAAAAGCTGGAAGCCGTGGGGGTCCATATGCTCCATACGAGTGGAGCTGTTGTTGGATGTGAAGATTAAGCAGCTTGTATAGGTATCTTTGGGAAATAAAACTTCAAGGATGTCTCAGAAAGAACAGTACTCTGGTAACAGCAGATGTTAGTGTGAAACCACCTTTTCTCATTTACTGTTTGTGTGTTCCTGCTGTGCTTTTCAGTAACTTGCTGCTCAGGCACGTGTTTCTGCTCCTCAGAAAACTCCATCTAAGAAAACCAAAGCTGTTCTTGTGCTTAGTCAGCCGCGCTGCACAGCTCTCACCACTGAACTTTTCTTACCCCCTGCCCTGGTGAGGCTTGAGTGTCTCTCACAAGGCATAAAAAAGCCGCAGGAAACAGATGCAGTCCCGAGGAGCCCAGCTGGCCTGACTCCCCTTCCGATGGTTAGGAGTGGAGAGAGGTCTCAGTCACTGTGGCAGACAGGTGCCTTTAAAAAAAAAAAACCCAAAATTCTTAAGGGCACACGGATTCTTAAAGCAACACTGAAAGTTACCTTTCTGGAAATGGGACACCCGAATCTTTTGAAGCTCTCTCTGCTTGCGAGCAGGGAGAGAAACAAATATCAATCGTACTTTCACTGGCAGGCCCTGAGCGAGCGCCTCCAAGCGCTGCAACTCTGTGTTTGTTATGCAATTACTGAGTCCTCCCCGGGGGAGGAGCGGCCTTGGCCATGGCCGTTCCCCCTTCCTCCGCCGGCGCCCCTCGCGGTGCAGTCCCACCGGCCATGGGCGAGCGCCGGGGGCCGGCAGCGCTGCAGGAGGCGGCGGGCCCGGAGCGGGTAAGGCTGGGCCGGGCGGGGGCTCCGGGAGCGGCGACGGCAGCGCGGCCCTGCCCGGCCGGGCCCCGCGGCCTC
>VZTE01002671.1:331734-399974 GCA_013397775.1 Eulacestoma nigropectus
GCCCCGCGGCCTCCCGCACCGCCGGGCGCTGCGCTGCCTCCGCGCCGGGCCGGGCCGCCTCGGGGGGACTCCGGGCACTGGGGATCTGCCGCTTCGGACAGCCCTGGAAAGGGCACGGGCCCATTACCCCGTGCCCTTGTCCCGCCCAGCTCAGCAGGGCCGGACCGCTCGAGCGCCGCGGTCCCGGGGAGCGCTGGCAGCACCTGCGGGGGATGCGGGCCGGCGGCCCGGATCGGGAGCGCTGTGGCAGCACCTGCGGCGGATGCGGGCCTCCGGCCGGAGGCCTGGGGCTGCTTGGCACGGGGTCTGGGCATCGCCGGCCCTGCTGCCCCGGGGCTTCTGGCCTTGCAGAGCTGCGCCTGCCGGGGCCGGGCAGATAGAGCTCGTCCCCTCCGCCCCGAGCTGCCATGGAGGCAGGTGTGGATGTTGGTGATGTTCCTGGCTTCCCAGGCCCTGTGGACCAGGAAAGTCTGCCCTTGCGAGGTGTCTGAGCTACGTTCTGGTGTCCCCCCAGTATAACCATGCTAAGCCAGGCTGAGGTGTGTGAGGAGAAAGGGTCTTCATGGCAGGGAAACCCATGTAGTCCTCCCAAACCCTTGTGTCACATCGGTAGTCAAGTATCCAAAACCAGGTGTGCCATGTTAAATACAAGTGTAAGAAACCCCTTACTGTTTCCCCCTGAACAGTGATGTGCTGTACCTGTAGTGAAGGGGTGCGTGGTAGTCAGTCCTGTGCATCCCCTCAAGCATGTGGAACCAGCAGGTGTTGAGCTCCTCAGCTGCTATGCAGTGCAATCCATCTCTCCCAGGAATGGTAGTGGTCTTCCCAGTCTCACTGCTGGCATGGCCTGTGCTGCCCAGGGCTGGCCTGAGTGCTTTGGGAGCTCGTGGGATGCACATGCAGCCTCTTACTAGGATGCATGAGGGTTCATGGTCACATACCATTGAGTGTATGTGCCACATCACAGTGCTGGCTCTGCCAGCACCTTTAGCTTTTTCCCTGGCTACAGCTAATGTAGGGCATGTAACTGTGATACTTGTACATGTAGCCCAGCAGCTGTTGCTGTGGGGTGGTGGTTGTATGTGTGCATATATGTTAATTATTTCCTAGTTTGCTGAATTTGAAATTAATGGAAGGAGTTTCAGGACCCTCAAGCAGTCTCTGTTGTCCATTTGGTTTATTGTCATCACCAGAAGAGCTTGTCTCTCACAGTGCAGAATAACTGGGATGTGATGTACTGGAGTGTGTCCAGCAAAGGGCTGATGGTTAAGAGACTGCAGCATATGTCATACGAAGAGAGGCTGTGAGTGTGTGTAGATACCTAGTGGAGAGAGTGAAGGAGACAGCCAGGCTCTTTTCAGTGGTGCCCCATGGTGGGGCTAGGGGCATTGGTCACACACTGAAGCACAAGAGGTTGCATTTACATGTAAGAAAACACTTGTTTTTCCTGAAGATGGTCAGATGCTGGCACAGGTTGCTCACAGAGGTTGTGTAGTTTCCATCCTTGGAAATACTGAAGCCTCACCTGGATGCAGCCCTGGGCAGTCTTGCTCTGGTTGACCCTGCTGGAGCAAGGCTTGGCCTGTGCCCATCAGCTTCAGCTCTTTTATGCATTTGGATCATGTTGTCTGAACAGAATGAAGCACGTACACTTTATAAACTGGATGGGTGCCCTTTGTCGTTATGGTGAGTGTTGACTTATATACACCATCATAGCATTAAGAAAAGATCTGGGGTACAGATTGAAGGTAGTGTTGACCTAGTGACTGTTACTTTCTCCTGCCCCCCATACTCCTGCCAGTGCCCCTGGATCCAGGAAGGCAAGGTAGGGAATGCATTATGCTCCTTGAGCACAAGGTGGTGACTGCTCAGAAGCCTCAGCAGTGATCAGAATGTGCTACGCACTTGAAATTGAGTTAGAGAAGATGGGATTGTCTTGTAGCCACTAGCTGCCTGCCTGCCAGTTTAGAGCCTGCCTGTGAAACTCCTTTCAACCCCTGAAGGTGATCAAGGAGGTGAGATACAGGTTGAGCAGGACGTTCCAGTATGGTGTAGTCTCTGTGACTGACTTTCCTTTTTTAAAATTTAAAAAAAAACCCCCAACAACCAAAAGCATCTATTTAAAAAGATATTTGTGCAGTTTTTAAAACCACGGGCCAGTCAGCCTCACCTGAATCCCTGGAAAGATGATGGAACGGCTCATCCTGCAGTCCGTCTCTAAACACATGGAAGACAGGCAGTCATCAGGTGTAGTCACCATGGATTCACCAAAGGGAACTCATGCTTAACCAATCTCATTACCTTCTGTGGTCTGACAATTGGCTGAATAGACAAGGGAGACCAGTGGATTTTGTCTGCATGGGCTTTTGCCAGTGTCTCCCATGATACCCTCATAGGCAAGCTCAGAAAGTGTGGGCTGGATGAGTGGATGGTGAGGTGGATTGAGCACTGGCTGAATGGCAGAGCTTGAAGGGTTGTGGTAAGCATCACAGGGTCAAGTTCAGGCCTGTCACTGGTTGTGTGCTCCAGGGTTCAATGCGGGGCCCAGTATTGTTTAACTCATCCCTCAGTGACTTGGATGAAGGAGCAGAGGGCTCCTCAGCGAGTTCACTGATGGCGCAAAGCTGGGAGGAGCAGCCAATAGCCCCAGAGAGCTGTGCAGCCCTTCAGAAGGACCTCGAAAGATTGGAGAGATGGGCAGAGAAGAACCAACTTATACTCAGCAAAGGCAAATGCAGGTCCTATACCTGGGGAGGAACAACCCCAGGCACCAGTACAGGATGGGGGCCAACCTGTTGGAAAGCAGCTCTGCAGAGGTCCTCTGCTTTGAGGGTCCTGGAGGACAACAGGCTGTCCATGAGCCAGCAGTGGCTGGGCTAGCAGGGGAGACTTTTGCAGTGTTTCCATTTTCAAGGATGACAGCTGGTGCAGAAGCAGATGGAGTTGTTGGCTGCGTGTCAGGCCCTGAGAAGGTGTGTGCTAACAGAAGGTGCTGAACCTGCCAACCCCAAATTCTCCTAATTCCAGTGAGTTATAGTAAGCACCTCTCTGTCCTGGAAAGTAAAAAAGGTCTTGCACTCTCATGGTCTTCAGCAGAGACTCTGCAAGATGATGCTGGGAAATCTGTCTCATGTAATTGAGTTATATTTAAAAAGATAATAAAGTGGTAGAATTGTAACCCAGAATGTGCTTCCCTGATGTATTCATTTGGCATCTGTGGTATCTATGCCAGCTATGCAGTGTGCATGTGTGTTTGGGTGTTTTTTTTGAATGTGAGTGGCATTATTAGTTTGAGGATATTTTCCAAATTGAAGTAAAGGAATGCTTTTTATTATGTGAGTAGGGACAAGCAGGCTGGGTAGGGAAAGGACTTTGGCACCTCCAGGAGGGTAGAGATAATGGTGTTCAAAACCATCGGCTCCCCTTCTCTGCTGTATTATACATAACACCTCGTATGCTGCCTGTGGTTAGTTATCCTCTACAGCAGTGTCAGTGGGATCTCGGAACCAACCCAGAAAGGTGTCCTGCTGGCTGAACTTCTGATCAGTGTGAGTCACCAGCCCTTCTGCAGAGGTTGCAGCGTGCTGTCCTGGCAGCTCTTGACAGCAGTTGTTTCTAGTAGGTGCTTGGTGACATGTCTGCAGGGATTGATCCTGGGAGCAGATGTCCCCAGCCAGAGGTGGGGTGAAGTGTGCCCTGCTCAGAGTGCCCTCCCTGCCACTTTTCACTGGCCTATTTCCTAAATGTCAGCTGTCCCCACCTCGGCTGGGCTGGGAGCTCTCTGAGGAAGAGCTGTGCACAGATGTCCTCTGGGAGCCCACACAGAAGGGTCAGGGTGGAGATGGGTGACTCCAGGCAGAGGTTTTCCTGCTGCCAGCTGCTGGGAAGAGGGCATGTCAGCTTCGTATCAGCACTTGAGGGAGAGCCTCCAGAGCAGCCTCCATACCTGCACTGGTGCGTGGGCTGCCCTCACAGGTTGCATACACAGACCTCCATGCTGAGGCTCGCTGTGGCACAGGGCTCTCCTCTGTCAGCTGGCATTAGTTGCTGTGATCTCATGGCTTTCTTAAGAAAGTCCATCGAGGTCCTAATGGCTGACTGTAAAGCAAATGGCTGGGAGGTACCTGGGCAGTGAGCCTGATGAGGCTGTGCTGGTTTCAGGCTGCAGCACCATGCCATGACCTCACACGTATCTCTCCATGCGTGGTACCGCAGTGGCTGCTGTCTCCCAGGGCAGATTTCCTCCTCATACTGCAAAAGGCTTTGTCTTTGGCACACAGGTGTGGGGCGCTTCCTGGCGCCGGCACAGCTGGGAGGGGGCGGTTGGTGTGAGCTGTGCTGGGTAGAGCTGGGAGGACAGGCAGTGCTGCCGGGAGCACGGATGGAGGGCGAGGGGACACATTCCCCAGGGACAGGCAGTGTATCCACCTCAGGGAGGCAGGTGAGTGTCTGTGTGACATGGGTGAACTTTAAACCACGCCTTTTGGATAGTGCAAGAAGAAGGAATAAATAATGGTAACTTTAACCAGAACTGTGCTTTATTTTCAGAGCTCATCGAGTTCTGCTGAAAATGGCTCAGACCTTGACGAAGAGCCTCTACTCAGAAAAAATCACCGCCGGTTCGTCATCTTCCCCATCCAGTACCCAGACATATGGAAGATGTATAAGCAGGCTCAGGCCTCCTTTTGGACAGCAGAAGAGGTAAACCCTGGGCCAATGGGTTGGCAAAAGGCAGTCAGACCACTGGGGTCCTGGGGCATCTTTCCTAGCTCTGCTGCTGGCTTCTGTGTTGCAAAGGTTGGAGTTAATTGCATTGAACGTGAGGTGCCAGCACCAAAGCAGAACTCCCTTCATCAACAGTGGCAAGCAAGCTGCTTCCACGGGGTGATTCAGCAGAGCTGTTTTAGATGCTTAGTTTAGGATAAGGTAGAATTGTGTCCTGGGGTACTTCTCTGGTTATAGAGAAATCCTAAGTCAGATTGCTCTGATTTGTGGTCAGATAGCTCCTACCCTTCTGTGGTCTCTGAGCATGCAACTAACTCCTTGCCCATGTAAGATGCTCTGGGAAATTTCATGCTGTTCCTTAATATTAGGTACCTAAATTTCCAGAGAGATGGTGTTAATCAGGGACACTTGCTAAAAATGCGTTTAGCTGACTCCTGATAGCCGTGGTGAGGTGCTTGCCCCACGTTACAGAGCAAGCTCTAAGCTCTTCCCCGAGGTTGCTGGTTAGCTAGACCTGAGCAGTGCTTGCTATGCTTGCAGCAGTGCAGGCCTCTGAACACTGCACTACTTTGGAGAGATCACCTGCCAGGGGAGCTGGTTGTTCCAACTCAAAGCTCATGCACTCTTTGTTTGTTTGTAAGCAGTGGTTTGCAATTGCAGAGGAGTGAGATGAAAACACTGGCAGGCTCTGAATAGACCAGAAACCATCATGGGATGATGAGGAGCAGCTGTTCGTGGAGGTGATCTTTCATTGCCTGCCTGGGAGGCTTGCTGCCCTGTTGCAGCAGAGCTTCATTTAAACTATTAAAGGAAAAGCATTTGAACTCTTGCCTCATCAGCGTTTCCCTTTTACTGTGTTACTGGTTCCTTCTTACACTGTCCTACCATCTGTGAGTCCTCTGCATTTTTCACATCTGACTCTACTGAAGTGCTGCTTTGGTTCAGAAATCCTACAAACAAGCAAACCATGTGAAGGAAGCTGTGGTTTTCTCTCATGGCTAGGGTTTGGTTTGATAGACAAGAGCAGTTGCACAGCATATGCTGTACTGTTCTTTGACAAGATGGAGACTGAACACCTGCTGAAGGCAGAAGTCCCCTCAGTCCATCTTTTGACACACTTGGGTATAGCTTTCTTGGAGTATCAGCACTTACTTCAAGTAAAGTTTGTCTCAGAGTGAGCTCTGGTTACTGGTGCCTGTTCATATTCGTGACAAAAAGATACTAATGCTTTTCAAAATCTCATTTTTTCAATAGACACTGATTTTTATTCCAAATTACAAAAGTGTAAACTGTGAAACAAGTACATGATGTTACTGTTGCAGAGAGAGACAACAGAACTGCAGCGTATCTGTTGTGTTTTACAGTCACAAGTATTTAAATTCTCTACATGTAAAGATTTGAAAGCAAATGCCAAAACTCTGCCTCAGTCACTTGATTGGGCTGCTTCTGTTTTTACAGAAAGACAAATGCCGAAGGATGATAATGTTTTTCTTTTTTCTTTCATTAGGTTGATTTGTCAAAGGACCTTCCTCACTGGAACAAGCTGAAAGCAGATGAAAAATACTTCATCTCTCACGTTCTGGCATTCTTTGCAGCCAGTGATGGAATTGTAAATGAAAACCTGGTGAGAAAGACTTACAGAGGGCTCGAATACTTAGTCATGTTATTGTCTTATTAACTTTCCATTTTGGCTTTTTCACATCAATGCATAGGTTTATTAAATGTGTGCCTTTTTTTCTTTCCATCTCACCTTTGTCAAGTGGAACAAGCAGCCTGTTCTTCTGGGAGCAGTGTTTGAGTTAAATTGGGTTAGCTGTGGTCATCAGGACTCCAAATCACATCACTCTGGGACACTGTTTTCAAGTTCAGCCCCTGCTTGGCTGTGGGATGTGCATTTCTAAATGAATTAATAGAACTCCATATTTTTCCTGTACTCATGTTAATTGAAAAGTAGGGAATACAGACCATGGCTGTGATATATATGTATTCCTCATTTTGGTAAAATCTGTTTTGTTCTCACTGAATGGCATCGTAGAATCTCTTAGGGCTGCAGGTGGGTGCTGATAAAAAGGTGGGGAATCCTTCCTGTTGAGATCTGTTCTGGGCTGGAGAATATCTCATCACAGGTTAGCAGTGGTGTCTATCTGCAGATGTCCAGTTTAAATCTCAAATGTTTGAATGTTTATAACATGTAGAAAATATGTGCATGTATTGCATGAACATGCCTTATGTCATGCTGTTCATATTTTTAATGATGAACAAAAAGTCTGAGGCTTTGTTCAGTGCAAAGTGTTTAGTATTGCATTATTTTTCTGTTCTTCTCCTGTGTACGTGTGCCTTAATGCTTCAGCTCTTAGATGTATTTACTGCTTTATTTTCCTCTGCACCACAGCTATCATTGACATGTCTGTGAGCAAAGTAGGACCGAACTGCTCCCATGCTGTCTCTGTAGCAGAGATCTGTTGTCTCTCCTGTTAAGCTCAGAGTAGTGTCATGCAGGACTGTTTTACTGTACTCATTGCCATGCTTTCTGGTTTTGGTAGGTGGCACGTTTTAGTCAGGAGGTGCAGATCCCAGAAGCTCGTTGTTTCTATGGCTTTCAGATTCTCATTGAGAATGTTCACTCAGAGATGTACAGCTTGCTCATAGACACCTACATCAAAGATCCCAAGAAAAGGTAAACCTCTGGATGTGTTACAAACCTGTGGGAAATCTGTCGCTGAAGCCAGTGGCACTGCTGTAGGGCAGGAGCAGCTGTCTCCTATTTCATACTGACTTTCTGGGGGAGTTGGGGAAGGTTCCTTAAAGCTTTCAAGCCCTGCATGCCTCACCCCCAAAATGGAGAGAAGTATTACTGACCAAGGCTTGTTGTGGGAGTGTCAGAAGGTTAGTTAATATTTGTATAAATCTTTTATTGCTGGAAGTGTGGACTATGTGAAATGTTAAAGGTTAGATGAGCTTCTTGAGGTTATCGCGCTCCTGCGATGCTTGCTCTTACATCAGCAAAGAATCAGCCCAAGGAAATAGAGTGCTTGTGATCAAAATGGTGTTTCTAATGTACAGCAGTCAATGTATTGCATCCTTTCAGCCTTTTTGTTGTCATTGCTTTTTAATACAACTTGGACTGCTTATTTTTGAATGGTCGAGTTCTTTGGAGAGCTCCGTCACCTTTGTCTGAAGAACTTCCTAGTCCAAACAGTAATACATTTAAAAAGCAGCATTTTCCCTCAGAGACTCCACCATGGTGATGGTCAGGCAGACCTTGCTTTCCCACGGTGGCATCCTGTGTTTGTGATGGTGGGAGAACTGCAAAGTTTCCTTTCAGGTGTTCAGCATGAGAATAGAGTCTGTGCATGTGGGAGTTGTCCAGTTCCTTTTGTGGAGTTGGGCAAGATGAGGTTTTGCTCCTTGGATAGACTGAAGTGGCTGGCTTCAAGTCTGAGAGGCACTGTGGTCTGGTGGGTGAGCACTCCTGGGATGGGATGTTTGAGTTCACATCTTGTCTCCCCTGAGCCCTTGGATTTGTTGCCTTCTGCACATTTGCCTCCCTCTGCCCTTGTTATCAGAGATCACATCGTGGTTTAACCTGGCAGGCAGCTAAACGCCACACAGCAGCTCACTCACTGCCTGCCCCCACCCAGTGGGGTGGGAGAGAATCAGGGGAAAAAAGTGAAACTGGTGGTTTGAGGTAAAGGCAGTTGGATAGGACAGAAAAGGAAAATAATAATAATAATGATTTACAAAACAAGTGATGCACAATGCAGTTGCTCACTGCCTGCTGACTGATACCCAGCCAGTTCCCAAGAAGCAGCCCCTGGCCAGCTTTCCCCTTAGGTTATGAGCATGACATCGTATGGAGTATCCCATTGGCCACTTGGCGTCTTCTGTCCTGGCTATGTCCCAGCTTCCTGTGCCCCCCAGCCTGCTCACTGCTGGGGTGGGGTTAGAAGCTGAAGAGCCCTTGACTTCATGTAAACATTGCTTAGCCACAACTAAAACATCAGTGTGTTATCAACATAATTCTCATTCGAAATATAAAACACAGCACTGTACAACAACTAGGAAGGAAATTAACTAAATCCCAGACAAAACCAGGACAGATGATCATCCCTTTAGGGTGGGAATGGTCTCTTACTGGGGTTTGTTCAGAGCCTTGCATAATGGGCTCCTCTGTCTGGTGGAGCTGGAAGGGACAACCAGGGCAGATTTACATAAATCACTATTTTGATGTTTTATCTCTGTTTTCTTCTATAGGGATTTCTTATTTAATGCCATTGAAACAATGCCTTGTGTTAAGAAGAAAGCAGACTGGGCTCTGAAGTGGATTGAAGACCGAGAATCCACTTTTGGTGTGTAGCTTTTTGAAAACTTGTTTCTGTTGCCTATGTTCTGTTGTTGATCTTCTGTGAGTGAGCTGCGTCCCTGGAACATGAAATGAAATTCTCCACAGATGTAGTGACTTCTGGGTCTCTGGTTTAACTAAAGAACTAGAAGTAACTTCTGGTGAGCATGTATGTTTCTATCTTCAGCTAGAGAAATACAGCAATGGCAGTGCCCCCTGAAATCATGTTACGAAAAATGCTTGTAGATTTATCTTTTTTTTGTCTTTATACTGAACAACCCTGGTTTCCTCAGTTTTTGCTTCTAGACCTTATTTTCTAGTTTTAATTATTTCTTCTAGTTGATTCTTATTTTGTACTTGGTATTCAGAGCTGGGCAGCTGAAGTCTTGCAAGTCCAGGCGTTTTCTGTGTTCATGTTCATATAGACAAATCCATGGGGGTTTTTTGTAACTGAGGCATGACTGAGCCTGGACAAAAATTATTCAAGAACCATCTATTTCTGGTATTTCTGGTTTGCTATTGGGACCAGGTTTCTAGTTTTTGTATCTCATTTCAGAGCTGGGGCACTGGCTCAGCTTCCATCAACGTAGTGCAGGGCATCCTTTCCAGTGTTCTGCATTCTTACAGTGTTGACTCCGAAGGGTGTGCTGTAGCTGAAATGCATAATGGGTGCACTCTGGTGAAGTTTTTAAAGCAAACATCCTCTATATTTCGAGAAAGTATAGGAGATGGTGAGATTCAGCCTGGTGAACAAAATAACTCTGAACATCATTCTTTTGTGGTATCTGTTCACAGCTCTTTTTTGAGAGGGGTTGGTTTTTGTAGCTGTCCATTGTTCTGTCCTGGCACTCCCACTGCCTCCCCAGTCTGGCTTTGCTTGCTGTGTGTGGAGCCCCTTCATCATCCTTTTGTTTGGCTTCCAGCAGTGTGGGGTGTGCCAGGAATCAGAAGGTTCTCTAACTCAAAAAGCAATGTAGCCCCTGCTCCCTGCCCCCAAACTTCATGCATTTTATCCAAATATGTAATCAGGCTTGTTCTTCATTAAACCTATATTTTATGAGCAACCTTTCTCCATTCCTCTGTAGAAATAACTGATGAGATTTTTGGTGTTGCCAGAAAAATTCTTTCCTTAATAACTTCGGTGATACTTGTAAGTTAGTATTCTCTCTGTGCTTTTTTCCTAACTTGAATTTCTTCAGATGAGCCAGCAGTTGGTATTTGTATGTCATAGAAGAAGTGGGACATCTGGCTATTTTGGGTTATTTTATTAACAAAATTCTGTGCAGTTCTTATTGGGAAAAGGCACCAGAACTTAGTGCAAGAGCTCTTAGTGTTAGAACATACACAATGAGCCTGTGAAGTTGTTTGAAGTAGTGTACAGGGAATGATGTCGCTTCACTAAACAGTCAGATGATCTTGTAGTCTGAAGAAATACATTCATGTAGAGAACGGGGAGAACTGGGACCAATAATGCCTTGCTTTCCTTGGATTAAAGGTGGGATAACACAAATAGTTATTTGTGTCTTGACTTATGTTCTGTAGTCTTTCAGTCTTGTAAGAATATGATTTAATGTAGATTCTCAACAAGAAGAGATTGTGGGGTAGGGTTTTTTGTTTAATCTATAAGAGATTGACTGTTTTCTTAGTTCTGTCTGTCAGTTAACACAGCTACTTTCCGGCCTTTCAGGAGAAGGAGATAATGGAGTACTAATGTCTTGGCCACTTTGGACAATTACATTCTTTTGCTCCTGATCTGTGTCAGTTTCAGTGGGTGCCCTGGTTCCTCAGTTCTGCTGGGGTTGCCTATGGCTGAGTGCTGTGGGGTGTGTGGACCCTCTATGGCTCGGGATCTGCTGAAGGATGTGGTCAAAGACAGCATCTGGTGCTGCAAAGGGGATTGCTCCTCTCCAGCATCACTCTGACACAAATGGTGCATCTTGCTGATCAGCAATACAGCAATTTGTGTCTAATGAAAAATGTGTTATGTTAAACAGGTGAGAGAGTGGTTGCCTTTGCTGCAGTGGAAGGCATCTTCTTTTCTGGTTCCTTTGCTGCTATATTTTGGCTGAAGAAGAGGGGCCTGATGCCTGGACTGACTTTCTCCAATGAACTTATTAGCAGAGATGAGGTAATGTGGCATGTGCTACACACTGTTTGGGAAGAAAAGTGAGTTTCCAGGGGAAGGGCAGAATTATATTCATGAAGAGCCCATAGTCTTGACAGAGAAAGGGAAAAGAAGCAGACTTTTACCAAAAATTATAGAATCATAGAATCATTTAGATTGGAAAAGACCTTTAAGATCACTGAATCAAACTGTTAACGTGCCACTGCCAAGTCCACCACTAAACCGTGTCCTTAAGTGCCACATCCACGTGTGTTTTAAATACCTTCAGAGATGGTGACTCAATGACTTCCCTGGACAGCCTATTCTAATGCTTGACAGCAATTTCCATGAAGAAATTTTTTTGTAATATCCAGTCTAATCCCCTGCTTGATGCAACTTGAGGTCATTTCCTCTTGTCCTGTTGCTTGTTGCCTGGGAGAAGAGACCGACCCCACCTCACTACAACCTTCTTTTAGGTGGTTGTAGAGAGTGACAAGGTCTCCCCTGAGCTTCCTTTTCTCCAGCCTAAACACCCCCAGCCTAAACACCCCCAGCTCCCTCAGCCAATCCTTGTAAGACTGGTGCTCCAGACCCTGCAGACCCTTCACCAGCTTTCTTGCGCTTCCCTGGAGACGCTGCAGCACCTCAATGTCCTTCTTGTAGTGAGAGACCCAAAACTGAACACAAGATTCAAGATATGACCTCGCCAGTGCCCAGTACAGAGGGACAATCACTGCCTTGGTTCTTTGGCCTTGCTATTCCTGATACAGGCCAGGATGCCATTGCCTTCTTGGCCACACTGGCTCATGTTCAGTCACGCTCCTTTTCCGCTGGGCTGCTTTTCAGCCACTCTGCCCCAAGCCTGTAGCACTGCATGGGGTTGTTGTGGCACAAATGCAGGACCTGGCATTTGGCCTTGTTGAACCTCATACCATTGTGTTCAGTCCACTGATCCAGCCTGTCCAGATCCCTCTGCCTTCCTACCCTCCAGCAGATCAACATTCCTACCAAACTTGGTGTCTTATGCAAACTGACTGAGGGTGCACTCAATCCACTTTACCAGGTCATTGATAAAGATATTAAACAGGACTGGCCACAGGGGCCAGTAACATATATATATAGCATGTATAACATAACATAACTGAGCCCTGGGGAACGCCACCTGTGGCCAGCCACCAACTGGATTTAATTCTCACCACATTTTTTGGCCTGGCCATCCAGCCAGTTTTCTGCCCAGCAAACAGCATTAATGAACGTAAAGCCTGGGTGCTGCTGGGTCCCTCAACAGAAATACCTGCTTTTAAAGGGAGTAAACATAAATACTGGTGTCCCAATTGTGGTTTAACCCCAGCCAGCAATCAAGCCCCATGCTACCGCTCTCTCACTCCCCCACCAGTAGGATGAGGGAGAGAATCAGAAGGGTAAAAGCTAGAAAGCTCATGGGTTGAGATGAAGACAGTTTAATAGGGAAAGCAAAAGTCACACACATGAGCAAATCAAAACAAGGAATCAGTTCACTGTTTCCCATGGGCAGGGAGGTGTTCAGCCATCTCCAGGAGAGCAGCGCCCCATCAGGTGCAATGATGACTTGGGAAGATGAACTCCATCACTCCAAATGCCCCCCCGCCCTTCCTCATTCTTCCCCCACTTTATATACTGAGTATTACATCTCATGGTATGGTATACCCCTTTGGTCAGTTTGGGTCACCTGTCCCAGCTCAGGACAGGTGTTGTGTCTCCTCCTAACCTCTCATGCATCCCCAGCTTCCTCACCAGCATGGCAGTATGAGAAGCAGAAAAGGCCTTGGCTCTGTGTAAGCCCTGCTCAGCAAAAACATCTCTATATTATCAACCGTGTGTTCAGCAAAAATCCAAAACACAGCTCTGTACCATACTTGAAGAAGACCAGCTCTACCCAAAACCAGCACACCAGCCAAAACCAGCACACCAATGCATATAGAATTATCAAAAAGGTGGATTTTTTAGATTGAAGGGAATGTTTGTTTTCCTGTGCTGTGAAGGAAGGCAAAGGCCCGGCTGCTCAAGGAGTAGGGTGGAATTGCATGGGCCCCAGCTGCAGGGCGGGCTGGCTGGAGCAAGGACCTGGATAGCACGTGACTCTGAGACTTGCTGTGCCTCAGCTGCTTCAGGCGGGTTCAAGTGGGCTCCAAGTACCACTCCCCACCTGCTCCTGGTTGTGGGTCCCAGAGCTTGCAGACAGCTGCCTGCATCCATCACCGAGCCAGCTGTGGCAGGTTGCTGCAGAAGCAGCAGATACCACTCCTCTCCATGGTCTTGTGTTGCTGCACAGTGATAGAATCTCCTGGGAGGGGGCTACTACAGATCTGCCTTTGAGGAGAGTGCTTCTTAAGATGTGAGGTGTCTGAGAGGCTGCATGTAAGCACACCAAATGTGACAGGCCGTGTGCTTACAAGTGCCCCTTCCTTTCACTGCTTCCTTCCTTTCTTTTTCCTGCTCTCTGCAAGTTGGTAGCTGTTATTTATGGCTGGGGACTGTGCACTGCACAACTTATATTGCTGTCAGCACTGAGGAAAGTAGAAAGACCAGTTTTGTATGCAGTATAAACATGCTAGTGGTTGAACTTAGCAGAGTTGGTCTTAGAGTCTAAAGAGCTTTTTCATAATGGAAGCAATTTTCATAGGTTAGATAAGCTCCTTTGTAATGAGATATTTTATGATATGTCTCTAAAAGACACTTTTGAAGAAAGTGATATGATGAGTAAGGAAAAACAAATAGTTCTTCAGCCTTCACCTTCTTTGTGTCTTCTGTGAGTCATTATGAGCTGATCCATTTGAGTCAGGCAGGATTTGTTACAAGGATCACTTGCAGGTGAATGAGTGTAACTGTACTTGTCTGCAAAGTCGAGCACCAAAAAACTAAAATTTTCTTGAGCTCTGCTGGCATAATTCCAACTGCAGTGCTGTTATGAAGGTTAAAGCTTGGTGCACAGAACACCTGCATTGAAACTCAGTGGCAGTAAAAAGAATTGACAATGGAAAACTACAAACTGTTTTTTGATGCACCTGGACAGATAAATGATTAACTCTCAGTTGTTTTTTGAGCTGCAGGCTCTGTTCCCAGGCTGTTCTTGAGCTGGTGCATCTCTGATACTTAAAGGTGCGAAGCTGGTGGGAGCACCAGTCAGCAGAGTGCACTGGTTCATGGGAAGAGCCAGGCACATCCTGCATCCTGCTGGTGATGTTGCCCTGGATAAGACCATGGGAAGCCTTCCAGCAGGCAGCTAATGCTGTCACTAGAGGGGGGGGATATTTCCCAAATTACGTTATATCAGGGCTGTTCTGTGACCTGAATCACAAGGATTTTATAGCCTTTCCAAAAATGTTTTCACAGAATCACAGAATTGTTAGGGTTGGAAGGGACCTCTGGAGATCATCCAGTCCAACCCCCCTGCCAAGCAGGGTTGTCTGGAGCAGGTGACACAGGAACGTGTCCAGGTGGGTTTGGAATGTTTCCAGAGAGGGAGACCTTGCAATCTCCCTGGGCAGCCTGTTCCAGTGCTCTGTCACGCTTGACATAAAGAAGTTCTTCCTCATGTTGAGGTGAAATTTCTTGTGTTTTAGTTTATGGCCACTGCTCCTTGTCCTGTCACTGGGCACTACTGAAAAGAGCCTGGCACCATCCTCTTGGCACCTACCTGTCCTGGCTTCAGCCAAAGACAGGGTTCATTTTTTGCAGTAGCTGTGAGGCAGTAGAGCCTGGAGCTGTGTGGGCATGGCTAAGACCCTAATGTTACTGAGTATCATGTCAGGTCATTGACAGGGGTGGAGAGAAGGGACTCCCTCTCCTGCTTTTGAGAAGAAGGGCATTCCTTCCAGTGGGAAAAAATGTAATTGGGAAGAGCAGTAGGTATTTGTCGAAGGCTTTCCATGTAAATACTTTCTTTATCTTACACACTTTGTTATTCATATTGCTGTTACTGTTCCTTTTGTTATCTCTTTGCTGTTTCCAGTAAGTTGTTCTTACCCATCCCATGATTTTCACCTTTTGTGCCTCCATCCCCAGAGCAGGAAAGGGCAAGGGGAAGCTGGGGGAGAATGAGCAAGTGGCATCTGGTTTGGAAGAGTCTTGGTGGGGGTACTGAACTGGGGAGTACCATTCCTAAACCACAACACCACCTTTGAGATAATCATATGCATTAATGAGATCCTCTCTCAGTGTTCTCTTCTCCAGACTAAACAGGCCCAGCTCCTGCAGTCTCTCCTCATAAAAAAGATGCTCCAGACCCCTCATCATTTTTGTGATCTCTGCTTGACCCTCTCCAGTAGTTCCTTGTCACTTTCCTACTGAGGAGCCCGGAACTGGACAGAGCAGTCCAGATGTGACCTCACCAAGGCCGGGCAGAGGGAGAGGATCACCTCCCTCAACCTGCTGGCCACACTCTTTCCTATGCACCCCAAGATACTCATGGCCCTTCTGGTCACAAGGGCACTGCTGGCTCAACTTGTAACCCACCAAGATTCCCAGGTCTTTCACAGCAGAACAGTCCTCTAGTCAGTCAGCCCCCAGGTTTTGTTTTGACCCTTGTTAATGATAGTATTGGATTGTCTTGTAGCCCTTAGTCTGCCAAATCCTTCTGATTGTTTTCACTCTGGATGTGCCCTCTTGGTGCTTACTGGCTGTAATCACCTCCTTGCTGTTGAGAGGAGAGGTGGTAGTGCAGTGCTCCTTCAGTCTGGCAGTGGTGGGTATGGCTGAAGCCAGAGCATCAAGTTGTACCCAGGCAAGTCAGAAACTGAGGCACCTCTTGAAGCAGCTGTCTGGTACCCCCTGCAGACTGTGAGGGGTCGCTTGTCTCTTGATGGATGTTTTCTTACCTTGGCGGGAGACTTTTTTGGAAATCCTGAAAAGGAGCACAGTTTACTAGGCTCTGTGTAGGAGTAGCTGGGTGAAATGAGAAGGGGAGTTTAGTTGGGGCAGAGATGATTTGTTAGTCTTGGGTTTGGTGACTCTAATCTGAATCTGCCTTGTTGAAAATTCTGTTGGGAGAAGCAAGGGAAGAAATGCTACTGAAAGAATTTAAATCAAGTATCTCAAAGCAAAGAGGAGGTAAACAGCCTATTTTAACTCACAAGTAGTTTTGCCAGTCTTGATGTAGAAGTCTTTCTGCAAAATCATCCCTGATGGGAGGCAGAGATCAGCAGAGCTCTGTGTAGGATCCCTCACAGTAGAGCAGCTCTCAGAAAAATTTTATGTGAGAAACATATATGCTGAGTATTATTTTGGCATAGGTGGCATGTATTGGATTTGAGATGTTACTGGGTTGTAAACTACAAGTCCACACTACATGTGATAACATTAAGACTTGCAAAAAAGCAGGAGGCTGGGAAACTTCAACCCAAATGAGGCTGCCTGAAAATAAGAGCAAACTATGTGGAGGAGGGGAAAACTGACTGTTTTTTCCATTCTTCTGTTATTTCAGGGTCTACACTGTGATTTCGCTTGTCTAATGTTCCATTATTTAGTGAACAGACCGTCAGAAGAGCGAGTCCATGAGATCATTGTTAATGCTGTAGAAATTGAACAGGTAATCCTGGCTGTGACAGCATCGTGGGCAGCACAGGCCCAGTCTGATGTGTGAAATAAACAAATTAACTTCTAACTTTCAGGATTCTGTGTTTGATACTTGGCTCAGGCTTGGATCCCTGATGCATGATACCATTCTTTCCCTCTTCCTTAATGAATGGTTGACAATAAGTCAGAGACTTTCTGATTCAGTTGTCAAGCAACTGGGGGAAGCTGAAGCAGGCAGCTGGTTTTCTCATTAATGACAGAAAGGAAGGAAAGCTGTCTTATTTGATATTGAATAGAATAGTTCCAGTTGGAAGGGACCTACAGTAATCATCTAGTCCAGCTGCAACTGTCTCCTAGAGAGGAGTTTTACATCTGTCCTTTCAGGATCTTTGTCTCTCCCTATTGTATTCACATCTCTGCTTGTCCTCAGGAGAAGGCAGGGTCTGCTCTGGCCACGTGTATCATGCTGGGTTCTGGCTTTTTCTGAGGTTGATGTCAGGTGCTTTCATGTGAAGTGCTGCCCTTCTGCAGGCACAGGTTTCTGCGTGGCTGAGTATTTGGCAGGATTTTAGTTTAGTTTTCTTTCCTGTTGTCATCTAACTCCTGTGATGAGGACAAATGCTCCTGCTTGGTCTCACAACACTGACAGGTATTGCATCAGTGCCTAAACGTACACATGACTGGGTTCAGCACTCATATATTTCACTGCCCTCTCTGATCTGTCATTCTGTAATGGCTGGAAGCCAGGAAAATGTGATTTCTGGATTTATCCCTGCTCCCACTAGTATGGTCTGTAGGTTTATTGAAGTTGGAGCTTAAGTTTACACTGAAGCTTATGCTGGGGGAGTGGGGAAAGGCAGATTAGAGGGGCTGAGATAAAAATTTTGTGCCTTTTCTAGAGTAACAGGTGAAAAATAAAGGAAGATACAAACAGTTACTGAAAACAGAAGATACGTGTTGAATTTAGTGATGCAAGCTATTTATTCAGACAACTTCCTGGGGAGCCTGGAACATCACAAATTATGTTACTGTGAAACACAGGTGTCTTCTCTCCTTTTTCTTCTTAAATTTCATTTCTCTAAATGTCATCTATATTTTAACTTCTAGGAGTTTCTAACAGAGGCATTACCTGTGGGTCTGATTGGAATGAATTGCACCTTGATGAAACAATACATTGAATTTGTCGCAGACCGGTTACTAATGGAGCTTGGGTTCTCAAAGGTAAGAGATGCAATTGCCCCAAATGCTGGCCTGCCAGTGCATCCCAGAAAAGCTGTCAGCACAAAGCACTCCCTTGTCATGCTGGGGAGCAGGTCATATTTAGTGCAGGGACTTCCTGTGAGTGACAGCTGAAACCACAGCATTAATACCTATGCTTCACTGTAAAAGAGCAAGAACAGTTTAGGCCATTGTTTCCCTTCAGGTGCTCAGCAGGTTTGTAATGGGAAACATAAACTGTGCTCAGATGCTGCAGTGCTTGAAGAATGACATATACCTTGCACAAGTGAACTTCACCACAACCAAACTCCTGGGAGTGGCAGTACTGAATTTGCTTAGATAGGTGTCCATAGGGCCTACAGGATATTGCAGCCAGAGGCAGTCTGGTTTGAAAGAGTTTGACAGGTTTGTTTGTTGTGGGATTTTAAAATTATTTCCCTGTCAGAATCAGCAGTGTAATGGTGTTTTCCTTCCCCAGGTCTTTCATGCAGAAAATCCTTTTGATTTCATGGAGAACATTTCTCTGGAAGGAAAAACAAATTTCTTTGAGAAGCGGGTTTCGGAATATCAACGTTTTGCTGTTATGACAGAAACAATGGACAATGTCTTCACTCTGGATGCAGATTTTTGACAAATTGGCAAATGAATGGTGACTGTTTCCCTCTCCTCATCTCCCTTTATGCTGTGAAGTTGACTTTATTTTCTGTCACGGAATCAGAGTCTACTGGGATTTTTTTCCTGGGTTTTCATGTTGTTTGTCAGAGGAGTAATATATTTCTCTCTGTGTCATTTGAAAAAAAAAAAGGGAGATAATTAGTAAAAAGTTTATATGGCTTTGTAAAAGGATGGCCTTTTTAAGATTCCCTTGACTCATCTGCTGTCATTGCTGTCTTTAAAAATGACGTGGATACTACTACTTTGTTAAGACTTCGGTAGTGTTTTAAGAAAGCAAACTGCATACTTACCTCATGTTATGGTATTTTAATCTGAAAACCAGATGAGGTATCACTCCATGTGAAGATGTTGCTATAAATTATTTTCCTGTTTTCTATTTTCATGTTTATAGATTTGGTCTAGAGTAAAGGCTCTTCTGTTTCATCCTGCTGCTGATACAATAATAATTGAATGTGGGAAGACATTAAGGACGTCTGAACTATAGAATATTATTAAACCCAGGAGTTAAGTTTAATCTCCCCATTAACCTAGGTTCTGTCTGAAAAAAGTTTTTACTCTGGTTGGAAAACTGATGGGTCTTGGTAGGCATTTAATTCAAATACATGTGATTCTTATCTTACAGCTGTTACTGAACAAGTCAGTGGACTTCGAATGCTTCTTGAAAAGGCACACCTGTTAACAGTGGAGAAAAAACACATCCTGTAGTTCTTTGGCTTGTGCTGCCTGTTTTTCCTTGCTTCACTGATCAAGTGCCTTATTAAGCAGTCTGTAGTTGTGTTGTGTTTGTAATCATCTGACACTGAAAACAGCCAGCTCTGGGTGTTGTCAGTCTTTCCACTGTTGTGATGGGTGATTTGATATTCTCCCCTTCTTGGTTGCACTTGTGCATTGAAGGGGTGAGAAGACTTATCATTCCAAGGGATTATCCCTTGAGGTGCTACAAAACTCAGTCTGTAAGGAAGCACCCAGTAACGCATGAAGGGACATCCAGTTGTGTGTTTAATGTAAACCATTGGAACCATTGTCACGGAAGAGCTTCTGAAAGAAGGTATTAAACCTTTCAAAAACAAACCCAGAAGTAGTATGGAGTAGCAGCATCTTACACAGGACTGTTGTTTGGGTTTTGATTGTGTGGCTGAAAACTGTAATTTTTTGATATCACATGCAGAGAATGGAGCGATTGAAGAATGACTAACATGCTGCAGTGGTACTTGGGGTGGGAGGGATGCTATTCAGCTGTACCTGGTCTATCTGCACATAGATAGGCTCTTTATTTTCAAATATGAAGTGAGTGTACAAGAGCTAGACAAAGGGTTCTGCTTTATTAAACCTAAGCATTTTTCACAGTGTTCAAAATTTTGTGAAAGAGCTTTTGTAGGTCTTACTGTTGCAAACATCTTGTGCTGCTTTTGATACACCTGGCACGAGCTGAGCCGACAGCCCAGGGTTATCAGCGATGGGGTGGTGTAAGTGTTATTTCCCTGCCAGCCCAGATCAGCCATAGTCCTGGGTATCTGAGTTCCATGAAACAGGTTCACTGCCTTAGCATAGTTCCTAGTGGACAACTGTCCCTGCTGTAAAAATAAGCAGCAAGATTGACTCTGTTTTTTTAGTCTCTGTAAAAGATCAGGAGTAGGTACTGAGCATGGAAATGGAACAGCATTTTTTTTCCAAGAGCAGAGCCTGTGTCATTTGGAAAATGTAAAGTACTTGGAAAAGGGAAGAAGGGAACCTGGAGAATACAGAGAAAAGCTGGAACTGGTGGCCCTCACTAACGTCCTGCAACTGCCAGAGAACTGTGGACTCAGAGGGAAAACTCAGCACCTTTTGGAAATACTGAGTTGATAGGGGAGAAAGAGAAAACACTGTAAATGGGTGTATTGTTGGAGTAATGGAACCTATCATGTCACTGAAAGTACTAAAAAGCATTTATTTTGAGTCTTGTGAATTATGATGAGAATATAGAGAGTATTCTAATATGAAACTGCAATGTGCTCAGGTTCTGTAAGTGTGTATGAGATACCAAAGTCTGGTACAACAGCTCCCACTCAATTTGTGTGTAAAATATGTGTGTAGTTTCAATAAAATTTGAGTGTGGGGAAGCCCATGCCTTCATTTACAAGTTACATGCTTCCTTGTGAAATCCAAAGTGATAAAATTGGGATGTGACAGAGTAAGTCAATATTCACAGCTTTTGGGTTGTGGGAGAAAGTTATAAGTGCTCCATATATTGTCGTGCACTTTTTGGAGCTCTTCACTTGCTCTTTCTTGTTCCTTGGAATAGGTTTTGCAGTCTAATGAGCAAACAAGGGGGTTTTGTTTTTCTTTGATTGTTTTGTTTTGTTTTGTTTTTAATTGGGATTTTCTGGCTCAAGGAGAAATCTTTTGGGAGTCTGTAAGATTCAGTGAAGAAACACTCCAAAAATGTATTTTCAGTGGGTGGTACCTGATATATCAAGGGCATCATGCCCTTGGGGCAGGCACCCTGACTGCCTGGGCACAGCATCATGGGGTTCAGCCCCTGAGCTGGGGCTGGCCAGGCACCCACCTGAAGCCAAGCACTGGTCACCCGGGTCTGAGCTGGCACAGCTTCATACCTGCTTGTGTCCGCACTCTCCGGGCTGTCATTTTGAAAGTCTTGTCCCTGCAGCCCCTTTGTGCCTCCTTGAGACAGGCATGAAGGGCACAATGTCCCTTCTTCTCCCACCAGTGCTGGGTCCTGGGCAGAAACCCAGTGTGCCTCTGAGGGCTCTGTGTGTCTCACGCTGTGGCCATCAAGCTTAAAAAAGCCTGATGGGTGTGTGTGGGAGAGAAGGTGCAAAGCATCCCTTCAGTGTACATGGTCTGTGTGCTCTGAGTTGGAAGAAGGCTGGCTATAGTTCCAGTGGAACAGAGAAGGTGCTTCCTGGAGGTGTTTGTCTCATAGTGAAGAACATGTCTGCAATGGTCAGATGAGCAGAAACCTGTCTCTGGGGGCTGCAATAGGAGCTGAGGCTCATGGGAAGAATCCCCCCTTTTAAATTCCCAAGTGGCCTCTGTAGCTCCCATTGTTCCCATTCAAGCAGATGTGCGCCTCCCCGCAAATCCCATGAGCTGATTATCAGTAGCCACAGGCGGACATTGTGGTCCCAGCCCTGTGCTCTGGCTGTGAAACCACTGCCGAGTGCAGTAGGGCAGTGAGTCTGCCCAGCCCTTGCTGGGAAATAAAAGTGGGTGAAGGCAGGGCAATTAGCAACCTCTTTCTTGGTGTTTTTGGACCGGTAAGATTTTTGCAGCAGCTGAGGATGCTGTGTGTGTGGCAGCACCCTCCGAACTGTGGCCAGCCCCCGGCCAGCTGGCACTGTGCTGATCCACTTCCACCACGTTTCTTGTCCTTGTCTTTGAGTGATGAAGGCTTTGAAACAGCAAGCGTGGGCTCCCTGCCTGTCACCCAGCCTGCCAGAGGAGCATCTTCCTTCTAGCCTTCCTAAGGGGATGATCTGGGCTGGTTTTTCCTCCTGGTGGAGCCCTTGAGTCAGCAAATATTGATGTTTCTGTCACTATTATCTAGAGCTCCTTCTGGGAGTCAGGCTCAGGCCATGCTGATGTGTTAATATTACATGTAGCCGAGCTTGTGTTTGCCAGGAGGATGCCTGTGTGCCTGGGGCCCTCTGTCCACACTGCACCCCGCAGGAATGCTCACATGCCAGTACAGACTGTGTTTGTGCGTACGGGTGTGCACGTCTGGCACACAGGGATGTGCATGCTCACCACATGCACCAAGAGAGTTGAGAGGAGAAGCTGTTGAATGTCAGGCTTTAGCAGACTCTCTCCCTGGAGCAGAAGGGTGAGGTGGGCACTGTAATATTGCTGTTAAGAAATGCTATTCCTGGTTTGCTGGCAGCTGCTGCCTTGCCCTGCTTCCCGCGGCCTAGGCACAGATGACAGCAGCGGTACAGCCTGGGCACAGATGGGCAGTGGTCCCATCCTGTGGGAAGAGATGGGATGGAGTTGTGTTACAGGCTGTGGGACAAAGAAGCACATGGCAGCACAAAGGAGCACATGGCGGCACAGAGAGGTTTGTCTCCGCCAGACCCTGGGGGGAGGAGGTGTCACGCAGCAGAGCCCTACGGAGAGGAGCTGCCGGAAGCTGACAGACGGGTGAACAGCGCCTGATCACCCCATAGCAGGACATTCTGAAAGTGTGTTGCTGATGTGGCAGCATGGGATAGGTCACGTAGTGAGGATTGCCATGTAAGGAAATACTGTGCCTTGAAGAACTGTATAAAACCAGCTCGTTTCTTTGAATAAACGATTCAGATTCCCTGCTGGTCTGGGTCCGTGTCCCAGTCACTATGAATGGTGCCCTGCATCAGGGACTAGAGCTGTAGGTGAGCCACAGAGGACATGAGGGCTGGACAGTCCTCATCGGACCCGGCGAAGTCCGTGTTTCAATCACCGACACCATCCTATCATACATAATCTGGCTCTAGGAACCAGGGCTGCCCTGAGGATAGAACTGTGCTCTGCTAGCTTTAGGTAAAGTTTTTTCAGCCTGAAATGCTGGTAAGTCTCAGGAATGGCTGGTTTTGGCCAGTGTGGAGCACACATTTCTGCTTTGAACAGTAATTTTGGCATTTGGCTGTTTGAGTGTACTCATGTGGGCAGGCTTGGGAATTCCCTGTTGAATTTTGACCCTTCTAATGAAATCAGAAGATTTGTGAGTGACAGTCATGAGATTTCCATGACAGGCAGCAGTGCTGCCAATATCGCAGCTTCTTGTGGAGTGCTGCTGATCAGGGGCTCCTGCCCTGCAGATGCTTTTTTACAAATCTGCTTGAAGGGCTTACCTGGGAAATGTCCTCCTCTCAGGACTTCTATTGCTTTGCCAGCACCATCCATCACTGCATTGGCTCTCATGTGGCTGCTGATGGGTTCATGGGGACAAATCAGTGTCATCAATCCCTTCCTGTGCTGTAGTCCACTGTTTGGTTAATGTTACTCTGAGAACGGCCTCGCATAACTGCTAGAGCATCTCTAGGGAGCTTGTAGAAGTAGGAGAGCTGCCACAGAGAACTGCATGGACCAGCCTGGCATCAAGGGTGAGGTGTTGACTCCTGCCACGGGGACAGGCCATCTTTGGGCCTTGTTCCAAGGCCTTGCCTGTTCCTTTAGGAAATGCCTTTTGCTGCAGAGGCAGGGGGAGGTCCTCACCAGCAGATAATGAGAAAACATCAATAGATTGATGGAAAGTTATTTTGGATGCTTCCGTGACTTCACCAGCAGGGACTGACTTTGGATTCTGTCCCTCTGGTGCCCAGTGAATGTCAGAAAAAAATCTGTGCTGGCAGAATGACAGCTGGATGGCTTGTGATGTGATCTGCTCAAAGGCTATCCTTTAAAGTCTCTCCTAAATGTCGTATCTTACTCCTACTCCTACTCCTACTCCTACTCCTACTCCTACTCCTACTCCTACTCCTACTCCTACAGAAATTAGGCTGCTGGGATGCCGTAAGCAGCTCTGCTGGTCGCTGCTCTGCCCACTCTGTGTGATGGCTGGCAGGGTGCTGCTGTGCCCTTTCAGCTGTGGCTCAGGCTGAAGTCTTGCCTGGCTTGGACTTGGCTCTTGCTGATCCCAGTGTGCAGCACCAGTGCCAGAGGAAAGGCCTGCAGTGAAGCACTGGCCTGTCAGACAGGGGCAGATGCTGACCAGAACCATGTTTGCTTACCCCAGCCTGGGCTCAGAGGGGGCTGCACCCTCATGAGGCTGGTGTGGCTTTTATAAGCCACTCAAACAAGGTCCTCTTTTAGGTCATCCATAAATTACGTCTTTTAGTGATGAGGCTTCCAAAATCACACTGGAGGCCCTGGGTGGACAGCAGAGGCGTTGGTGGGATTTTTTTTTCTTGTCAATTGGCAGATCCAAGAGAAGTGTTAAGAACAAGTCTGAACATCCAAATACTTTTTACTGTTCTGACAAAAGCCTCTGGCAGTGCAGCCTAAGCTGAACTTGAGATCTTCGGGGAAAGCCTGCCTCCTCATCACTATTCCTTAGCCCACAGACATGGCTCTGAAGAGATGATACTTGGGTTGTTTTATGAGGAAATGCAAGAATCCTTTCCACAGTTGGTGGCCTTACCATGCAGGAGGCTGTCCAGGCTTTCCACCTGTGCTGTGTCTGCAGGTCTGTTACCAAGCAGCCTGTCCAGGGCCCATTGTGTGCTGATGATGGTCACCACTGCAGGCCTCTGCCATAGAGGGTCTCCAGAATGGGATGGGCTGTTTGCTGCTTCACAGGCAATTTTGAAAGATTAATTGAAGGCAGACTGAGGTGGCACATCATCCACCTCCTGAGAGACTGAGACCACTCAGGGAAGGGCTGAGGAATCCTGAAGGCAGTGACATGCCTTGGGTAGGAAAAGTATGACAGGCAAAAAATATGCTGGTGGCAGTGGGAGTGACAGCCCATTCACTCCTCAGTGCTTGGATGCCAGCAGTTGTGCCACAAAAGTGATCCTCATACTCGTGTGGTCACTCATGTCCTGCGAAAGCTCTCCTGAGGGCTTCATCACCCCAGCTCTGGGGAACTGAACCCAATGGTGAGCAGCACAAATACTGACTAACAAACATCTAATAATAGTACAGAATAATAACACCAGTGCTACCATCTGCTCACTTGGAAGTTATGGCAGAAATAGCTTTGGGGGCCTGGAAAATCACAAGTACTGGGAAGTTTTGCTGTCAGTGTTAAACACGAGGAGCCCAGAGCAGACCTGGGGAGCAGACCTGAGCCCTGAAAGTTTCAGCCCCACCATGGCTGTTGCCATTCTGACCTTGGCAGCAGCAATGCTAAGGACTGAGATCCCTCTGCTCTGAGCCACAGCTCCTCAGTGGAGAGATCCTCATTCCCCAAAGCAGGGCCTGTGCATGTGGGCAAGCCCTGGGGGACGCAGGACACAGAAGGCTTGATATCTCTTCGATGAGATAATTTACAACTTTGGAACAAGTATGATCCTCTACAAAACGGAATGTTTCATTACTAGGTCTCTAGCATTTGAAAACATTTCTATGGGCCTTTACTGGTTTATTTGCTACTGGGCTAACTTTTTCTGAGCTCAGGCTTGCTTTGCTCCTCATAGTATGGAGCAGGACTTAGGGTGTTCTTTGGGAAAGTGGCAGCTGTGGGGCAGCTCCTCCAGGCCAGACCTGAAGCCAGGGACATCTAAAACACCTTTTGATGCACAGAAACTCCCCTAATACCTGCTTCTCTCTCAGACATCTCAGCTCTGCAGGTGAGGGTTGCTGAGACTATAGGGGAGAACGGGCATTAAGTGAGGCTCCAGGAAAGCAGGGAAGTTTCTTTAAAATTTACCTCAGCTGGTGAGTTCCTCTTGGCTAGCTAACTACGGAGAAGAGTTTCCATTAATGAATTTAAGCCAGGTTAGTGAGTAAAGGCTGTTCCAATTTTGGTTGCAGGGTCCCAGGGTGGTGATAAAACCCATGATGCAGAGGAGTACCAGTTTAGAGTTGTTACAGCAAGCATTTCTGCCCTGTGAGAAGAGGCTTGCCTATCAGTTATTGATTTATTTTTTCTTTCAGTTTGAAGGGAAATAGAGTTAGATAACAGTTTATTAGACTAACTGGAGAATTGAATGTTCTTATTAAATTACTTCATTCACAGTGTGTGAAATTGCTGGCTTCAGAGAGGGGTGTTACGACAAGCCCTGACAGAGCTGCCTTGCTCGTTGCTTAGTCATCCCTCCGTGGGCTAATGGGACGGTGTCTGGAGGGGTCCTACAGCCACTACCATACATGCCTCGTTTTTGGATTAACATCATCATGGGAAAAAAGCATTTATTGGTTTGTTTCTTCAAGATTCCTGTTGTTAAAGGCCCCTTCCAGGAAGCTGGTCCAGTTTGCTTAATTTCTCATTAGCAGAGCAGGGTGTAAAGTCAAAAAATCTTTTCCCAGCTTCTCCCACCCTGAGCAGGGTTTGAGGGCAGAGTGAAGATGTCACCTGCCTTTGGAGGACCTTTGAAACGACAGCAGCTGGCCAATGCCACAAGCCCTGCACCCAGGCAGAGGGACAAGGTGATGAGTCTTCCTCTTGTAACCCCCAGTCCTCTTGAACTATAAGGCTGTAAGGTAGTGGCCACATCCATGGGATGCGCATCCTGCATCAGGTGCAGGCAGGATGTTTTATGGCTCTTGATAGGCTGCTGAGGCGAGACAAACTCATGGGGAAACATTGCATGCTGCTGAGATAAATGCAGGGATTCTCACAGTAGGACATGGCCTACTGCAGTGCCTGTTTGGAACACAGTCACTGGATAAGAATTCCTCTGTATAATTAAACAATAATTGTATTTTTAGCTGTCTTGATTTTTTCATTTTTTCCCCCCCACTGACTGATTTTATTTGCCTTGAGCCCATTAGATTTGCATACGTTGAAAACATGAGGTTCTTGAGAGGTGTCTTAAAGCTCTTCTGTTACCTAGAATACTCTTGGTGCTGCCGTACTTTGTGGTATGATAACAGTATCAGCAAATCTTCCACATCCATTAGATGGAAGTACCAGCACTGGCACATGTTGACTGTATTTTAAGCTCAAATGGTGTTATCCAAAGCCTGTAAAACAGAGACCAATTGCTGCCACTTCTGTTTTGTTTGTGTCATGGCTGCTAATTTATTTCCCTGTTACTGCTGAGTGTAGGTCCAAATTAACACAGTCTGGTTATGTTTCATATCAACCACAAAAAAAGTCAATTTTTTGGTCAGGAGTAGGAATGGTAATTTTTTTCTCCAAGCATTTACTTTTGCTTGTGAGGCTGAAAACCAGAAGTTTACCACAATTGCACATGCATCAGTGATGTTCAACACAAATATTGCTTGTGCAGATGGATAGCTGTGGCTGGGGTGAGAAGCATTTTCCGTAGACCTCAAGGATGGGAAGGCAGATCCTTACACAGGATACTGGTGAGTACAGAAACACAGAATCACAGAATAATTTGAGTTGGAAAGGATCTTAAAGATAATCTAGTTCTAATTTCCTTGCTATGGGCTGGGACATTTTCCACTAGACCAGATGGCTCAAAGCCTCATCCAGCCTGGCCTTGAACACTTCCAAGTTGCTTCTCTTGGCAACCTGTTCCAGTACTCCACCAACCTCACAGTAAACAATTTCTTCCTAATGTCCAATTCAAGATTACCCTCTTTCAGTATCATGGGGAGCCACTGGAAACATTGGACCCAGTCAGTGTCTGATAGATGTGAGACTGAAGTGTGGCTTTGGTGTGCTAAGCACCTACAAAGGCCCGTTCTCTGCTCTTTCTGCATAAAATGATACTTACAGGTGAGGTGGGGGTAAGTTAGAATGAAGGTGGAGTTTGTGCCATGCTGGGTATTCACCTTACCTGAGGGCCAGCAGTGTTTCAGACTACACTAGAACAAATACCCATTTAAAATAAACCCAGAAACCTATGAAGCTGCAGTCCATTGGCAGAGTGTGCCAGCCCTTGTGCTGTGCTGTGCTGTGCTGCGCTGTGCTGTGCTGTGCTGGTGGGGATCCAGCCTTGCAAGCAGAAGCCAGCAGGGCCTCTTGCTTGGCTGCCTGGTGCTTGCTGGCAGGGTGAGGTCTGGCAGAGATTGCCAGGAGGACTTTACAGTGCTGGCTTAAAAGCATTCATTTATTACCCAATGGCCACCCTGAAGACCTTATCTGAAGCTAATTAATTATCAGCAGCAACTGTCCTATTTTATAACTGCCTGGCTTTTGCAATGAAAGGCAAGAACATAAGATCATGAGAGGGTGGTCGATTTTGGTTCAGGGGCAGCAAATACCTCCAGGGTGGTGTCCATCCATGTGGGACACCCCAGCCGCCAGCTGGCCTGAGTGCCACCACGGCAGTCATGGGCTGAAGGCAGCTGGTGATGTTTGTAGGGAGGAGCTCAGTCTCCCTGTTTCACAACTACCCTCCCTATGGCCCCTTGGAACAGCCTGCACCACATCCCAACACTCCTCCTGTTTAAAGGTTGCGGTAGAGATCACACAGGTTATCCTTGGCTCCTGGGGCCATTTCATGGCAGGGAGCATTTACAGGCTCATAAACTTTATTTGAGAGCCCTTATAGATTGGCCAATACACTTTCTAGGAGTGAAACATGATTCTACCCAGGAAGGGGTTTTGCATCCAGAGGTTTTCCTCAGTGGCCAAATGTGTGGTGGTCTGGGACTGTGCCGTGCATGGATCCATCAGCCGAGATAAGCGACGCGGGCTGGGGGGTGCCTGTGGGGTTGCCCTGCAGACTCTCTTACTTGACCTTGCCCTGAGGTGTGAGGAAAAGGAAGCTGTCTCCGTGAAATGCAGGTGGGTCTGTGAGACAGCTACAGCAAGCACTGCAATCTGCAGCAGCTCTGTGCCGAGGCTCAGTCTGTTGGGACCCGAGCGTGCCATTTACTGTCTCTCTAGTTACATGTGCTGTGAGAGGAAGAATGAGAGGATTATGTGGAAGGCAAATATACTTTACAAAATTAAAAATAAACCACAGCCCCCTGCTCAGCTGTTCTTTGGCATCTACTCCTACATAGTAGGAGCATCTCCTGTGACTCTCCATTAGTGATTGATGAGTTATTTTTCCCTGGGCCACTGGCCTGCATGACGCAGCATCCTCCCACGAGGAAATGGATGCCAGCTGCTCCAGGGTGCCAGTGGCTCCTCCTGCTCAGGGGCTGACATGGCCAGTGAAGAGTTGTGCCCATGGGAGGGAAATGCTACCAAGAAACCTGGCATTCCCTTCCCTCCCTTCATCCCCTTGAGGAGGGCTTTCTGCTCCTGCCCTGGATGAAAACCAACCCCTTGTCCTGATGGCCCCTGGGGTGGATGCTGACCATTCCTTCCTTCTTTTGTGCCAATGAAGCTCTTGCTTTTAGCCCAGAAAAGCTCCCTGAGGAAGCAGATGGGCACTGGTGGCATGGCACTGGGGTGTTTTATGCACCACTTTTGGTTTTGCAGGGGCACTGGGCTATAAGGTAGAATGGAGCATCTCTGCTGGGCAATCATACTGTAAAGCACTAAAATTGTATTTGTATTTCTGCCTACACATTAGCATGAATCTTGCTTTAGGAGTCTAATTAGTGTAAGTTATGAGCTGGGGTGCTCAAGGCAGAAACTGAAGTGGAAGCCAACTCTGCAAGTACCGGAAGAAGTAAATTAGAATAATCTTGATGTGACTTAGTTTAATTTACACCTTCCTCACATCCTTGCAGCTCTCTTCCAAACCTGCAGAGTGTCAGCCACACAAGTTTAGGCTGCTGATTAATAAAATTCATGGAATCTGTTACGTGAAGAAATCAGAGGAAGATTGCACTTAATTAAATGTGTTCCCTTGGGATACACAATATCCTTCTGGACTTTTGGTTACACTCAAACTGCAGCTCCAGATGATGTTCATTGTGCAGGACTCTAGCCCCAAGTTAAGAAGTCCTTCAAAACTGTCATGGAGATCAGGACATTGGTGGATGCACAGCAAGTTTGACCCTATAAATCTCCTGGTTTTGCTGCAAGAGCTATGTTGTCCAGTGCTGAAGTAAGAAGAAAGGAGAAGCTGTAGAGTTTTCAGAGTCCTTGAGGTCTCCTGTGTAAACTTTGCCATTACTGAAAATGGCCCGAGGGAGTTCAGTCACACTTTTTGTGTTAAAAGCTCCAGAGGTGAATCATGAAAGGTTTCCCAAGCACACTGTTGAGTAGGAACTGTAGGTATTAAGTGCAACAGGTAACTACAGTCATGGTTGCTTTGTAGCCACTGCATTGCTATCATTTGTTTAGCGTGTGCATTGTCCTTCTCTTCTTCTGAGCTCATGAGGCAGCCTGGCTTGTGCCCATGTGCTACAGTCTTCTCCCCTGCATGCCCACAAATCATGGCAGTTTGTCTGTCTCTACCCAGAGCAGCAGCTAGAAAGGGGTTGGTGTGGCTCGCAGGAACTGCATCCATGCTGGGGTTAAACTCTGCACGTGGCTGCAGGACAGTGTTTGAAGTTGTTTTATCCTCTGTATACAGAGGGGCATATGACTCATATGTCTGGCATTGGCTCGGTGCCAAATCTTGCCTTTCAACTTTTGAAACTGGCTTCCTGAGGAACAATTTGGGTTAAACCACACGGTACTGGACCTGATTTGAGACCTCATGGGGGTGGTTTTGGCCAGTCATACTAGAAATCGGAGCAGATGATGAATGCCTGGCATTAAATTTATCACTTCATGATGAAGAACCTCCTGAAAGAGAAATGGTTCATGATGATTCCAAGCCTGTCACAGCTGAGAAAACACTTGGTAGATGTGAGGGATAAAAAAATGTTTTGCTTCAGCCATTGTAATTAGCCATAAGAACATGTTCTTATGTCACCTAAGCAAAGGTGCACAAGGCCAGGCCTCGTGAGTGGAGGGGGAGGAAAAGGGGAGTGAAGCAATGCTTGTTGCTGAGGAGAGAAGGGGGAAGAGAAACGAGGTGTTGGTTTAAGCACAGTAGGCAGCTGGAAAGAATGTGAGTTCCTGAGTACCCAGCCCAAGGGAAAAAGGGACAGGGACCCCACGGGCCAGAGAAGGGCATAAGAGTTTGTGCATTTAAGGGGGAGATGTGCCTCCTCAGTGAGATGCACCTGACTCAGCTGGCTCATTTATATTAATAAACAGTCTTGCTTCAATTACTTTGTCTTTTTTCAGCTTTATCAGTGAGTGAGTATTTCTCACAGAAGATCCCCAGCTCCAGGTTCCTTCTGAGGAGCACCAGAGCTTGAGTGCACTCTGATGTCTCTCAGGGAGTAGTACCTGGAGGAAGTCACTTTCTACCATACATATCTCATGGCTTTGCTTAGGAGGTAGATAATTGTTCCGGGGATGGGTTTGTCCTCTTTGCCTTGCAAAGCAAAGGATGCTTGTCAAGAAAGAAGAAAACCAAACCAGCATGAAACCTCTTTTTGGTTTTCTAAGCTGCGCCTACTCAAGGCCAGGCCTTACTCTCCAGTTACCAGCTTCACATCTTGGTTCATTAGCTCTGTTGTATCTGCCTTATCTGGTCTGTCAGACCCATCTCTTGGGATGACAGATTTGCCTCTGCTTGGTGGAAAGTGCTCAGGGAATTTATTTTTAGCTTACATGGGCTTCAGTGCCAGGAAGCCTGAAGTATCTGATCTTTTCATGTGCCAAGTGTGTCTCACACTATGGTGTTAGGAGCAGCTCTTATTGATCTTCATCTTTCTTCTTGTATTTTAGCACAGTGTCTTCAGTGGCTCCTGTGTTCTGGTTTGCTCCTCTGAGACTGGAAGAGGAACTGTCACATCCTCTGCAAGTGATGAATTATCTATCCTTATTTCAAACTGTCACATCCATCTAAGGAAAAGACCTCCAAGTCCTCCCACCTCCTTGGAAGGTGAAGATGTTAGTATACTATATACTATAGCAGGAGAAAATAAATGCATGTAAGAGACATCAGCTGGGATCCGGTAACCTCTTGTTACACCAATGTAAGCTGAGGGAGAAGGTGATGGATGCTGGGGATGTTACTGGAAGGGATTGATTTCTTCCACGTTGAACTTCATATAAAAGTTATAAAAAAACATATTAAAAATTAAATCCCAGCTTTTTAAAAAGACCACATGCATTACTACAGAGTCATATTACAAAACTGCAACTTTAGCTATGTATTTGAATTCTCAGGTGTTTGTTATTACAGTCTCCGTGTACCTTGCAAACAATGTCTTTCCTATCTCTGCATGTCCCTTTTCCTTCCCAGCTCCACTCCTTGCTCCTAATATTGCTGCCTGGTATAGTAAGCACTAGGACGACACCATAGGCAGGCACAGATATTCTGATGTTGGGATGCTTGCAGGAGTGAATTTACTTTAGTAAATTGAGAAGGGTCTCAGGTAAATGGAAGTTGTCTCTAACGGCGAGGAATTGACTGCCTCAGCTTGGATCCGCGACTGGGGCTAGCTGCCCCCAGACCCCTTTGTCAGGGCTAGGCAGTCGACCCAGGATTCAGCCTGCAGCCACGAGTTCCGCCCCTTCGGTTCCGCAGCCGCCGCTGCTGGGGCTTCGCGCAAGCGGGCAGCTGCACGCGCTCCTCAGGGCAGAGGAGGAGGTGGTGAAAGCCCAAAGACCCCGGAGACAAAGAACGAACGAGGAGGGGTATCCTTCCTTGGACCACAGCAGGCTTTATTAGCCGGATCCGGGCGGAAGCGATAACTCCCGGAGAGGACCCGCGCCGAGGGTTTTAAGGTGAGGAAAACCGGGTGGAGTTTAGGGCGAGAATCAATAGGAAGGGGGCAACTGGGAGGAACCAGGGTACAATCAACCAACAGGGTGATAACAAGGGGGAGACCGTCAGCATGCACCTATGGGGTGCCGAGCGGCTTGGAGGGTTCTGGAAGAAGAGGCATGGCTAGCTTTTGGGGGGGCGCAAGGCTTAAACTGGGGAACTGCCCAGAGAGCCACCCTCCGATTCTGATTTGTCAATCCAGGGGAGAGCCCTGTCCGGATTGACAAGAGGGTGTCTCTGGCGCGACCAGGAGGATGCTTTGTAAGAGCACACCCCAACATCAGCTGGTTGTTTCCTCACTGCCTTTAGGCTGGGACAAGACAGTTTAGTTTTGCTTTTAGGGTCATCCTCATTATCAATCACATAGAACAAGCCATGTGAAAAACACGTTAGGTAAAATAAAGTGCATCAAAGAGCTATAGTTCTTTTCACGGTGGGTTTTAAGGTAGCAAAATCCCTGTAACTTAGACCAAAATCTCCATTTAATTTTTAATAAATAACATCCATTTTAAAAAATTCAATGCCTGTTCTTGATTAAGTTTTGCAGAACTGTGTGTACTGGATAACAAGATGGAATTGCATTAACAGCCGTAATTTAATTTCTCATCAGACTTCAAAAGAATTTTCTGCTAATGTGAAGAAAATTTCAAAGTTGTTATGGTTCAGCTTCCGAGAGCTACACCTTTTTGAGGTTAGTGTAAAAATGTATTGCACAGACCATGGGGCAAGCAAAGTATGAAGTAATTTTCTTCAGCATCTTTCTTAAAAAGGCATAGAATTTTGACTTGTTTGTGAACAAGCATATGCCTAAAGGAAAATCTTTTCATTAACCTGAGCAAAAATGTTTATTTACATTATCCCTTTTATCTAAGTTGCTTTGAAATATCTTACAAACAGGCTAAAAAAAGGTATTTTAAAGTAAAACTATGTTAATTGAAATGTAACCTCGTCAGTAAAGTATGGCAAAAATATTGGAATTGTCCAGACATACAATTCAGCAGTTTAGTGTTGGTCTGATCTTTATTTGCCTCCAGGAAATTTAGAGACATTCAGGAACAAGGGCCTTAGATACAATTTGAACGGATTAAATCTAGGCTTGCCTGTTTTTGCCAAGTTTCCAGTGGGTCTGTAACAACCCTACTGGATAAGAACATGTCATTGCTGATGCTGTCTTGCCCAAAACTAATAAATCTGTGGCTGTATTAAATTAAAACTCTTACCTGTCAATTGCTATCTTAAAAAAAAAAAAAGCTTTTTGTTCTCAGCAATGTTCTGAGGTGCAAATAGATGACAGAAAAGATAAACAGTCTTGGACTACAATAAAATACTGTGAAAAATGAGAAAAAATTAGACCTTGTATTTTGAAGGAAATAACATGGTCAGAAAGAAATACATAAAAGAAAATAATTTGGAACATATTTGTAGGGTTATCACTGCAATTTGCTAATTTATTATTCAATAGCTTAGTCTAAAGGCAATGTCCAAACCCGTAAAATTTGTAATTGGAATTTGTGGGTTGATTGAGACCTATTTTGGTCTGTAAGTGTGAACTGCTCTTGTTGTATAGAGAAGATAAGATTATTTGAGAACCCTAACAAGAAGACTCATTAAAATAATTCTAACTGGCTCTAAATAGCCAAGAAAACTCATTAAGATAATTCTAGCTGGCTCTAAATAACCAGGGGTGTACCAGTAACTTTGCTAATAAATGTCATGACCATGAAGACTTGTATAAACTTCAATGGAGCGTGAGTCACAGAACATTAAATTTTCATTACGAGCAGGTTTGTACATCCTAAAACAAATTATGCAGTGAGTCAGATTTCAGCTTTGGCTACACAGCCAGCCTGTGCACATGTAGCATGGGTCAGTCATTGATGCTGCACCATGGTGGTGTAGGGAGGATGTTTAGCTGACAGCCAAGGTATAGTGGTACCACATGGAGTAGGGTAACAGCCCCTTCAGCGGCCACTGGGAAGCTCTTCAAATGCATCAGCACAAGGTAAATAATCACACACCTGGTCTTTGTGGCATAAAGAACGTGTGTTTTGAAGTCTTTAGGGTTTGCTTCATATGAAGTCCAGCGAAACCTGCTTGCTGCATGATCTTGTTTGTCTTGAAAACCTTATTTGATTTTCTAGACACATGCTATGTTTAACTAGTTGGGGTAAATAAACACAGAAATTCTCACTTTTCTTGATCCTGTGGTGGACATTTTTCACTGTGTTGCTGTGTAAATCTTTTGGTTTTGTGAAGCTCATCTGTTCCATCTTAGACCTCCAGCCCACACCTACAGTACTAAATTAAATGTGCCCATGGTTTTTACCGGTCAAGTCGAATGGGGCAGCCTGGTCTTGCACTTTTATCATCTCACCCTTGGAGTGGGGCTACATCCACAGCACCTGCTGGGACAGCACTAACTCTCATGTTTGGGACTTGCTCAGGAGAGTATCGCATGGTGTGGGCCACGACCCTGCCAGGCACTCCTAAAACAATTGAACATCCCATATAATGTTCACAAGGCAGCCCTCAGGAGAGTGTCTTGATGTTCTTTTTATTTCCAAATAAAGAAGCAGCCTGTCAGTCTGAAAGAGAGTGGTCTGGAACAAGGTAAAGATCAAAGAAATGGTCAAACCCATCTGAGGAGAAATGAGGTCTGACTCTTGCAGTGTTGCATCAATGATGTTTTCAGTTGCTGCTTAATGAAAGTCAATTTTGCATGGTGTTTAAGACATCCTTCCTACCCCTCATGTTTTATGTATTTGTGTATTTGCATATCTGTTTGTGCCTTTTGCCTTTTTTGTTTGATTTGCTGCCTTTCAGATGCTTTCTGATGTCTTCCATGTGACCAGATTAAAAAAAAGTATTTACGGCATTTTTTCTTTAATCTTGTTAAGTCTTCATCACTGCACATCTTCACCAGATGTTTTGATTTGTTTAGCACATTACTCAAACTTAAGAAAAAAATTAAGTTGTTAGTAAAGATATGAGAAAGAATAGCTCAGCTGGGCATGGTGCAGGGTAGTCTGCTCTGGGTGGTCCAAGCAGGGGGCTTGGACCAGGTGACTTCCAGAGGTCCCTTCCCACCTCAACCATTCTGTGAGGGCATGTGAAGGGGGTTAAACTTCATACTGCTCCCCAGATTTGCCATGGCTGATTCAGGTCATGAATCGACATGTCCTGGGGAGAGGATCTTGGAAAGTATTGTCAGTAGCCCAGTTCCCATCAGGCTTATCCCTTGCTGACCCCAAGTGCTGTTGCTGGTCAAATCCTGTCTTCCTGGTAGGGATGCATGGCATCACTGCCTACTGATTGCCAAAAATGCAGAAGGGTTTGGCCTCATTTGACAGACTTGTGGGTGATTATGTTATATATATATGATTGTGTGAATAATGACTATTTCTCCATGTTTTGTTTTGCTCTGGACTGCAATCTGTTTCCAGTCTGTAACAATATTCTTCTACATATGGACTTCCTATAAATATCTTGCTGCACGTCTTTTCTGCAGTACAAGTACAGCAGAGTCCCACTGGTGTGCTGGCCAGTCTGTGATCAGCAGAGGCGCTTGATTTTAGTGCAGTTCAGATACAGCACAGAGAAATATGGCAGCTTAAGGTCAACAGTCAGGAGTAGGATTGCCATTATTGTAACTGGGCAAAAGGGACAGAAATAATGATTGTGAGATGTGGAAGAATAGGAGTGGTAGGGTCCTCAAGAGACCACCCCAGTCATTCCTGTTGCCTAAGGCAGCACGAATCACACTGCTGTCAATCCTTACATGATAGCCAAGCCTGTACCTGACAGGATAATCCAGGCTCCAGTACTGGATCCCACCATCATCCCAGACAGTGAAATCCAGTGCCTCACCTTAGCTAGTCTCATGCAAGCCTTCCTTCATAACATTTTTAAATTCCTTTACTTTCTCCTCACCAGGAATGCAAAACAAACCCCCAAAACCGTAAGAAGTTAACTCATTGCCACTGTGTTTTGTGTTTGAAGAACACAAAATAATAAGCTGAATAATCTGTCCAGCCTTGTCTTTCTTTCCTTTCCCTATAGGTTGTGGTGAAAGACCCAACTGCCTCAGCAGTCCTTCCTAGTGCCCTGGCCATGTCTGTCAGTATTTGGTACATCACAAACCATGAGTCTTAGGGATAAATGTCACAGATGGCATTGCTCAAGACATCTGGCTCCTCTCATCAGCACTGACAGTGCTGTGCACCACATGCTCTGGCCATGGTGGCTGGAACCGATTTTCTGTGGGCCATTACCAGAAGAAGCCTTGGTACAGGAGAAAAGGACGGGTAATTTTTCACACAAAGCAATGAAAAAGTCATAAAATCAACAGGAAGAGAGGACAAAAGTATCTCAAATTCAAACTGCCCAGAATGAGTTCCTCTGTAATCACAAGTGGCCTAGGGGAGCACCTGCCACCTTGGGCTGGTTTTCTCGAAAATATATAATTATCTGGGGAGAGGAGTCAGCTTCAAGTGCTGTCTGTTGAGATCCTGTTTGGGGGTTGAGGGCATTTAGGCTGTTTTAGACAGAAATTACCATCCTGTTATTGGGTGCTCACCACTAACTCACTCCTCCTAAAGCTGACTCAAGCCATTGGTACCTCACAAACAGAACAAGATTGGTTTTTTGAAAAACGTAATTTCAGGTATTTTTCTGGAAGGATTTCTGAAGGAAACTCCCCAAAGGCCTTCCTCTGTTCCCATCTCTGCACCCTGCACAAGGACACTCAGGTAACCTTAACTGCTGTCACCTGCCACTTTTACTGAAACACCTTGATTATTAGAGTCAGGCTGGGTTCCCAGTGACATGCAGATATCCTTGCTGAATTCGGCTGGAGCTGAAAGGCATCTTTGCATTACTTCCCTGTTCTTCCTCTTTGCTTCATGCAGTTCCATCTCACACAGATGGCATGGTGCCATCTGTGACCATTGCCACCGCACTGCAGTGGTGGCACAAGGATGCTGCTCCGGGAGGCCATGCTGCACATGGTTTGCCAGGAGCTTTTGGAGAGGTCTGTCAGGAAAACCACCATGTGAACATGCATGGTGCTGCTCTGTGGGGTGTGCCACTCACCGCCGCTTTGTTTTGTCATTGTAGGCACACTATTGGAAATGACATTCATTGTAATGTGTTCGTCCTACTGGATTTAATTAGAAACACTCAGCTTTAATTAAGTATTTGTTTTGCAGTCCCGGTAGTTCTATTTTGATAAGACTCTGTCATGCAAATGCTAAATGAAGCTGAGGAAGTAGATTACTACTGTCATAGTTCCTGAGTAATGATTAAAGACAATGCAGTGTGAGATACAGTTGCTGAGAGTGGGAGGCAACTGTGCTTTTCTTCAAGTGTTTAGTTCCTGCTTTCCAGGAAATTTCCTGTACGATTAGTTCACTGTGTCCTCAGATTCATTCTTTGCTTTCCAGCATCCTCCTCTCATGACTTTTTCAGGGACTGACAGGGGTGCAGCTGGGGACAGGGAAGGTTGTGCTGTGCCACTGACTCCTTCATCCTTTCACCCAGGACAGGATACCCAGGAGAGGAGGAGCAGGAACAAAACAGTGCTCCATGCCAAAACTACAGGCCTCTTTTTCTCTCTCCTTTTCTCAGTAGACCTGCAGTTTTTCCTTTTTATGCAGAGTTTGGGTGCTAATGCTGCAGCTGTCTGACTTGCCCATGCATGGGCTGCTCCTTATATATAGAAAAGCTGCATGTAACTCCTTATATATAAAAAAGCATGTTGCTCCTGCCTCTGTTAATGGTTTTCTCTACTTACCTACAAACCTTTATTGCTTGAAGTGTAACTTGAAGCTTAGCAGAGAAATAGGTTCCAGTTATAATTAACACATAGGGAACAGACCTAAGCAAGAGTTTTCCCATGAAGTCATACTAGTGCGTGAACTCTTGCTTTACAGCTTTACAGATGAAAGATGTTTTTCACATCAAACATCATAAATACTAGTTTGGAGTGGTTTTTTGAGAGTGGAACAATGAACAGAGAAAAGAATTCCAAGTCTCAGACCCAGGAACATAAATCTGCTCTGACTGAGCAATTTCTACCTGTGAAGAGCCAATGACCCATACCACTCCATGATGACATTCTCTCTTTCCCTTCATTAGGTCATCATCAAAATTAGCGACCCTTTATTGTTGGCCTGGTGTCCTCCCCCTCCAGAAGTTCAGTCCTAAAGGAGATGAAAGATAACCAAAGAAAGACAAATCCCACTCAAACAGATTTTTCAGTCAGACTGTGATTTGTGAGCAGATGAAGCAGCTTTGTGCAGAGCTTCTGAACCTCTGGAAGTTGCTTTCCTGGGGAGACAGAGCAGGCTGAGCAGCCGGGGCAAGACACTCTCCCTAGCGCAGTGTCCTGGAGGTAGAGCTCGCACATCCCCTGTAAGTCCCTCTGTCTGGGTTGGTACACAAGCAGATTGTGATTTGCCTTCTTTGCTCTCTGTTTTCTGTGCTACAGCCTCTCGCCCAGTCTTCCTACTTCCTACTCTCACCCTGACCCTGAATCTCTTCATTTTGCTCTTGGAAGTTTTTCTGCTTTCCTTCTGTCCTTTCCCTTTTCCAGCTTGATTTTCCCAAGGTGATCTACCTTCAGTAAACAGCTGCTGAGCTCAAGAACCTGCTGTTTTTTCTGGCAGAGACATCCCATATAAACCACAGACAGGTATTCCCCAGCCAAGCAATTTCCACAGTAGGATCTTCCTGACACTGGTCAGATCCAGATCTCCAAATGTTAAGATATACATGTAAAAAACTGTAGTTTTAATATGGGAAATGTTAATAGTATTTACATTTTATGCCATAGTGTTTTAAGAAATGCAAATTGCCTTCCTTGAGTTTATTGTATCTTCTGTCCTCCAACAATCCATCGTGAGAGGCAGGCATGACAAACAGCCACAGAAGTTCCCATGGTGGTTTGAAGCCTGCTAAATACACCACAAAGACCAAGAGAAGCCTTTAGAAGTCAGCTTTGTCTCCAGATTTAACATGTCCCTTGTTCACATAGCTCTTTGCAGTGCTGCTAGCTGGTCTCCCAGCCCCACTGGAAGGGAGCCTCATATGGGTTACCTGCAGGAGCAAAGCAGTAGCTCTTCCTATTGCAAAATATGGTGGGAAGAGAGAATCCCCATGCATAGGGTGTTGGGATGAACACATAGACTGTGGGCCATCCCTGCCTCACCAAAACTCATGCTAGAAAAGGAGCAGACCTGCTTGCCTTGGCTGTGGCTTCCCCCCTTACAGGGACTCATTCAGAAACAAGCCACACTTTCTGTCTAAGGTAGAAAGAAGTGAGGGAGAATGCTTTGAAAAGTGGGAAGTGAGGACTACCACACAACTGCTTTGCCAGCTCAAAAATGTTTCAGTGCTATGATAACAACACCCTTATGAGTGAAGCCTTTCCCTGATGGAGCCTGAAACAACTGTGCAGCTGGTCTGGGAAAATGGAGGAAGGATATAGGCCTGGGCATGGGCTTGGGCAGGAGTACCTCCTTTCTCCTCACAGAAGATGTGCTGCTGCAAACATCCCTGGTGGATGTGTTGAAGCTTTATGAGGATGCACCTTGGTGCATCCCAGGGGTTGCAAATAGCAGGGGAGACACAGGAGGGGACCTTTGCCACAAGGCAGATCAGACCCCCCTCTACTAAGTGAGAGCAGTGAAACTGCTAGGGGACCTGCATGGAGGCTGTGGCACAACTGAAGATTGTGCCACCTGAAGTGCATAGAACAGTCATCCATTCCCACCTCTTTCCACTAATCTGGGGGATGAGTGCTTGGGCATCACCCTTAGGGGAGGCACAGGATGTGTGGCACTGTGGTTCCGGAATCTGAAGCCCTGAACTTAATAGTGAGGGCAAGTAAGACCTTTCTAAATAATATTTGTTGTCTGGAGCTGACAAGTGATCTGAAAAAACCTGAAGCCTTATGTAACTCCATCTGGGTAGGTGAAAGTTTTCTCCTAACTCCAGCCTAAAGCAAATTGCTTGCCATTTACTTTCTTTTAGGCTTGACAAAGTAGCTGTTATTAAAAGCAGATCTCAACCATGAAGAAATGCCCTTTGTATTATTGTCTACCCCTTCCCATGATGCAGGAGCTGGGATGGGATTTCAACAGCTTATTTAGGGATTCTGGGGCACTGGTAACGTTAGCCCATCTCTACCTCCTCACGCTGCCTTCTTCTGCTTGTCTGTGGGATACAATTTCCATAGCACTTCTTCCCACACACTTCAGATCTGCTGTTCCAGCATTGTAGCAGTGATTTACGTGCTTCTGTGCTAGCAGCCCACCACTGTGTATCAGTAGGATTACATAAAGATGGGTGACGGAGAGCACTTAATCACTACATGAAAAAAATTTAACTGTTACCTGTCTCACAATGAGGAGTAGCGCTTTTAAAGCCCTTGCGACATGTACATGCTTCAAGCTCAGAATTTTATTTTAAATCTCCTGTCATCACATATGAGCCTTGATATTTGGTGCAGGAATTAAAAATATTTATGTATCAGCTTTCAGGGGAAGAACATGCAGAGTGTTAATGGCCTTTCATGTTCAGGTTTTGGCTCTCATTCTGAGTTCCTATTCTCTCTGGATGTCCTGTATCAAAAACAACGTCTCATTCTCCTTTGATATACACATAGATACACGCGAACACTGAGAGGCAGCTTGCAGAAGTGAACTGACTTGCTGCCTATTTATGAATACCCATTTCTCAAAAGCATTCTGGAATAACTTCCTCTGTTAACTTTTATTCCAAAATAGTGTTTATACCAGTGGGTTATAACCCAACAGCTAAAATACAGCAGGGTGTTCTTTCCCCTCATGACAAGACTTAAATATGCTTCCTTTCTATTCCCAATGTGATTTATTATATGTCTAAATGTACAGCTCCCTGCCAAGGCAGACACCTCATCTTCTTTTGTATCTTGAACACATAGCAGATGTTTAGGAAGTAGCAAAGTTACAGTGTAAGAGCAATAGCTAGAATATAAAGATATGTGACTGTAATAAATGTTGTGGTAACAATATTAGATTTTTGCGGTTTGCAGTTTCAACTTTGACTTTCAGAAAGTGACATTTATATGCGCTCTGGGAATGTGATAATAATCTTGGTACTCCAAAGTAGTTTTCCAGTTTGAAGGATAATATAAAGCAAAATAATTTCAGTTCTTAGTTTAAGCATCTCCCCTTCCCTAGATGGTAATGAGTCAAAGCTACTATAATAAAATTTAATGTCTGCCGTCCTGTTTGTGAGGTTTTTTCCTTTAGCTCATAGGCAGTCAGTTGCTAGTAGAAATATAAATCCAGAACTGTTGATTAAAGGTCTTTCCATATAAAACTAACTCCTGATGTTGACCGTTCTGTGCACTCACAAAGTAATTATAACTGTAGTGTTTAAGAAACAAACCAAACCAAAACAACAAAAAACTTTATCATGCTACATCCCTGTTTGCACAGACTCCACTTTTTCTCTTTTAAAAGATTTACAAGGACATTTTCCATTCAGTATTTTCAGTGGAATGCTGCCCAAGAAGTGGCGCAGAACTCAGTGGATGTCGACAGCAGATGCTACTGAATTTGATGAAGGTGGAAGACAGAGTAAATGCAAAGACTGATAGGTGCATTACTGGCTGAAAATAGAAAGTCCATTTGAAACACTGATGTTCTTTAGTCTCTCATCAGACAATTCAAATCTGGAGCAGCAGAAGAGGTGACAAAAGTGCCCTAACAAAGTATCCAGGTGACTGTGTTAATAATCTGATCTTGGTTTCCAAGGAAGCCTTTTTTGTTTCAGTACAAAATGCTATCGGAAAGAGCATCATAAAATTTCATTCTGGAATGAAATAGAGGTGTTCTGTCCTGGGGAGAAATTCAGAGGGGATGTCTTCAATCCAGAGACTCTGCAGGGAAAGGATTGGTCCCAGAGGTGTGTGGACCCCGAGCTCCTACCAAGAGAAGCACAGATACATTTGAGTATCTTCTAAGGGTGTCACATATACACACAGAACACTGGAATCCTATGCTCAGTTTTGGGCCCTTCACTACAAGAAAGACATTGAGGTGCTGGAGCGAGTCCAGAGAAGGGCAATGGAGCTAGTGAAGGGTATGGAGCACAAGTCCCATGACAAGTGGTAGAGGGAGCTGGGGGTGTTTAGCCTGGAGAAAAAGAAGCTCAGCGATGATCTTACTGCTCTCTACAACTGCCTGAAAGGAGTTGTAGCCAGGTGGGGATCAGTCTCTTCTCCCAAGTAACAGGATGTAGGACAGGAGGAAATGGCCTCAAGTTGCACCGGGGAAGGTTCAGGGAAAAATTTCTTTATGGAAAGTTTTGTCAAGCACTGGAACAGGCTATTCAGGGAAGTGCTTGAGTCACCATCCCTTGAGGTAACAAAAAAATATGTGGATATGGCATGTGGGGACATGGTTTATTAGTAGACTTGTCATTAGTAGACTTTGGATTAACAGTTGTACTCGATGATCTTAAAGGTCTTTTCCAATCTAAATGATTCTATGACACTATGACAAAGATGCTACTTTGGATTGGGGGTTTGACATTGTATTTCTGATGGGCTTCCCAGTATAAAAAAATGTGTTTATCAGCAGAAAGATGAATATTGACGGTATTTTATAGTCATAAAGCAGAAGCTTAGCTACATTCATAAACACAAGTATCCTAGCCAAGGTAAACAGGGAAAGCCTAGTGTTTTGTTTACAAAGAGATAGCTGCCCTTCAAATATTTATGAAGAATGAAGGCAAATTCAAGAGCAGTTGGCAGAAGGATTGGAAGCAGTATTGAGGATCTTCATGCAAGCTTATTATTCTTGGGGTGAAAAAAGACTTTGCAAGAATAGTTAAGCTTGAAATTATGAACGTAACGATGAAGAAAAAAATAGAATTTAAATATAACAGATGCCGAACAAGTTCTGGATCTGCAGTCACGTCATTTGATATTACCTTTTCAGTTTCTTTGATTAAGGAAGATTATGTGCCTGAAGGAATAAGTCCTTGTGTTAGTAAATGTGAGTTACAGAGACGTTAGGAATGTTCACACCTATCTGTGGACAAGGACAACGTGTACCACACATTTTATTTAAAAAGGCATGGCAGGTAAGAAGAGAGCAATGTCTATTTACCTCAGCCTGACTGAACAGTTTGAGTTTCCATGCCTGGGGGGTGGAAAGATGTGCCTCAGCTGGGACAAGTGTGGGCAGTTTAGGACAGGGCAGAGAGGAGGGGAGAGACTGAGCAAACAGGGAACTCAGAGTGCATGGATGGACCAAGGGACTTGGGGAAGAGCAGACCACAGTTCAGCATCTGAGATGATGGAAAGGAGGGGGCCTTCTTAGAGGACCATGTGGGCTAAACTGCTGGTGGACAGAAAACAGGACAATTTCTTCACAACACCAGAATGGACTGGGGGAAATTTGTTTTCTGGTCTTACTTATTCAGCATTTTACTTCCAGCAATTCTGGTTATTTGTTTTCTGTTGTTTTTGTTTACAGACAGCAACTGTATGCCTGGCTCTAGTTCACGATTTTGCCTTGTGATGAGTCATTACTCCAGATGTCAGAGGCATTTCAGTGAGCCTGTTTGAAAGCACAGGTGAGCCAAGTCTGTCCTGAGTCTCTGGCCAACACAAGTGCTCATTGTGGTGTTTTGGCCATGCTCTGCTACTCTGTGTGCAGCTTGGCAAACCACTTGCTGTGCCGTGTCTGCCAGTCTTACTGTGGGTGTCTTGCAGCTGTTTTCTCTTTCAAAGACTTTGCACCATGAATAAAGGGAGTGACAGTTATCTGCTTTCCACTTCACATATAGATTTTTCAGGGCTGTTTCTGTTTTGCTTTGAATGTGAGTGGAAAGTGTTTGGCCATCTCATGGGGCTTAGGCTGAGTTTTTTATATGGTGGTGCCCACTGGGGAACCATCTGCATCTGATGGCTCTAGAACTGATGGTCACAGCCTCCTTCAGTTCTGCCTTGTGACAGAGGAGTTTTCAGTGCATGCCATTTGTCAGAGACTAGTTTTATTTATGTTGTTTGAGGATTGTTGGACTTTTTCCCCAACAGATTTAGAGGAAGAGCTTCATCTTCCTCCTCTTGATTTCCTTGAGTTTAAGTCGTTGTAATGAATTAAGGACAGAAGGCATATTCCTAAACATCTAGGCTGTGAGATTAGATGCTTTGCCTCAGTACACTGTTCACAGTCTTGCTAGTCCCAGATCCTCATGACTGCAATGGTTAAAAACTCAATTTCCATCCTAGAACGATTTGAGGCCAATTTATAATCATTTGTTCTTGTTCCAAAGCTGTCTTCCAGTTTGAATAGCTCTTTTCACTCTCTGGTATTCCCCTTCCTCGAGGGATATTTATAAAAAGCTATCCTATCATCTTTCAGCTTTTGCTTAGTTAGAGGCTGAGCAAGGACATCTTTCTTCATCTTCCCTGACAATTCTGGTAGTCTTTTTCCTGCACCTCTTCCTGTTTGAACTCTTCTTGGATATGGCTGATGGGACTGATCAGCAGCAGTTTACTATCTGAGCTGCTGTAAATTGAGGAGTGCTTGATTTAAGATGTCTGCTAGAGCTGTCTATTCACTTTGAACTCTGTTGTGCAAGTAACAACAAGAGTGCTGTGGGAATAAATAGCCCCACACACTGCTCTGAGGCAGATAAATCCATCTCAGGTATTGGATAAGGGAAAGAAGAAAAAAGGATATAATACAGCTGACACAAGCAGATCTTCACAGAAACATCTTGGAGCCATCGGATCTTACAAAAAAATTATCTGAAATCTGCACTCTGATGAGCAACCCTTGGGTACTGCACTTGATAAACACACAAGATGTGCAGGCCTGTCTCATCTGACTGGAAGACCAAGAGCTCTGAAAATCAAGCTCTTAACAGAGGGGCAACTCCAGCATATCTTCCTTGTGGGGGTCAGGAGCATGAGACAGCCTTCTTAGGCCAGTAACTGGTAAAGCAGAGATCTGCTGTAGAGCAATCCAGATTTGTTTCCACTGACACCACTGCAAACACCAGAAGTCCTGTCAGCAGATTTTGGCTCTGCCCTTGTACAGTGGCTCACTGTGCTCTGATCCAAAGGAAGAGCTGCAAAGATCAAGCAAGACCAAGCCATTGTCTGCCGCAGACACATGTTTTCAGAAAGCATTTCATGTACCAAGCTCTGAAGGTACAGCACCATGGCCAGATGATCACCCTACATCCTACGGTCCAACACCTCCTTTCCTGCTGTTTGGCCTTGCTGCTCCATGTCCAGCTATTTTCCACCATGTTCTTGCCACCAAGTCTCAGCTTCATACCTAACACCTGGTCATGCAGCTATGGACTCCTTCTAGCCACTGCATGGAAGATGGGTTTGATGTTGATGAACAAGTGTGATATGGACCAAGGTGGAGAGCGAGGCAAAAACCGTCGATGACACGTTGCACTTGGAACAGGCCAAGCTCCTGGTTGGCTTCCTGGTGCTCAGCTGTCATCTCGTGATGCAGTTGTGCTTGGTCTATTATTTGGTGCCAATATTTTTCAAGGTTTCCTTGTGCCCAGAAAGCTACTGTGAGATTTTCACACTGCAGAAAAGATACTAAACTCTGTTTTGAGAAGCTGCCAAACATTGCAATTTAACTGCTGGATCAGTCCCCAAATTCAGAGGACCTAGGCTGTAATTTCTGTTCAGTTGGTGCATTTCCCCAACCCTCTCTGTGAAAAAAATTGTACTTGCTAGAGGCACAGTGCTGCTGGGTAATTAAAAAAACAGTGGCTAATGAAGTCAGAGTGTTTTCCACAGCACTATGCAGTATGGACTAAGTTCCCACTCTCATTAGGATCTGAAGTACCAGAGAAGCACAGATATTAAACAGGTTGATGTCTACTCTGATAAGCTGCTTATTGTACTGCCTGGCTCGCAGCATGTGTTATGAGTTTGTAAATGTAAGTTATTCCTCTCCTACACTCCGCACAATTTTTCTTGGAAATGGTTCTCAAGGCTTCAATGCCATGAGCTAGAGAAAGTCCGATTTGTTCCTATTACAAGGAACAAGTGATTTTTTGTCCCACTCTCCTTCCTCGTCATACATGACAGCTTATTTGGTCTCTAGGAGAGCTGAGATTATCCTAGCTTGAGCACCAGTTCTTACATTGTTCAGGGCCTTGGTTACTATATTCAAGATGTTTTCTCTGCACCACACCACACACTTGCCCATTCATTACTTTCTCCTACTTTCCTCCTTGCTCCCTGTCTTGATGCCCTGTATCTTTCCACTCTTTTCTGTGTGTCTCTGACAGTTTGTGCTGTCAACCTCCTCTTCGAGGTGTGTATTCTCTGCTCTTTTTTTTCTTGTTTTCCTCTAGTAAATTAACTTTAGTTTTGTTTGCCTTCGTGTCTTTCATTGCACATAATTTCTTGGTGTTCTCCTCTTTCCTTTATGTTCTTTTTTTTTTTTTTTTTGGCTTTTGTTTTTCATACATTGAGGCACCTGCTGTTGGCTGCCCCTGCCACGCTCACTTACCAGTTCCCATGGGCATCTCCTTGGACACTTTTTACAGAAATGGTCATTGACCACTGATTTTCTACAAATCTTCTATTCCAACACAGCGGAAGCTCTGGCTGTCTCTGTGCAGTGTCCCAGTTTGTGGATGGTCAGGCATCTCCCCTCCCCTGCAGTAAAATGTTTCTATTGGAGATGTGCAAAAATATTAAGCAGCATGGTTAGGGGCTCATGCAGCTTGCCTGAAGAGATATGTGTTCCCCTAAGGGACAGACCTGCAAACTGGTATGCCTGCTGTGCAGAGTAGCTTTTTCCTTCTGTTGCTGGTTTTCTTGACTTTTTCCCTACCTGTCTTAACCTCTACCCTTTGCAGCTCTTGGTCATACCTTATCCTGATTGCTAAAGGTGAAATGCTGTTTCACATAAGCCTGTGCAGGTGCCTTGTGGTCTTTTCCCTTCTGGTTGCTGTTTCAGATGGAGTGGACATAAAGCCTTGACCGGAATTTCAATAGAATTGAAGTGCTGGTAGAAAATGTTCATTGGCTTCTGGGCAAATCTAGAAGCAGGATCTACTGGAAGATTTCAGTCTGCACTGATGCCTTAGAATTTAGCTTTTATAATTTTCAGATCCTGTACTGCTTTAGCCTGTAATTCTAAAACTCCATAGCCTGTTAGCTACTGTTCTCCCATTCTGGTTAGACATAACAAATCTTCTCTGGGCCTGGACTCAAGGACACCTTGTTGTCCCATGCCCTGAAATACGTAAACTAAGCCTCTGAACAAGAGGAGCAAATATGGGGTAATTACTTCATTACCTGAAATTGTAATTGGAGAATTAACACTGATGTGCAAATGGACCAAATTTATAAAAGTGTGAAAAACCCGTGACCCAGCGTCCATCTTGGGTGTAGCCCCTCGGAGGCTTTTTGACTGCCCAAGGTGTACCTATTGAAGGCCCTTCAATAAATACCTGCTTTTATTCTCTTAATCTTGCCTAGCCTCTGTTTTCAGGTAGCCACTCCAAGGCATCAGCACGTGAACGTGGCCTGTTACAGAAACGGGGATTCTTGTTTCTGCACTACCATGAAGGTGACTGGTGATGGTGAAGACAGGGAATTGGGTATTTTTGGTACATAGTAGCAGCTCTGATTAAAACCTGTGTATAGAATGGGGTTAAACTTGAAATGGTCACCTGAATCACAACTAGGAGATGTTGCCATCATTAGTGTTTCAACCCAGTCCCTAACAGGGTGTGGTTGATCCAAACTGAGGTATGCATCTGGTTTTTTTAACATTTTAGCAGAGGCAGGTGGTTTTCAGATATTTTTTCTGCTTATAGCTATCTGCTACCTGATATCAAGGTTTTAGATCTGTTTGTTCTAAAAAAGAAATGGTGGATTTGAATATGAGATTTTACTTCTTCACACTGTTTTTCATTATATCTTTGGCTGAACTCTTGCTATAAGCAACAGAAACTGTGTTTGGGATTGCTCCAGATGTTTTTCATGAAAAATGCTTTGTGTTTCCAGGCCAAAGTATGAAATGATCCTGAGTCATGCTAAGAAGTCTAAACTGCCATCATTTTAATAAGATTTCAAGGCATCATCACTAAAATTAGTAAATAATGTAAGAAACATTCACGGTTTTACTCCAAAATTTCATACAACTGCAATGACTCCTTCCAGTGATTTCTTAATGAAAACACTCTGGAGTTTGTGCATTTGTGCTCATATCCCAACATTTCAATATTCCTGATGCTGTAACTACTGTCTGCCCAAATTTCAATGTAGGGCAAGTTTCGGATTTTACTGTGACAGCTTGGAGCTTCCAAGTACAGTCTCCCAAGAAAGGTGAAGCACTTTAGGATTTCTACAAGGCTTATACCTTTGTTGCCCTCCTCTCTCCACAGAAGCAGTTGCAAACAGAACATACATTACTAAATGTCCAGACATATGAGATTAGTTTCTGACATATGCAAATGGCCACCAAGTTTTCATCTTGCTGGTCTCCGAATCTCACCAATTATTCTGAAGCTGGCTTAGGCCCATGGTAATTAGTGGGCATTTTACAGCACATAAAATTGTCTGCAAGTCCTATCGAAACACCAATTAGGCAAAAATGTTCTTAAAGAGGAATATCTATTAATTTTGATGCTTTAATGCAAACTTGCCCATATCTGCAAGCGATGTCATATGATTGTGATATTTTATATTCTAAAATCTGGAAAATTTAAAGTTAAAACATTTGAAGGTTATTTTGATTTTAAATTTCTGGTAACATTTTAAGAGAAGGAAAGAAAAACAATATCCTTTAAATCTCTATAAAGCAGGATTATGATGGACTTTTCATGTATCCTCCCTTTTGCTCAAAAGCCTTTGTTAGTATAGGTAGGTTCTAAAACCTACCTAAAAGTTTACCATTTTTTGTATTTGAGTTTTGGGTGGTCATGGTTCAAGGTGTTGTGCTAAAGGAGAAGGTAGGGCACATACATGTAAACGTGTACGACTCCTCTTGGGAGGAAGGACAATCTGACAGTCTGAGTGCACCAAAAGGCTTTGGATAGGGGAAATACCACTCTCCCAGAAGTTACTAACCATGAGGTGGGCATGCAAATATGCAAGACTGCACATCAGTAGGGATGATATAGTTTATAAATACTGCCACTAGTAGGACTGGGTTGGATCTAGCTCTTGATGAAAAAAAGATTAGAAAAGTAAGCAAAATTCTAGATTTGAAAGAGTTTTAAAAAATATCCATATCATCATGCCAACCCATACATTCGTGGGACACCTTCCTGTAGAATACTTGTTTCAGTTCTGGTAGTCCTCAAGAAAAACATGTCAAACCCTTCTGGGCATTTACAGTAGAGATGGTGAAAATTATTTAAAAGGCTGGAGAAATTTCTGTGGAACTGAATGGTACTTTTCAAATGTGAGTTGCATGAAAAAGGACATAGTAAGGATGCATAGCAGAACAGGTCACAAGGAGAGGCAAACTACATCCAACCTTCATGAAATGGAGTATGAAAATGCATTTTATGTCCAAAAAAGTGATGAGAAATACAGGATCCAATCTGACTGTGTGTTTGTAGCATTGTGCTATTGATGAAAAGCACCTGTACTTGGTTTATACAGCTTTAGATAGAGTCTTCTCAGTGTATGGGCAACAGAGCAGAAGGGAAGTGGGAAGGAGGAGCAAAGTCCCAGTGCATCCCTTTGCTCTCATTTTCCTTTTAAATGAAGCTTTGAATATTTTATTGAATAGCTGCTATGAAATCATAGCAAACACTATGTTTGCCTGTTTTGACAACTGTGTGCATGAATGTACACACACATAATTCATTGTAAGCTCTGGCACGTCTTGTCCCCATACCAGCTGCTGCAGCACTGAAAGTGCCCCTTCTGGCAGGGTATCCCTACCTGCCCATTTGAGAGATGGTGTCTGATGCTGAGCTCTTTCAGGAGAAAGGTTATTGGATTAAATGAACCAGTAGCACCTGTGTGATGATAGGATAAAAAAAGAAGTGGAGATGTTGTAAAATGAAAGCCTTTAATCAAAAGAAATGTATTTCAAGCAAGTTTGCCCCTGTTCCTAATTGCAGCTAAGCCCAACGAGCTCTCTGAGTGCATGTGTGCTTGTGCACGCAGGCGTGTAACATTGACTCTGCATCAAGCAAATTGCCTTGGCAGCCTCCTGACAGCTGTGGTCCTTGTGCCTCTGAGGCTAGGTAAGAACACTGTTCTGTGCGATAGCATCAAGGGGAGACTTTCATTAGTTACTACTGAAAATATCAATAGCTGCCTATAGATAATGGTTGTATCCAGTCACACATGAGTTTGTTTTCAGCTGTTTTTTCCCGGAGTGGATACTGGCTGGATTCTAAAATTATATATGTTGTATATTATCTAAGTTTCTGTGTATGGGTTTCTGAACTGTAACTTACTGTTTTCTAAAGTGTAATTCTTTCTTTCCTTCATATAATCAGTAAGTTTCTATACAAAAATGATAAATAAAAATTTTTTTTAAGCCAATGCAAAAAAAAAATTATTTCCTAACTTCTACATTTCTGTGTTCCACCTCCACATCTGCCAATATATGAATAATGTAAATGCAGTATAGTATTAACAGTCATGGGCAGGAATGCAGAAGCAGAGCTAGCAGCAAGGGGCAGCTACTCACTCACTGACCCAGAGCTCTGACAAATTCTTAGTTTTCCTGGGCCTGAGAAATATATTTCTTAAAAAATGGAGGACCCTGTGCCATATTTCTTGATAATCAAATTCACCCAACACTGAGGTCTGTAGGACATTTGCTCCCATTGAACTTCTGCTTCCCCATGCCTGTTTGTAAAGAACGTATCTGGAGAAGAGAGAAATTAAGCCATCACTGCCTCTCTCTCCTCCTTCCGAGCTTTTCCTGACCTCTCACTCACTCCTGCTTTTCCCCATAACAAGACCAATGGACTGAGAAGCATCCACTGGTTTGGTATCTGCCCTGGTGCCCCCCAGTGTCACAGAGGAGCATGGAGCCACGGGGTGAGGTGTGCTCTGGCTGTGGGGAGCTGCAGTCGCCTGGCTCCTTGCCTTCCCTCTCGCACTCCTGGATGCTCACGGGCAGCTTGTTTCCCTGCCTGTGGTCCCCAGAGCCAGGCAGGGAACTGTCCTTAGCTGGCAATGACAAAGCAGTGCCTGCAAGGTGGTATATTTTTTGAAAAGTTAATTAACATCTTCCTATATAAAGCATTTTAAGCTACTGTATCTGCCAAGTGACTCTCAAAGCAGCTTAACCTTCAGTACTGCTGGGGATTGGGGATTTCATTTTAAAGGGTCCCAAATACCATTTTCTGCCTATTTTCTGTAGCAGAGCTCCACTGCCCCACAGGTACAAAGTCATTGTTTTGACACTCTGAACACAAAGGAAAAAAGGAAAATTATTATTTCTGGATTTTTTTTTCCAAGGATTTTAGTGCAGAAGAGAAAATGCAAAGGAAAGCTTCCTTTTGCTGTTTGGTAGCATGCTTCCATGGCAAAGAATAAAGATGTTATCAGGCTTTTGCAAAGCATATGTGTGCGATCAGGGGGCAGAGAGGTTGAGAGGAAAATATTATTAATAGACATAACATGGGAAAAACTCAAATTACAGTTCCTCACTTAAACAGAAGAAAATAAATTAGAAGATGAATATCTTACCCAAAACTGAGAATCTGATCAGACCAAATCTGTCTGAATCCACAGTTCAAGCAAAAGAAAATTACATGCAGGAAGCCAAACAGCAGAGTACATATCTGCCTGAGTTTGCACTATTTTTAAGCAGCAGAAGTCTCTACAGGAACTAACTAGTTCATTCTCTATGATCACTTCATATGGCATGTTGTCCAGCTAGGAAGAAATGCGAAGAGTGTTTTTGGGGAGAGCAGAGCATCTTGCCTGACTGCCAGGTCTCTCTCTCAGAGCAAGGATGGAGGAATCTCAGTATGGAGGGGCAAAGTGCTGCCTCTGCTTGCCCTGTGACACCGAGACAAACCAGGCTGGAGATGAGCTCTGTTTATATCCCAGCAGGAAGCCTGCCTGGCAGCCATCCCTGTCTCTTCTGTACTGCAGAATCAATTTGATGCATGGGCTGAACAATCAGGTTTAGATTATGAACATTAGGGATGCTCTCTTCTGTGTGACACTTGATCAGGAATGAAAGATGATGGGAAGGAGTGAATGGCAGTGTATTCCATAGCTTACTGCACTTAACCCACATAAGTGTCACTCCATCATTCAGCTCTGCTTCCTAAGGCACCTACTAAACCCATTTATTTCTTTATTAAATCAACAAAGAATTGTGAAAACTATAGTCTGGGGGATTTTTGTTCCTTAATGACAGGCATCAGTTCATAGGAATCAGAGTGCTACAGACAGGCAGAGTTTGTGTATATCAAATCTGCAGCTTTCTTAGAGCCAAAGACCTGTAAATTGTCTCATAAGCTTTTAACCACAGAGATTTAGTGTGTTGTGAGAAATGAAGTCTTTCTCTTTACTAGTCTAGGCTTTTACCCTGTCTGAAGTGGCACTTGGTGACATACCTGTACCATGCAGAGGTGATTTAAGCTGCTCTCATGGGCATCAAGCCTCTTCATGGGCTGAGATTTTGCTTTTCTCTGATATAATATATTTGAGAACCCTATATTGGGTAACTACCCACTGGTGGGACAGGCCAAGTCTCTACTGACAACTACTGTGGGACAGAGCTGGAGGTACGGTGGACAACATTACCCTTTCTCTGACTCAGACATCACATCTGTGTATCCTTTCTGGAATTTCAGCTCCGATCATCTGCTAACACGCTGTGCTTCTCTCTCTGAAACATCATCTGCTTTTGCCATCAAAATGATACCTCGCTCCCTTTGTGTTTCATACGGTTGCTGTTAATAAAGGAATTAATTATGATGACCCTTGGCAGCACTCTGTGCCCTGCTGGGCTGAATGGCTCCACGTCAGAGAGCTGTGGTGTTAGTTAGTTAGTAGCTCTGTCTGGGTTTTTACACCTATCTTTAAGAATCCATTCAAGAAACTGTATTTTTTGCACAATTATTACTACATGGAACACAGAGTTTTTTACCTGCGTACATCTCCTGGAGAATCCTGTGTGTAAACAGGCTGTTGATGAAAATGCTTTCTTCCTGTGGCTCCTGTCCCTACACTTGGAATCAGATTTTTTCAGACAATGTTTGGGAAAAGGACTCCAGTTTGATTAAAGGCCCAAATTCCCACTTCCACATGGAGTTTTCTGCATCAGATTAATGTTACTGTGCTAGAATAGGGCAATATATTCAGAATGTCATCTAAGGTAAATGGGATTAATGGTAATGGGACACCAGCTAACACATAGGATTTATCTAGTTAAGTATTTATTTTGTGGTTTATTACATCCTTAAAAGGAGATGCTGAACTTCCATGGATCCAGCTGACTGTAGCACAGAGTACAGATACTCAACATTGCACAAGACTGAACTTCAACTCTGGCAGATACATACTGCAGTTTTGTCTTCACATTGTTGATTGCTGTTCTCTTTTTGAGTGCCGAAGCATACAGCAGGCCAGAAGTGCAGCAAGCAATAAGCACTTGGTTAGTCTGTGATGTGGAGGAGGTTGGTAGCATGGAATAGGCTTTGCTGAGACGTCCAGCCTCTGCTCCCAGCAGTGCCCTGCCTTAGCTGTGCCATTTGCTGTAACAATCTTTCTTTGTGTCTGCTGACATGAGGGGCATGTCATGATGAGATGATGAGGTTCATTTGTGCAACTCTCCGGCAGTAGGAGCAGGGGCTGTCTCTCCTGTTCCATGCTCTTTTGCCAGCAGCCTGGGCTTGCTCCTCTGCTGGTAACAAACCATTTGCATCATTCTTCTGCATATTTTAGTGTGAACTGTCATTGACAGTGCTTATGGCTGGATGAAATGTAACAGGGCTAAAAGAGCACACACATGATTTTGAACCTGACTATGACAAAAGACAGAGAGTGTTTCCTTGCAATGGATGGTCAAGTTGTGTAAAATGATTGGATCAGTTATTTGAAATGTTTATTTTCTGGCCAGACCGTGGCTCCATTTTGGCATGCCCAAGGCAGAGTAGTACTTGAAGATAGATGGAAGCTGCCAATAATACTGGAAAGAAGAATTCAAACTAGGTAATTATAATGGTGCATTGAGTTGTTGTTGCATCACAGAAAATTCTCAGGGGAGTGGGAAAGACTTGAACCTAGCCAAAAACCCAGGGAGAAAACTGGTATGTGAGGATGTGTGCTAAAGCCATGCTCACTCTAAGATGAGGGTCTTGCCTAAAGACTGAAAGCTGTGCAAGGTTGAGGAAAACAAGGAGGAAATCCTGGAGCTGAATACGTATGTCTCATGTTTTGAGAAAATATTTTGTCAGTCTTCAAACTGAATTACGTAATTTAATTCTTTACTTCCCCATAATAATGTACTGCTAAGAGGGATTTTCAGGGAAGGTGACAACCTAGGATTTTGTATGCAAGGAGAGGTGAGGCATAGGTAGAACTAGTCCAGTTTCTTGTTGCCTGCCACTCTTGTACAAGGTCAAGGGTATTTCAGAGCGAGACATTTTCCTCCAACAACCAGCACAGGTCAGTGTGGAAGCTAATAATGAGTAGCATCACTTCTGAAGAGATGTTTTCCAGTGGCAAGCATGAACTAGACACACTCTGACATTTAGCAAAACAGTGAGAGCTGTTCCTGACCTCTGAAACTCCTTCTTAGCAGTTTGTGGTTGAAAGTCAACAAATTATGCTGCAGTCAATAAAATCAACAGATTATTCGTAACAACATTAAGAATTTCTCCTGAGCCTCCAATATTTTGAAAATCTAAATGTGTTTTTTCAGTAATTCCAGTCATATTTCATTTAAGTAACTGGCATAAGTGACCTGTTAAAATATGTATGTACACAGTTAATTTGTAAGGCTAATAATAAGTTACTAGAGCCTAGGGTATGTTGATGTAAGTAAAATCTAATTTTTGAGATTTAGTCTTAAAAATAACTGTGTAAAATAGATTTTACAATATCAAAAGTGGACGAGGTACTTTCCAGTGTAGACCAAAGTTTTTTCCAGGGAATTTATGAGATAACATCTTATGGTGTATTAATAATGTGATGTGAAAATGTAGGTTACAGTATAAATAATCTCCCAAATAATATATAGACCTTGGTAAATTAGCTGAAGGAAACTGGTACTACTCCATTTGTAGTTACTGGTACTCAGAGACCCTTTCTGGACATTTTGAGACACTGCTAGTGTGTTACACAGACATGCACACCTAAAGCTGGATCTTGCACCATTTCTGATGTTCTTCCAATAGTGCAACATGTTGGATTGAAGGTACAGGAGGAGCAAGGAGGATCTCCAGACCAGAGCTCCCCAGCATTCAACAGCAAACAGCACAGTCTTGTGAGATTGGATAACTCCCCGTCAAGACTGCAGTTCAGTTAATGTAAATTCAGAGAGTCAGTTGTTTCACTGATGGTTTTTATTTTGCCAGCCTTTGCTGTAAGCAACATCTCTCCTGCATGGAGCAGGCCCTCCCAAAGACCATGACTGGCTGCTCTGGTGTGATCCAGTGAAGAGTATGGCAGTGCTTTGCAGATGAGTTGGGTTCCCCCCCTACACATGCATATGCTTTGTGCTTTCTTTGAGCAGCCTTTGTACTGTAAGTGTGCACAGTATTCCTGTTATAACACGTTTTTCCCTTTGCAAAGGGAGCACTTTGGGGTCTTCCTACGAGACGGCAAATCTGTGCTAGCTTTAAAGCATCTTTCTGAACATTACCAAAGCTTGCATGGCCTTCTCAGCACGAAGTTCCTACCACTCAGGAGCTGTTGGGGGCAGTGCCTCTTCAGCTGGAAGTAATTTAAGCAAGCAAACGGGAGCTGTGTGCCCAGGATGTGTGGAAACTTTATTTCTATTTTAAAATGACAGCCATTTCTCTCCTTCTGACAAGACAAGTTCAGAAGTGAGGCTCCTCCTGTGAACACATCCTCAGGGGTCTCCAGCAGACCTGGGAAGTTCTCAGGCTGCTGATGGGCTCCTGTAGGGCTTTGGGCACTCCAGGCCAAGCTCAGCAGGAGTACGAGGAAGAGAATCACTCGCTGAGATCAAAGGAGCAGTGTCTGTTTACAGCCTGGCTCCACCTGGCCCACCAGCCAGAAGCCCCAGAGAACAGCTGTGCTTTCCCAGAGGTCTCTGAAAAGTAACTGCTTCTGCCGTAGTTTTAAAAATAGGGTTTTTTGTCACCATAAGTCTTTATTCTGTATTGTATCTTACAGAGAAAAACAACTGCATTAGTGCCAATGGACATAAAGGGCTAAAAGGAGCCCTCTGCAGAGTGCTGTTTCTCCTGTTCCATCCCTCCTCCTCCAGCCTGGAGCATGGAAGAACACTAAAAAGCATCTGTGTCTCCTGGGAGAAGCACAGGGATGCACTAGCCATCCTGAAATCCCACACATTTCTCTGTGTGGGTGTTGACAGCCCTGCATGGCTCTGAGAGGCCTCTGTGCTGCTGCCTGCAGCAGGCTGAATGGCAGGAAGGAGAAGGTCAGCTCCACATCCAGCTGTGACAAGCTCCAAAGGTTTTCCATCCTGCCCGGACAGGAACGTGAGGGACAGCTGAATTTTTCTTTCATTCAGAGCCTGACAGTCCCACATTTTAATTTCATGGAATCATGGAATATTTCATGCCATCAATTTTATGAGTGTCAAGTTCCATTGTGCATCCTAGTAAGTAAATAAAATGTGTAAGTATGGGATATGCATTTCACATCTTACACCACCTCAGGTATTTTCAATGGGAAAAAGATGTGAGGCAAGGAACCCTAAACATCTCACTCCCTTTACACAAAAATTACTCTAAATTTAACAGTTAGAGAAATGCTGTACAGAGAACAACAATTTACTTCTCTACAGATAGCAACAGAGCATAATAGTTTAGTGTTTTAATCTCAATTTATTGATACTTTTCATCAGAAATCAGAGCTCCCCAAAAGTTTTCTTAACTATGAAGTGTTTTTAAAGTTTAAGTATTAACAATGTTTTCAGTATGTTATATTATCTGTGTCACTGTTCATTATTTTGAATTTGCCATCAAGCTGCATGCTTCCTCACCCTCAACAGGCTTCTATGATGTGCAAGCATTGCTATCAGAAATATTCAAATCAGTAAAGCACTCAAGTGTTGCAACACAGTTTAAAGTCACCACCATAAACACCAATCCCAACATGCAAATTCATAGCTTTCAGCCTTCTCCATAGTGTGTAGCTCTGTGCTGAAGAACAAAAAACTTATTTCTGGTCTGTTTACTCTTTAAAAATGCCTAACTGAATGTTTTAATAGAAAATGAGCACTTCCGAAGTGACTGACCCTTAATATTTCGTTTCCACTTTCAGAAGTTCTAACCAAGTCTATTTAGACTATTTTACTTTTCACTATTTACAGAATAGATACTCAGAGACTAAAATAGACACTATGCTAAGTTAGAGAAACCAAAGCCATGTGCATACATTTGTAATTTTTTTTCCATTTCTGAAGGCAAAGAGCAAGCAGTGTCAGATCCCTAGCTTAGCTGGGAAGAAAAAATAACTGTCCTACAATTATTTGAGCAGAAGACGCCAGGCCAAAATACCACAAGTCTGGGAGAAATCTCTGTATACAGAAGCAAAATTTGTTTTCTTCACAATGAAGGGAAAGCAAAGCTCTGATCAAACGTCACAGTACCCCTGCAAACAGAACAGCTCTGTCAGTTAGCCCTGACCCCTGCTTGTGCTGGTGGGGATCCCTCTCATTCAGCGACACGAGGCTGAACATTGTCCATGCAATAGAGATACAACAGTGAAAGATGCAGGGGGTGGGAGTGGGGGTGCGAAATGAAGAGCTCTGGGCTGCAGTTCAGCAAACATCATATTCCTCTGGATATGCAAGGTGTCCATGGTATGGTGTGAGCACCCATGTCCTACTAGTGGCCAGAGACCTTATCTGGGGGCTTGGTAGACACTGCAATTATCCGAGCGATGTGAAAAATTCCACCAGGATGTCATGCTGGTGACACATGCACAGAGTCCAAAAGGGAGGAACTTGCCACCCTTAGCTATAAAGCTGTGCCACAATTTCCCACATCTCAAGGCGGCTGTTGACTGGGTGGATCGCTTTGCTCATTATGCCTGGTGGCACACGGAGGGATCTCATGGGCTGGGATGTAGCAGAGTATTTGCCAAGTGCATGAAGCATGCAAGAGCTACAGGAATATGTGTCTTGTTTCTCTGGAATGCAGAATGTGAAAAAGTGCGTAAAACCCCTCACGGGTTGTTCGGAGAACCTATTAATAACTTCTTCTACTCCCAGAAATTTTAAATTTCCTCCTCCTGGGTCATTTTCATTATCCATATGTCATTAGCTGTGGGAAGAGGAGGTGGGAACCACTTGAGGCATCAGGATTAACCGGGAGAGAAAGTGTAAGGTGACCTGAGTACTTACAGAAAGCATTGGCCGTGGCCATGGGGTGAAGATGGTTTATGCTGCCTGGGACCCTTCTCCAGCCCATCTCACGGTCATGGGACCTGGAAGAGTGGAAATCTTTCCCATACAGATTAGAGATTTTCGTTTCCAACTCCCTTGCTGACAAAACAGATAGAAAAATATTCAGATCCTGATCCTGACATGATATCCCAGTCATGATAATGGACATCTGCTGTAGCTTCTGCAGACACAGAGGGGCTTGAGCCATTCACTTTTGCATTTATTTTAACCATCCTTTTTCCTTTGAGATTTTTACCTTGCTATCTTTTCTGACTTACCAGATTTGAATAAGAAGTTGTGAAGAAATCATTGAAAGAAGGGTTACCAGAAATGCCCAACATATTTTTGTACAGGGTCTCTTCCGGCCAGATCCTTCTGAATAGTTGGCAAATAGAGTAGGTTTCCTACTGAACAGCCCCACATCCATGCTGATATTTCAGCCCAGGCTTTGTATAAATATACATCCAGTGGAGGCGTCTCTAATGAATTATATTTATTTCCAAATGAGAAATCTGTCTCAAGAATTGATTTCTACTGTGACTAGCTGAAAGCCTGTTAAACAGTGCAATAATAATCTTTAAATTACACTATGTGTTGAGGCAGACCTGCTAATAAGTTGGATTTTGTGAGGACTAAAACATCGTGGGTTTGTGCTGTGCCCGTGTCCTTGCCTGTCTCAAGCGGCAGGCTCCGGGGGCTGTTCTGAGAGCTTCATTAAAAGATGCTTTATGAAAGCCCTCTGATCTCAGCAGCAGGCAGGAGAGACCATGGCTGTGTAACCTTGCCATTTGTACAGAGCAGGGGGTAAGCACCTCTCCCAAATGTCCCCTCCTTTTAATGCTTTAAATAGCTCTCCTTGACACATGGCAATGAAAATGGCTTACTGGCATGTTCCTCTTAGCCCTATGGCTATAAGGCCTGTTCTCTAAAGAAAAATAGATGTGGAGACCATTTGGCTTAAACCCCTTTAAGCAAGTGAATAAAATTAATCAGCTGTCTTTTAACTCTGATTCGTTTTTCCTTTAATTCAATTTACAAAAATGTGCAGGCAGAGTCTGAGCCCGTGGGTATATTAACATTAATAAAACACAATTAAGCAAATGTTATGTTGCCAGCAACAAAAGCAATGCCCCTGAGTATAAATCTTCCCCTTGCTGGAATAAATATGCAGATACAAGAAATGTGTCTGCAACCCATTGCTTAAGATGTATTAAAACCCTGAAATACCCACTTTGGTTAGTACAAAGGCTGAGAGTTAGCACACCAAGGCATAGCTTCCTGAAGAGGAGAAATGAGAGTGACAGGTAGGAGAGTTTTGCCTTTTGTAGACAAATTTAAAGGTTTGGACTTGATCGATAAGAGTGAGATACAGAGCATTTAACTGAGACCTTTGAGAATGACCACATTTTCTCATTGCTTCTAGAGTGTGCCATAATCAAAACTCCACTCCCAGCAAGAAGAACAGAAGAATAAAAACTAATGAGCTAAGAAACCAGGCACATTGATAAGTAAAAAGGAAAACGGACTTTTTTTTTGGTGAAAACTGACTACCTAATGTGACCAAATAAATAAATATATATATGTATACATATTCATGTATATGTATATATTCATATTAATGTATTTGGCACATTTTGGAAGAACCCCTAATAAATTTTTATATATGTCTACATATATATAAAAGTTAATTTTTCATGCTAATGCGGACTTTGCATCTGCACAGTAAGTATGCACATGCTGTGTAGGATCTAGAAGAACCCTGATTTACCAAACTCAACAGTGAAGTCCATTTATAATTATACCAATAGCAAGACCTTACATAATGACACCCCTCTTCAAAGCACTGAATTAATTGTCAGGTGACTGTTAAAAATTTCAACAAAACGTAAACATCTGGTCAACAACATTGAAGTGGTTTGTTTGGCATTTTGTTCTGAATTCAAAAATGTATGTTTCTAAAGACTGGGGTTTACAGCTCGTTTTGAGCAGTGAATCAGTGTTGTAACTCCAGGTACTGAGGTTCTCTATTATTTCTTTCTTGGACTCTTTTCCTCATTACTTCCAGCTGTGCCAAGTTAGGACAAAGGTTTATGCTAATCCACTGGAAGACTCTTGAGTCCTTTCATTGTTTCATCAAGAAAAAAGTGATTCATTTTTCCTGAGGAGGGACTAGGGACTTTGTTTTGCCAGGATGCAATCTCTAAAGGCATTCAATTTTAAATCTTTAATGAGTTAGTCTTTTGGGGAAACCAAAATCTGTTTATGGGTGCTCCTGCCTGCAGACATCACTGCCGAGGGCAGCTGAGGGCTGCCATGGTGTCCTGGTGCTTTATTGGACTGAGGCAGGAAGGACACATCCCATGGGGATCCCAGGCTCCATCTGCAAAGAAGCAGTGCCTGTTATCCAGAGGATAAACTGACTGGAGTGGATGCAAATCTGGCCACAACACTGTTGGTCTGGGCACCTGCCATTGCCTGACCAGGCAGGACTGCAGGGCTGGAGGCAAAAGCCCACACAGGGTCTTGTTGCCTCCAGCTCCACATTTGCCCTTTGCTGGGGAGAAATGGGATCTCATACAAGGGGAGGGTCCACCCTGGGTGGGCAACTCCAGCCTTTGCTAGCTCCTGTTTTTCTGCTGGTGCAGTTTTCTGTAGAAAGGCCAGAGGTGAGGATTGACCAGTGACATGAACAGCACCAGCAACAAAAGGGATGTGAACCCATAGGGGGTGGGGCAAGGCAAGGCAAGGCAAGGCAAGGCAAGGCAAGGCAAGGCAAGGCAAAGGTCCTCTGTGTCCTGCAATGCCTGGAGAAGTGATGGCCACAGACCTAGGGCTATCTCTGCCAGCTTGATTGGAAGGGTGCTTTTATTCAACATGCAAGGCAAGAAGGAGTATAAAGAGTTGGAGAAAGAATCCAAAAGAAATAGGAAGCAGGCCAGTAAAGATGTATGAGCTATATAAGGAAAGCCTGAGCATTGCTGGAGTTGTTTATCTGATAGAAGGCTGATACATGATAGCCATTTCCAAGTACATCAGAAATTCCTAAAAGAACGTGTATTGTTCTTTATGTCTTCTCCACTACAGCCAGCAGGATTGGAGCAAGGGAGGTTTCCTGTGAGAAGAAATCTTTTACTGTGAGGATGGTGAGGTGCTGAACAAGATGCCCAAAGTTGTGGATGCCCCATTTGTGGAAGTGTTCAAGGTGTGGCTGTATGGGGCTTTGAGCAGCCTGGTCTAGTGGAAGGTATCCCTTCCTTGGCTGGGGGAGGTTGGAACTAGATGATCTTTAAGGTCCTTTCCACTTCTATTCTATTCTATTCTATTCTATTCTATTCTATTCTATTCTATTCTATTCTATTCATGTTAGAGATTTCCCAACATTTTCTAATTCTTGAGAGAGTCAGGCAACTGAGCACAGTGCCAAGGGAAGTTGTCTCCTGCTTAGGTTTGCAGGTTTTGGAAAACAAGTAAAGTGTTTTTGATAGGAATGGTTTATATATAATTTATCCTGACCCGGTGCTTGCAGATGGACTAAACAACTCCTTGAGCCCATTCCAGCCCTATTTGCTGAGATTTCTATCTTGTATAAGCTCCAGTGTAGGTCTGACCTAGCTGGAATGTTTTTGCTGTTAAGCAAAACAAAAGGCTTACAGATGTGAGTATCAATTCAGTACTGCAAATTTAATCTCTAAGTAATTTTGCATGGCCTTTTCACATTGTATTTATACTATACGAATGTTATTTTAGTTCACTGCAAATAAATAACAAGTTGAGAATGACTGTCCTTAATTGAAATCATCTCTACTTGTCTATGAGAGAGATTACCATTTTTAACAGACTCTTTGTGATCCACCGGGCTTATTGGAGGATTTCTTTGCATTGTTGCTAGGCAGCTTCCTCCATGCTATCAGACAGACACTGCTGGGTATGTCATGGCTAATTAAAATTCTCTATATTTTTAAGTATACAGCAGCCCAAGTTTTCAGAGCTTGCTGCTCAGGATAAGGTCAATTTAATTAGTATGAAGACTGATGACACAAAATAATAGCAATTGTGCCTGTTGTAAAATAATTTGTTGTTTACAGTCCCCTGAATTCACAGGGTGAATGAAATGGCAACTATCTAAATATTTATTTGTGAGTAGAGAATTGACCTGAACTATTTTGACATTAGCTTTGTTCAAGTAATTTCAAAGAATGAGCTATCACATTCAAATATAAGAATAATGAATATAAGAATAGTTAGCATGGAAGAATCAAAATTTTTAAAGGGATGTAAATTATTTCATTTCTACAGTGCCATTTGCCATTAAAAAGCTGTTCCAAGTTATTACCAGCTCCACAATGGCCATATTTTTTGAATATTAGCCAGCAGACTAGGTAAAAGGAGGAGGTTTTATAGCAAGATAGATTAGTGCTGGGTGCTAAGCAAGTGCAAAGGCTGTGCCTGGGTGGTCCCTGGGCAGGGGATGCTGCTGGCTACCTGCAGCTGTGGCACTGAGCACCACCGGAAACCGACTTGTGCAGGGAGAAAAGGCTGTATAGTTCAAAGATTTAAAGCCTTGAGTAGCTTTCCTTCAGGTGACTTACACAGGGTGTCAGTGCACACAGCAAATATTAGAGAGGAGTCTTTGTAGGAGTTAAATGTGTACAGGATCAGTTACAATTGCTTTGGCCTCCATCCAGCCTTGAGAGAGCATCAGAAACTTATCATTTTTACGAAGAGGAATATAGATCAAAGAATAAATCTTCATTTAATCTCTTAGGAAGTTACCATTTAATAAAATTACTGAATGGCAGGCTGAAGTATGGGGATTATGGGAACTGAGGACACCTGATACAGAGATTTATCGGAGGGAATAGATTTAATAGGTGCTTGGATTTTCTTTTTTCTTTGGAGGGATTGTTTTTAATCTGGATCTACTTCAAGAAAATGAATAGACTGAAAGAAGCTTTAAACTGCTTCTGCATCTAGGCAAGAATTAGATTTGTAGGGATCTTTGTGGAAACTTTTGAACTCTTTACAGATGCCTTTTACATAAGGTAGGTGAATAGTCTTACAAGGAAACTTTGAACAGACAACAGAAGCTGCCACCTTCCTTGCTTTAAAACCTTTTTTAACCAGTTGCCTTTTCTGTGCCCTATCCCTTTCTCCCTAAGTATCTTGCCTTTCTTTTACCTATTCATGTAAAACACACTTTGATGGAGACATGGCAGTTTACCTCAATTGTATGGCAGTTGGTCTTGGTGCCTGACACCACTCTCAGGGGTGCAGGTATGAACTGGTGATCTTTCTCTCCTTGACAAAGGTATATATTTTAACTGTTGTGTTTGCCACAAGTCTCTGAGAGAAAAAAATTTCAATCTCTATTAAAACAAGAAATCTGTGTTGAAGCAGATCTTGTTGGTTTCTTGAGAATCCCTCATGCTTTTTAAAAACAGAATTAATGTGAACTGGGTCTGTAGAGAAGTGTACATTTGGTCCCAAGCTTGGACTGGCCATGAATAACATGAGGGCAACTTGAGCAGTGGCTGACACAAGGAAATTGAATGGGGTCAAGCTCATGATGAAGAAATGATGCCTAGCTGAGAAACAGAAACAGCCATAATCAGTGGAACAAAGATTGCATTTATCTTTTAGCTAAAAAAATGAGAACATCCTTGCTTGATCAGTGGTGTTTCGGAGGAGTGGTGTGTGTCAAGGCACTGTCAATGAGGAGCCTCACCTCTCACCCCAGCACTGCTGTAAAGTAAGCATGGTGTGTGGCAGTGCTCCTGCAACCCAGGGTGGAGGAATTTACCCTGAGAGCTACTGTATAATTTAGAAGCCATTGCATTCTGTAGGAGTGCAATGATAGGGCTCGAGGGATGCTCTGATGGCACCTTTAGGATTTAGTATGAAATGGCTGTGGTGGGTATGGCCCCCGCAGGCCACCCACCGTCCCTTTGCAAACTGTGGTAACAATGCAGGAGCTGGCAGTACCGGCGATGGGACAAAGGACAGGCTTGTTCAGAAAGCCTGGTCTCTGCTAGGGGGAAGCTTGGGCTATTTTCTGCACCACGCTGTAGCTCAACACACATCCATGGGTGGGGGAAGGAAGGGCAGATCAAGTGGAAAAGCATAATGGAAAAGATCTCCACTGGTTCAGGATTCTGTATGTCTGTTGGATTGTCAGAAGCGCTGAGGATATACAGTTCCTCTCCCCATGAAGAGACTGTACTTATATTCACTATTTTTAACATGTGAGGAAAAAGCATTTCTATGATGGCATATTCCACTTTCTGCATTCCTATAAAGATATTTACCTCCACCAACGTGGGTAATCAGCTCAGTGTTTGTGTTATTTATTACTTTAAATTCTGCTTTAAACGGCACCTATTGTTGCTTTCCCGTATTCCTCTTCTCCTCAAATTCTTCCTCTTTCTCTCCTGTTGTTCCTACAGAAAAAAAAGCAAACAACCCCATTTTATGCTGGGATTATTGACTCTGGATTCCTGCAAAACTCCTTTCTCAGCAGTGAGGCTGAGACCTGGGAGCCGGAGGATGGTTTCTTGACATGCCATCGCTAAGGCACTGGGGATTTTTCATGCAGACGGATTTTTAAAAGTAAACGTATAAATCCTGTTAGTATTACGTTACTGCAGAAAGTGCTCTCTCAAGTTCATTTTAGGGCAGTCTCTGAAGATCTAAATCTCCTGGCAGGGATCTTTCACATCCACTTACCAGGGCAGTCTGTAATATTTTGGCTCTGTAATGACTCTCTTCAACATCCTCAACACTGCATGCTGTGCACTTACTCTTCAGAAGATGCTTCTAAAGGAGAGTTGTGTAGTCCTGACTTTCTCCAGCCTTTGAAGCCAGTCCCCAGAAATACCACTGACCTCAGCAGTGGTGCAAGTAGTGCTGGAACTGCCCTGGCAATGCTCTCAGCACGCAGAGAAGGAGGAGGAAGCTTAGGCACCCCATTACTGTCAGCCCAAACACGATTTTGCCCAATTCTGTGGGTGAAATGGATCCAGCACTGCAATCCTGTTACTGAAGGGGTGTTTGATGTCCCCAAAATCTCAGTAAGAGGCCAAAAGTAACCTGATTATGTTAGGACACAATTTAATTACAAGAGGAATGCTGTCCAAAATCAAAGACTGGCAATTCTCAGTACATTTATTTAACATTAAGGTCTGTTTTAACTTTCACTGTGGAGTGAAGGATGGATTTAATTAACTCCCTGATTTCTTGTGTTAAAAGAGACTAGATTTTTTTAAACACTATGGGAAAAAAGGCTATCATTTTATATATCTCTAGAGTAGTAAATTACTCATATGAATTTCATTTTGATCAAAACAGACCTTGCCCAAATTGGAGAGCAGCTCTCATGTTATGCACTCACCTGTGTTTGCTGGGATGAATCTCATGGTGTTCCCTGCCCAAACGAAGCATTACTTCTGCAGCCATTTCCAGGTATGGCAGCACCTGCCTGTTTGCTGACAGCCAGGGACAAGCACAGACTGCACACTTGTTGCAGTGTGGCAACCCATCCCTGAGCTACCTAACACCAGCCAAACCCTAGCAGGCAAGAGGCTCCAGCAGTGGGACCTGGTTAATGGGCAAACTCCCCAAGGTTAGGGTGACAACATAGAACCCTCCCAGCAGCCCTCGCACCTCTATGTAGATGTCTCCCTGGGCATTGGATCCTGGTTTCCCCTCCCTTCTTCCCTACACTTGGTTATCTTCCAGAACTTTCTCCCTTCCTCAGTAGCCCACTGGCTCTTTGCTCCCTCTTCCCGCCTCCCTTGTTCCCCATTGGGCCTCGGTGCATTTCCCCACCTCTGTAACACCGCTTTGGCTCTCGGTTATTGGTTCCCTGGGGTTTCCACGCCCCTCTTCGTCCCTGGTTCTTAACCCCTTGTCAGCCTTTGTTCGGGGCTCTCTCGGCACCTGCGCTTCCGGACCCTCATCACCCCGTAATAAACCCTGTTCCCGTGGGGCTGTGTCGGAGCCCGTCCGCTTCTTTGCTTCTTCCTGCGCCGTTGCCACCTGGAAGCTGCCGAGCCCTGTGTGAGCCTCGGCTGCTTCCCTGCTGCGAACAGATCCAGCAGCTCAGGACAGCGCTCCGGGTAACTGGCACTGCCCCCGGAATCCGGGTCGGGGCGAGTGGTGTCACTGTCCAAGCCTGGCTGGGGAGGGTTTCCACACCAATGGCATCTGTGTGTGTGCCGCCCAAAGGCTCATTCAGCAAGGGGGGGTCTGGACTACCCCTCTCAATGACAGCCCCAGGAACATCCTTGGGTTTGATCTTTTGTAGCTTTGCGGGGCAACAGCATGATAGACACATGCCCCCCAGCCACGGCAAGTGAGCTTTCAAAGATTGTTCCATAATATTTCTTTGCAATGGTATGTTCGAAATCAAACATCAGAACTCAGTTTTCTACAATTACACCAGTTTATAGAGCTGTCATCACTATGGCAAGACAGCTAAGAAATTACAGTTTGGCTTTTATTTCTGAAAAAAAAAAAAATCTTTTAAGGAGTATATTGCCTTTCAAATATTTAAAAAGAAACAGAAAAATGCCAGGATAGAATGGGCTGCCAGTTGTTTTAATGACCTGATTTATGTTTAATGAAATACTGATAAGAATGAATACACTCTGTCCAGATTTTGTATGAGTTAAATACATTTTTCTGCCTTAGTTGTACTTTTGCAGATATACAGTTGGAATATGTGAAAAATAAAAGGTAACAGC